>CM059018.1:39615322-40092754 GCA_030272315.1 Paspalum vaginatum
TGATGTATGTCCTATATAGTCAGGAACTCTGTTTCACGTCCAAATTTTGAAAAGACTGAAGTAAAAAAACAGGAGAGAATGGTTCAGTTCAACATACATACTACTATTCGTTGACTCCTGATCCCTGGTTTTGTTGCGAATGCAGTCTGTTGCAGACTTGGCCTGGGAGATAGCGCTCCTTGAGGAGGAAGTTGTTCGCAAGGAACTGCACCTGCTGTCCTTGTACAGAGCAGCATTCGATCAATACCTAGGCGTCTCTCCTCGTGCGTGCGCTCAGGTACAAAACCTGTCAACTGGAATACACCGATGCTCAGAGGCTATACTGCATGCTAATACAAAAATTATGATCAGGTGGAGCAGGAATCACACTGTCAACGCAGCAGAAAGACCACTGACGAAGGCACCCTTCGCCTGAGAAGCATCAAGGAGTCTGCATCCTACAACCTGCCAACACTCTCAGATTCTAAACGTGTATGAATATCATCCTCCCATCCATCCTTTCAGTATTTACAATTGACTTAGCCTGAAAATTACCGCAACCAATGCCATTATTTTTAATTTTTAGTTGCTAGTTCTTCAGAACCGAAAGCATCTGACACAGTTTTGATGTTTCTGAAGCATACACAGGAGCTATCAAGATCATCTTCAGGGCGGTCTAGCCTTGCCAACTTCTTGAGCGCTTCTATCACTGAATATGTGCCCAAGATCTCGTGCAAACTTTCAGAGGACATACTGAAGTGCATTTCTGCTGTCTACTGCAAACTTGCAAGCAAGCCATTACAAGACGCAAATTCTGAAAGATCATCCACACCTTCTCTCTCATCGGCATCGAGTTCTTTTTCTCTGAAGTACCCGGTTGATAGTTGGAGCCCTCGATGCTATTACGATGTCGATGCAACATCAGATACATGTGGTTCATCAGACAGGAATAATGGGCAGTACAGTGGGATGATAATTTTCCCAATAATACATGTAGACGAAGACAAATTTGAATATGCCTCTAAAATGCTGGATACTATCAGGTAAGCAACTATGCAAAAGAAAGAACATAGGAGGAAGGGAACATAGCGTGATTTACAGATGGTATTTTGTGTCCCAGGTCGCTGATAAAACGGCTGGACAAGATTGATCCTACAAAGATGGCACATGAAGAGCAACTCTGTTTTTGGATTAACATTCACAATGCTTTGGTTATGCATGTATGTTTTAATATTGTTAACTACTGCCACCTTAAAGAATGATCACTTTTTATCCTCAGCATGATTCAGAACTAACATCCCTTCTGAAATATGGCAGGCTTTCATGGCCTATGGACTGCAGGAAAAACGCATGAAAAGCACTGACATGATTCTGAAGGTATGATTACCATACTTTGAACGAACAATCTAATAACAATCACACTGGAATCACATATGAATTTCTCTGACAGTGTTGAGCAATCTGTTCCAGGCTGCATACAATGTGGGTGGACATTCAATAAACTCCCAAATTATTCAGAATTCAATTCTAGGATGCCAATCCCACCGCCCTTCCCTGGTATAACATTCTTCGATATATCAACCAGCAGTCGAGATTTATAAAAAAAAGAGCGAAAGAAATTTTCACATATAATCGCTAACATATTGACCGGCATGATATTACAGTGGGTTCGCACACTATTTATGCCAATTAAAAAAACATGGGAGCTCCATACATCCATATGCACTTCGTCATCCAGAGCCAATTGCTCACTTTGCTCTTTCCACAGGAGCATTGTCAGATCCACCTGTAAGCTCCACAACTCTTGCTAATTTTTTAATGTTCCAACCTTATGCTGCTCAGTTATAATTACTGTGAATTACTTCTGCAGGTAAGGCTGTACACAGCCAAGAAACTATATCATCAACTGGAGCAAGCCAGGACCGAGTTCATCCATGCAAATGTCATGGTCAGGAAGCAGACCATCTTCCTACCCAAAGTTCTGCACTACTATGCAAAGGATGCTGCCCTAGAGTTGTCTGGCCTTATTGACATAGTATGTGAGAGCATGCCTGAACTACAGCAAAAAGAGATCAGCCAATATCTTAGGAGGAGGATTGACAAGTGTGTTGAGTGGTTGCCCTATAAATCTTCATTCAGATATACTGTGCACAGGAGTTTGGACTGAGTAGGCACTCTTTTCCTCTATACATGTGCTTGTAAGTAAAGAGCTAAGATTCCAAGAGCAACTATTGTGTGCGTGTGTGAAACTGTAAATAGGTAACTGCGACAGTTTTTCTTAGAGATGAAAGTTATAGCTTATCTAAAATATCCTCTGTGTTCTACCACACTATACTACAGATTTGCGGGCTTCAGTTGAGTTTAGTGACAGAAGGAAAACCAACATGCTTTGCAATTTTCTTGTTCTAGAATATGAATAATATATACTGAATCCAGGATACCAGTTGAAACTTGAAAGAAGACCTTGGATTCTCAGCACCCAAAATGTTCAGGAAGAATACAAGCCAAATGGTACAAACGAAAACATTCACCTGAAAATAAATCATACTACATGCGAACTAGAGACAAGATGAGTACCTAAACGGCTGCAATCAAACCAAATTTCATGGCGAATTTCTTCTGGTTACAGTCTAGCATCTCACTGAGGCTGCAACTCGAGTTCATCTGCTTGAGCACCTTGTGGCGGTACTCCAGGCTCCTCTTGAGGCCATGCCGAAAGAACTGCGGGTAATCTACCACCTCGCCCATGTCTCGCCCCATTTCTTCGACCAGGAACTTCATCCTTGGCTGCAGGCAATGCTTGACGCTCTTGATGAGAACAGGAGGGTATCCAGCCACCAGTGCCGTAACCTGATCCTTGCTGAAACCACAGCTTCGCAAGAACAGTAAATTGGGCCGCAGAATCTTATCCACATCCCGCGACAATATATCCGGGAAGCTCATGATCACCCTTCTTAGATCAGACCCCTGCAACCCGACCGCCGACTTGAGGAACTCGGCAGTAGGACGCAACCGCTTGTCGACGCTGTACCCCATGATGTACGGCTACCTTGGTGAGTATCTTGCCGATCATGCCTTCCTTGTCGATGCCGAGGCCAACGAGAAAGTCCACCATCTGCGAGAACTTGGCCTCGATGCTGTAGCTGATGAGGCGAGGGTTGACCATGAGCAGCTTGGCGAGCTGCTTCTCGGAGACGCCGAGCGTCTGGAAGAAGGCGAGGAGCGGGCAGAGCTTCTCCTCGACGCTGTGGAACAGGATCTGGGGGAACTTGGCGATGGCCTGCGCCACCTCCCCGGGCCTGGCCTGCAGCGTGGCGAGGCACTGCACGGTGGGCACGAGCTTGGCGTCCACGGGCAGGGTGAGCAGCCTGGGGCACTTGGCCACCACGTGGCGCAGCTTCCGCCGCTCGATCTTGACGCCGGTGAGGAGGTAGTCCCAGACGGCCGAGGCCTCGCCGGCGTCGAGGCTGTGCAGCGTCCTGCACCGCCTCGACATGCGCGCCACGGCGTCCTCGTCGAACCCGTTCTCCCGCAGCCACTGCGTGAGGCTCTTGGCGCCGACGCCGCTGGCCATCGCAGCCTCCTCCCCTGCCCAACAACATCGGAACTCTGAGATCCACACGCCAGTACGCCACACAACACAACGCTGTCGCACACTAACAAGAAACGCGCGAGGAAAAATCGTCGAACACGACGCGTGCGCGCACGAGAGTGGTAAGCCAACGACGTCAGCGGCAAGAATTCTGCGCGCGGGATCGGGAGCGAGAGGCGGTGCAGGGGACGAAGGAAATGTTAATCACCTTGGTCTTGCTCCGGGCCGGTGCAGGGGAGGAGGAGGGACGCCGGATGCAGACGCAGGCGCAGGCGCAGGCGAGGGGAGGAGGATAAGAGGAGATGATGATGATGATGAGGACGTCACCTAAACCATCGCTGCTTGTCAAAGATTGCAAGGTCCAAAAGCAAATCAGGCCCGTCTGAGGAGATTCTGTAGGCCCACAGTCCTCGAGGACTCATGGGCCGGCCCATTATGCTCAGTGCTACTGGCCCACTGCCACAATTGGTTGTTGCCTTGTTGGCTCTGAGCTCAGAGCTGAACCTGACCTAGTTCAATCGAATGGTTTCCCCTGTGGTAAAAAAGGGTCAATCAATCCGTGGGATAATCATGTTGGTCCCATGTAATCACGGAAAACACATGTGAGCCGGAACATCTCGCTTTTTTATTTTATTTTATTTTATTTTAATTTTTTTGCTGTTTTTCTAGTGGCCATTACAACATGATCTGCTTGCTGTCAGTCAGAGTCAGACAAGAGTCTAGCAGGACAGATAACAAGAATCAAAAGGGTCTGGCGCCCTTGGGCGGGGCCGGGAGATGGCCATGGCGCACGAGCGAGTCCACGGCGTCGTCGAACATCTCCTCGACGCCCTTGAACTCGGCCAGCCCCAGCGCGCGGGCCTTGGCCGTGTCGAAGCCGTACGACTGGTCGCCGTAGACGCGCGGCAGGCTGGTCGGGACGGGGTAGCACGGGAACCGCCGCGCCAGCAGCGCGGCGAGCTCGTCGCAGTCCAGCACCGCCGCGTTGCAGATGTACCGCCCCTGGGCGCCGGCGGACTCGTAGGCCAGGATGTGGCAGCTGGCCACGTCGTCGATGTGCACGTACCCCATCCGCCCGTACGCCGTGAACTTCCCCGTCTCCCCTGCCCAGTGCCCACACAGAGACAGCACGTAGTGTTCCATTATCTATGTGATGATCTGAGACCAGCCTGACCTGACGAGGTTTCTGATCGGACAGAGATTTTTTACAGACCTTGGAACAAGCCGAGGACGTCTGAAGCGGTGGGGCCGAGCTCAGGAGACAGGTTGGGTCCGATGACGAAGGTCGGGAGGATGGTGACGAGGTCGATCTTGTGCTCTTCGGCAAACTCCCAGGCCGCCTTCTCGGCGAGGATCTTGGCGACAGCGTACCAAATCTAAGTCAAAGAGCACATCATTGCAGATACACCAAGGTAGACGGCACTCTTCAGAGAAAATGCTGGCTGGCATAAAGATCAAAGTGTCGATCCACAATGTGGATCGATCTGGCAATCTCACTCTCACCTGGAGACTCTCGCAGTACTCAATGGAGCTCCACGACGTCTCGTCCAGCGACACGTTGGGTGGCAGGTCGGCTTCGTCCTTGATCCTCACCGTCGACGACGATGACGTGAGGACCACCCTCTTGAGCGAGGGGTTCTTCTTGCACGACCGCAGCACGTTCAGCGTGCCGTTTACTGCTGAATTGAGCATTTCATCCTGCAGATTCAAGTGGCATCAGCATCACCGTGTCTCGATTGTTAGTATCTGTTTGAGTTTTCTAGAGCTGAAAACATGAGAATCTTCATTTTTTTTTCTGACGAAAGTGGAGTGGTGTTTAGCATGCCTTGGAATCGGATTTGGTGACGATGGGCGAAGCAGTGTGGAAGACGCCCTCACAGGCCATCACAGCGTCGTCAAAGCTTCCTTCCTGCAGGAGGTCAGCTCTCACAAGCTGCAGCCTTTCCTTGGCGCCTTCCAAATCCCAGAGGTGTCCTACTTTCTTCTGATTCCCTGTCAAGCCACCAAACGAGCGATCTTGCTTTCAGTAATCATTCAGTCGACAGAAAAAAGAGTAAAGAAATGAACACAAATCCTTACAAGGATTACTACTAATAATAGATTAATTCAGATCATAACAATAAGATGAAACGGACCTGGGTCTCTGACTGTTCCCAGAACATGGTACCCAGATTCAAGAAGCCGCTTGACGAGCCAGGAGGCGATGAAACCGGATGCCCCGGTGACACAGACTTTACCCTTGGCCGTGCTCGCCATTTCTCTCAGGCTGCAGGTGCTCCTGGGACTTGATCCAAGGTCTTTATATTCACTGACAAGTATACGTACACAATATGGCTAGCGTGTCACCCCTATTCGGTGACTCAGCTGGGCAGGTAGAAAGTTGGCTCGGTCATATGCAGATTCCACAACGATTTAGGAGGTTCACAGCTTCTGCGTTCCTGTGGATCAAACAACTCCCGCACTGAGCATGAATTACCAACCAGATGCATTGCATGAAAAATCTTCCTTCCTACTGAGACGCTGCTTCATCAAAGCTACCTTACCCGGATGTGATTTTATCCGTTTGAATTACTGATTATTGGTCAGTTTACTCCAGCGAAAAGTAGCCCAAACAGAATAAGGCAATGCAGAAGTTCCATTCCTGGACAGTTTATTCTGATTACATTTTTTTCCTTGAAACAAAAAAAATGGTTACATACTGACTGAGTGATTGATGATGGCATGTCACCGCAATCCAATCAAAATTGGCACAACAAAAGAATTACAGTCTTAATGTACACAAAAAATGCGTAGGGAAACTAACTTCCTACAGGGTTTGCAAAATGTATGTTGTACACTTGATCTCCGCTAGGACCCCTAATCTGGTTCAAAGTAGATTCCAGATGCTGAGAGTCAAAAAGAGGGGGGAGTTTCACTATATCACAGATGTGCCGGTGCTGGCAGAAACTTGGGATACCATGTAACGGACAGAGTTGGTACTATCTATGCAAGTCCGCCGTCCAATGTCACTTCTGAAGAGATAGGCCAAATGAAGAAGCAATTTCTGTCAAGTGCTGCCCTGTTGAATTTGTTATGAATGCTATAGGGACTACAGGCTGAAACATGAATTCATCGTCCTCCACTTGGAGGCCATAGCATGTTTTCAGTTCCTTTGCTTTAAACTCTGCAGCTTCAGCTTCTTTACGCAGTATCTCAACTTCTTCGTTATCTTCTGTTTCAGCTGCAGCAGTCAATTCTGCTCTAACAGCAGCATAATCTAACTGGAGTCTTTTGTAACTTGCCAGCGCCGACTCTTTTTCTTTGAGTACAATAAGCCCTTCAGATTCTTGTATTTTGTCTGTAGTTGCTACAATATCCTTATCTATTATCTCTAGATCTGTAGCAGCTTTCTCCAACTTGGCATGCAGTTCATCCTTTTCGGAATTAAGAGCCTTCGCCTCTGCAGCTATCCTTCCTGCCTCCTTAAAGTTTCTTGCCGCAGCCGCAACTTTCTTTTCAGCCTCAAGTTCAGGGCCCCTTTTGTCAATGAAGCTTAACTTCTGCTTAAATGAATCCATCTCCTGCTGTATGCTTGTTCTCCTTGAAGATATCTCCTGCAAGCCATAAAATCCAGTAAAATAATAAGAATCACTTGCATCCAAAACAAAACATGAAGCTCATTACTTTTGTCAGTGCAATGACTTAATTTCAAAAAAAAAAAAAACTTAAAAGACGAGTTAATATACCTGAAGGCTAGCTCTTGCATCTGTAATTTTTTGCCTAAGCATTTGAACGTCTTGCAAAATTTCCTCCTCCATTTTTAGCAACCCAATTCTATCCTCTCTTGACTTCAAAAACGATGACGCCAGCTTTCTTCTTATTTCAACTGATTGCTGGCAAGTTTTTGCTTCAGAGGAACAAGCACCAATAATTTCCCTTAGCTCTGAATCTTTCTGTTCTGTTAAAGATATGAACTTATCAATTTCATTCTTTTTCAACACAAGTGCTTCAGTCTCTTGATCCACTTTAGTTTGGGCTTCCTTCAAGGAATTGAGCTTCAAGTCAATATCTGATTGAGAGCCATGGAATCTGGAGACAGCAGCACTGATCCTCTCTTGAACCTCATGGATCCGGGCATTGTTTTCAGCTATCTCTGCTTCTTTCAACCTCACCAACTCCAGAAGCTTAGTTAGCTCCTCAGCGAGGAGTTCTCCTTTCTTAGTAAGTGTATCTTTCTCTAATTTGTCTTCTTCAACTAAATGCTCTATTGAGCCTTCCAACCCAGAACGTGCTTCTAAAACCAACTGTGTTTCAACCTCCATCTCTAACTTCTTTGTTTCTAGCAACTCCATTGATGCTTGCCACTCTTCTGTTTCTTTCAAGGATATTTCTTGTGCTTGCTTGCTCTCTGAATTAGCATGGTCAGTTGCATCCTAAGAAAGGTAGTGTTTTACAAATTAGCAATCAAATCAAAGAGTACAACCATTCCAATTAGATCCTTGTATGTTGCATCTACTTTTAACTGTGGTTATGGTTGCAGTAAATTTCAAAACAGGAAGAGAAGCTTTATTGGGCAAAGCTTTGTGAAACTTAAAGAGCAACAAGTCCCCCGTAAAATAGTATCCTTTTCAATCATAACTTGTGGCACTAATTACATATATATAGTAAATACAACAGATGGCTATTCCTTAGAGAGTCAGCACACCACAACACCTACCTCACCCCACATCCCAAAAGAAGTTTGGACTCTTCAGAGTTCGTCAGTTCAACCAAAATTGAATGCTCACACAATATGGTAGGACAGAATTTACATGTTATGCCTTTTGTGTACAGTGGGAAATAAGAGTTTGTTTAGATCATGTCTCTAGATGTTCTTGTCAAATAAAGATTACTCCAATATTATGTTGCAACAACAACAAAACAACAACAACGAAGCCTTTCAGTCCCAAGCATCAAATATTATGTTGCAAGGTAAAAAAACAATTTCATATTTGAAAGTGGAAATTCAGATGCCTAGTTGTTTCTTACTTCAATTTTGACCAATGGTTGTTCAGAGCTGCAGTTCTATGTGAAGTTAACCAATACTGACGAAGCTAATTTACCTTTGTGAATTGCTCCAGAAGGGCAGCGGCTTCCTCCTCGGCCACAATGCGCGACTCAAGCACCTCCTGCAACTCCGAATCCACTGAATCATAGTCGAGCTCAGCATCACGCAGCGCCATCAACAACCTATCCTTCTCCTTCTCAAGCGCAGCGAGGGAGTCACTGATCCGCTCTGCCCTCTCAAAGTCCTCGGCCTCGCAGGCCTCCTCCAGCTCCCTCTCCAGATCCTTGTGCTTGGACGCTGCGGAAGTCGCCTCCTCGGCCACCTTCCTTCTCCGGCCTGCCAGCTGCCTCCTCCTGGCAGCCACAGCAGCAGCCCTCTGCTGGATGGAGTCGAGCTTGCCGGAGATTTGGGATCTGAGGAGAGCCAACCTCTCCTCAATCCCCACGGCCGCAGCTCCAGCCGCTTCACCCTCTTTCCCGTCACCTTCCTCCTCCTTTGCTGCCTCCTCCACACGCGGCGAATTGGTTCCCGGATCCACCACCTCCGCGCGCGCCTTATCGCCGTTGACGTAGACATCATCAACTTGCCGATCAGGGTACGGGTCAGGGGTTGGAGGAGCGGCAGGAAGCGGCGAAGCGTCCAGGAAGGCGATAATAGTAGCGGAGGTCGTAGCAGCGGCAGTGGAGGCACGGACCGTGGCGGGAGGGGAAGGCGGGGCGGGTTGCGGCGAGCGGCCGTACCCTATGCGCACGGCCCTCTTCTTCTTGCGGAGCGACGAGGAGGACGGCTGCCGAGAGAGCGCCGCAGCGGGGCCTGGCGACGGCGCGGGGGCAGGAGCGGCGTGGCCCCGATCCTCGCCTTGCGGGAGCGGACTGCGGCTGCGGCTGCGGCGCGAGCGAAAGCGGCTCCTGCGGGGCGAGGAGGGTGAGATCGGAGAAGAGATCCTCGTCGAGCGGCGGCGGCGCGGACGAGGCCGCGTCAGCGTCGGGGCGAGCCGCGGGTGGCAGCTCGGGGACGGGGGCGGGGGCAGGAACCGAGTCCTCGGCTGCGGCGGCGGGTTCTGGCGCGAAGAGGACCATGCCCTCGAAGAGCGAGTTGCCGTCGTCGCCGCCGCCCCATGCGTCGTCCTGGGACGCCATCGCCGCCGCCTCCTGAGCCCTGACCAATCAATCGGTGGCTGACGGGATCGGGAAGACGACGGCTGGAAAATTCCAGTGGACTGAGCAATCAGCAACGGATGGGGGCGACGCCGCTGCTGCGTTGATAGATCAGATCATGGAGTAATCCTAATTGCCGTCATCTAGCCTCCGACTCTGTTACCTTTGTCGCGTACCAGGGAACTGCTTGCATTGCGTGCTTGCCTGGACTCTTTCCCTTGGAAGAATTCTGTCGGAAACTGAACGGTGTTTCAGACCTCTTTCCATGACATGAATTTCATAAGAATTTTGCATAAGCTCCAAATTCTTGCATGAACCAAAAAACTTTTTTGCATTCCAAATGGAACTCTAAGCTATCTCCAAAGGATTTATTATTCATCTTCATTCCTCAAATCCCACGGCACTCTGTGCGTCTTGCGTAACAATGCAAAACAATGTTTTGAAAAAGATAACGAGAAACCCCCTTGGAGGTAAATCAGGGAAATCCCGAAGGATATCCTCACTTTCTAACAAGGCCCGTGACAAAGCAAGTGAATAGTTCACTGAATATTTTCCATGCGATTTGTGGTAAAGGGGTAAAGTCTGAATAAATGAAAACTCCTAAACCCGATGGCACTGTATAACGAATAAGGCAATTAGGCAAAACAATGACTTCATTTTACATGGATGCAGACTTAACCCACAGTCTGCTAAAATCCAACGAGCCGAAGCTGACAACAGAATTAACACAATAGCATGTACACCGATGCTGACCTACAGCTGCATCAACAGCAGCACGACACGCCTGTACACAACACACAGCTGCTATCAACAGTCTATGCATACACGACCGAAATACTGGGGGTGCAAAAAGGACACCTGACAGACTCCTGTGTTTCCTCTGCTACAGGAACAAATGGCCGCACCATGCAAAGGATGCAAGTGTTACAGGCAACATTACAAATAATGATGGTACAAGCAGACTTGATCTGGACTCACGGCATTGGATCCCTCTGTGCCCCGGGAGGAGCTGTTGGCATTGGGAAGTTGAACGAACAATAGGTGCCGTTAACCTGTGGCGCCTCCACATAGGGGCTCTAGCAAACAGAAGAAAGCCATTTAGTGGCTTGCATGAAAGAGAGACAAATAGAATACTGTTCTAAGACACCAATCACTTGGTAAGAATAGCCATATGTTTATAATAAGGAGGAGCAGTTACCGGGACATGAGGCTGATTAGGAGCGAACTGCGTCTCCCTCCTTGGGGAAGAATCAGGGGAGCTATCATCATTGTTATCCATGTCACCTATATTCTGCACTTGTGATGTTTCCCCCTCACTAGGGTTGAGCTTAACCCGCTATGTGGAGCAAGAACACAACTCAGATATTGGAAATGTCAACAGCTTTAGAGATATACACACAGAACATTTCAGTGAGCTATACCTGGAAAATTTTTCCTAAAGTTTTTAAGCCTTTAGCACGAAGGCGCAATTCTTCCTTCTTCGCATTACTATCTTGAAGCACCTGGTATTGATCATGTTAGAAATCCACCGCTATACTACCCACGTCAATGGAAGTACTTGTGAATGCAAAGCACATAACGTGCATAAAGGGTGCAGTTGCTGGGACAGACCATTTGACAGACATGGGACAGGGTGGCTTCTATGTCAGCAACATTAAGCTTCCACAAGGAATCAACCATGACTTTCTTGTGGTTCTCCATGTACATTCCAATTTCCTCCTCTGTGTACTTGCCCTCAGCACTCATATACTTCCTTAAGTCCTCTTGCAGCTGCATAAGCGCTATTGCACCTGCCCAATAATGATACAAAAAAATCATGAAAAACATAGCACATCACCATAGATGAAGCCAAAAGGTGCATTATAGGCTTCCAATATTTTCAGACAAAACTCTGAATAAATAATGATCAGCTATACTTTACCTGTGGCAGCTGTTACTTGGGATTTAATAAAATGCCCTTTATCTCTAAACCATTCAGCTACAAATGGAACCCCCAAAAATATGGCTTTCTTTCCTAGTTCTTTTGCAGCTTGCCTTGAATATACATAGCCAATAGTGTTCAACATAACAACTCCATATGCTGCCATACAAGCAAAATAGAACCAAGAGCAGGAAAAGTTCAGTTAATAGAGTGCAACTGCTTGTCTGGAAAGATGTGATAAAAGAATCGTCTGGAAAGAATAGTCTGAAGTGAAAATAAATCATTAAGTGCATAACTGATAACACTTAGGAACAGGCTTGGCAAAAATATTTTCCCGTAGGACTATGGCATATCTGCTTGCTTCAACCTTTTGTACATCTTTTACTTCAGTTCAGAGCTCAGACAAGAGATCGGTTTCAAACCTTACTTTCAATTAGTAGTTAAGAAGACATTAACAAAGTTGAATTTGCTTCTTGTGCTTGTATTTTCTGCAGTATTTATGGGATAAAACCAATAAGAAATGGTTGAAAAAAGAAACCATAAATCCAGTTATGTTTCAACTAAAGTGATCGGTTTAAAGAATTATGGCAGAAGACATAATACTTATCAAGATATCTAACTTTTTAATTTATATTTAACCATATGATAAACAAAAGAGAAATAAACAGCTAATTCGATAGCGTACACCAACTAAGATCACAGGCAGGGGGACTAGTAATGGCAAAAACCTGCATTGCGAAGTCTGGACACCTCAGCTTCAGCAAGCTGGATGAATTCCATCTTATTTCCTTGAACATAATTGTTTAGCCGGTTTTTCAGTATCTCTGCAAGTTTTTCTTCCCGTTCCTTTTGAACAGCCTGCAATGCAACAAAAAAAATGGATGGGATGGTGGCCAACAATGATGGTATAAAGTTATTAATCAACTACCTGAAGTTAAAAAAAACAATCATGCTAAAGGAGCATACCTGCATCCTCTCTTGCAGCTTTCTTGCATCAATATGATCATCTTCACCAAAATTATCAAGTGAAGCCATTGATGCCATTGCCAGTTGGCCAATGTAATCCTCAAAAAACTCACTACCGAATAGCATCGCAAAAATTGCTGCTGGATCAATTATTCCTTCCCTGTTGAATGTTGAAATCATGCGAGTAAGGATTTTGTTCTCTTATAAGATTTTTTGCAGCATACTCTTTTGTAATTTTGTAAGATTCTTTGCACATTGAGATGAAATCACCAATTATCCAAACTAAGTCCCATATTGGGTGGGAAAAATGATTTGGTATAAAATAGTTCCAGATATAATATTTATGATGCCTCGTCACGAATTCATGACTCTATTGAGCTCAACTGCCCACCCATTTGGTATAGCTTCTGCTTGCTACTCATAAACTGCAGTTGGTAGCACTTTATTTTTTTTTCTGATTGGAGAGCAAAAGCGGTGCAAAAAATAGCCTCAGGTTAGTTTGGAACAATGGGAAATAGTTTGACTGCCATAAGAATAGGAATGTTTTCCCATGTTCCAACAAGTCCTAGTTTCTTTCACAGGCAGCAGCACATAATTTATTTGTGATTGGACATACGTTGAGATGCCATCTTTCCCATGCAAGTCATAAGCTTGACGCTGTGTGGGGTCACTGAGCACTTGGTATGCTTCTCCTAGTTCCTGTTAGTAAAAAAAGTTTGAGTGCAAAATAGTATACAAATAAAACAAAACTGTGGGAAGAGCATCATATCCTTCCTCGTGAAGTCATGGCACACAATAGTACCAAATCTTATGTTTACAAGAACACGAGGAATCATATAAGGCATAGACATTCAGTACCAACACACAATATATTCACTAACGGTGTACAAGCTTTCTCTGTAACCACGCAGTTATGCCACACCTTCTCTTTTTGTGTGTAGGTGTTTGGTGGGTGGGTTGGGGGGGGGGGGGTTCTGGTGTAAAATTACGGTATGCCTGCATACCATATCATCACAATTGCAAATTAAATTGTTCCTGCTCAGTGTAACAGACATCAACCTGGTTCTTGATATGGTTGATCTGCAGCTTAAGCATGATCATTCAGCCTAAGTTCAGGGTATTATCTTCGGAGATAACAAATTTGTTTGGAATTGAGAAGTCCACAAGTCTAGCGTGTCAGAGCGATCGTATTTCTAAAAATGAGACAAGTCTCCAAGCAAATATAACACCATGATACATGTCTCCATTCTTAAAGCAGCAGCCAGATATTTTGGTAGGCTAGAAAGAACATGACTATCTAAGTGCGAACAAAGTATACGACCCAAATAAAATGTCTAGGAACATTCTTAAAACAAATTTCTAAAATTTATGCTCCCTCGCCCAAATAGTTGTCTATGAACCAGTTTCCTATCAACCATACTTCCTGAAGTAGTATGTTTTGACCATCCATTCGACCATATTAAGGAATCCTTGAAGTGAACAGTCATCCGACAGCAAAGTACTATGGATAGACGCCAAACAGAACCCATTTAAAGCAGGCAGCTGGCGTTGTCACGTTGCCTGAACTCTCTGGATTTGGGCATCAAGCAATAAGTCCCTAATCTGACTGAATCGAGGATTCTACACTACAGGCAGAGAGAGTTGCTCGCAGGACTGCAGGAGCAGCATCAAGCCGACTGAGCAAAAGTATAGATACCACGAGCCGAGCAATGGCGAAAACACGTATACCTGGAACTTCTCCGCGGCCCGCGGATCATTCGGGTTCTTATCCGGGTGGACCTGCCGCGCCTGCACAACCAAGAGCAGCGGCGACAGGAATCAGATCAAGAGCCCGCAGGCCGCAGCAGAGGGAGCGGGAGCGAGCGAGGAGCCGGCCCCTTACCTTGATGTAGTACGCCTTCTTGATCTCGGACTCGGTGGCGGACGGCTCCACGCCCAGCACGTCGTAGTAGCCCGTGTCCTTCACCATTTTTGGCTCCCTCTGCTCAAACTTGGATCTCCCGTCCGCTGCCACCGAATCAGGCGCCGGGTGGCGAAGCGGATCCGCCCGCGTATCTGGCTGGTGGAGAGGTGAAGGGGAGCGCCGGCCGGTGGGAGGCGGCGGCGGCGGTGGGGCGCCGGGGTCGGGGGCGAAGGCGGCTTTGGGGTTCCGGCCGCGCACAAAGCGCGTCGACTCGACTTTTTCTAATTTTTTCTCGGGAGAATTTCGAGAATTACCCACGCCCACAAGCCCGTTGGACAAGTTGGACCGGGACCCGCACGTGGAGACGAAATGCCGAGTGCTATGTACGGAAACAGGGGGGGGGGGGGCGGGGCGGGATTGGGGGAAATGGACCTCCTGGGCCGTATTTCTATGCGACAGCCCAAGCGCTCGCGAATTGCAATTTCGAAAACCAAGGATGCGAATTGACGAGAATGCCCCTGACACCGAACAGCAACAGCTCACCGTCACCGTCTTCCTCGGCGTTGACGGCGGACATCCCGTCTTCCGCACATTCCTTTCCTTCCTCCCACCACCACCGTCTTTTTACCGTCGGCGGCTCGCCTCGCCGCGGCAGGCGGCAGCCACCAGCAAGTGAACTGGTTCGTCGGGAAGGAGAGAGACCACCCCAGATTGCGACGATGGGGACGCGAGAGGCGGCATTGCTGCTGCTTCTGCTGGCCACTTCGGCGGCGGCGGCGGCTGGGAGGAAGGCGGAGGCCGGCGAGAAGGTCTGCGACAAGGGGTGGGAGTGCAGCGGCAGCAGGTTCTGCTGCAACGAGACCATCTCCGACTACTTCAAGGCGTACCAGTTCGAGGACCTCTTCGCCCATCGCAATGACCCCCAAGCCCACGCCGTCGGCTTCTGGGACTACCAGGCCTTCGTCACCGCCGCCGCCCTATTCGAGCCCCGCGGGTTCGGGACCACCGGCGGCAAGGAGATGGGCATGAGGGAGGTCGCCGCCTTCCTCGGCCACGTCGGCGCCAAGACATCCTGTACGCTCCGCTTCCTTCTCCTCTCTCCCCTAAGTCCTAACCACTCCAATCGAGCAATCTGATGCCCCAGGGTCGACTAATAAATAGATTAAGACGGTTTGGCATTTGGACTGACCACTTGATGCAGGCGTGCACACTAGTCCAATTCGCGCTCTAGGTCTTGTACGCGTAGATCTACAGCTAGTGCATGAATGTAGCACTCTTGGGGAAGGCGACTGCTGGATGTTGAGTTGAGAATCTGAAGTATTTGGGGGGATTTCTCCAGAGAATTTCACATGCTATATTTAGCACTAAGCTTCACGAACACAGGGAAAAAAGGGGGTAACACATCATGTTGTTGGTTTCAGCAATATCAAATGTTGTTCATTGCAGTGGGATGCGGATCAGGACACTAAGGGTTCATTTCATCCCTCATAACTAATTCGACATCTGGGTTTTAAACTTCACATCCCCTTTCCCAACCAGGAAATCTGTGGGAGAATAGACTTTGGTTGATCTCTGTAGGATTGAGGCTATTGAAGGTTGGGCTATACATTTTGATTCAGTTTGAGTGATTGGAAACCTTTTCTGTGTATCAATCTAAATTTTCTCTGATATAGTAGTTAATACAGAGTAGAATCTGATAAGTGCTAGAATGGTGTGCTCTATCAGGCGGATATGGTGAAGCGCCTGGTGGCATAGAAGCTTGGGGGCTTTGCTACAACCATGAATTGAGCCCAAGCCAGAGCTACTGCGATGATAGCAACGAATTATACCCTTGTGTTGAAGGAGTTGAGTACTATGGCCGAGGTGCTCTTCCTGTTTACTGGTCAGGCTGATATACCCCTTCTTTAACTTCTGTTGATTAAGAGTTGAGTAGGTTAAGTGATTGATGGTTTGCTCTGCATGTTGATGTTTACCAGGAATTACAACTACGGTAGTCCTTGGAAAGGGTATCAAGCAGGATCTGTTGAACCACCCAGAGCTATTGGAACAGAATGCCACACTTGCATTTGAAGCAGCTATCTGGAGGTGGATGACTCCAATGAAGAGAAGACAGCCATCTGCGCATGACGTGTTTGTTGGTAACTGGGAACCCACCAAGAATGATACATTGTCCAAGAGGTTTCCTGGCTTTGGTGCTACCATGAACATCCTGTATGGTGATGCCATATGTGGTCAAGGGCCGACTGATAAGATGAACACCATTATATCCCATTACCAACATTATCTTGACCTCATGGGAGTTGGTCGTGAGTACTCTGGAGATAACTTGGATTGCAGTGACCAGATTGCTTTCAATCCATCATCAGAGAGTTCTGACTTTTAAGAAAGCTGTTTCAAAGATCCGTAGATGCTATCCTCTGTATAGCTGGGCCACTAACTGGCTTCCCCAAGTTATAGACACCATGTCCATGAAACAATACAGACATACAGTGTTTTTCTATACATGCTTAAAGCAGAGAATTAAAATCCAATCATGTATCGGATGTACTGTAAATTAAGGTGTTCCTTTCATTGCTGCTTTGTTTCTACTGCTGTTTATATCGTTTCAGCAATAACCTTTGTCAGTCAAGTCGGTCGACGGTCTTGTTTTTTCTGAGCTAGCATAATTTATTGCCGTCACTTCTAGTTTAGCTTAATATTAGGGTGCTGGATTGCTTTCTTTCACGAATTCTGTCAATTGGCGACGCGAGTTTTGGTTCATTTTATATTTCAAATTCTTATTCGCAAAGCTATTTTGGAAGTCACAATTCAGAGAACTCTTAATTTGTGTAAAACGATAAACATACAAGGCATGTCTGTGCCACAGTGAAAGGGGTATAACAGAATACAGACACTCAGACAGTCAAATTTCATTGGGAATTTTACAGGGATAAGCAAGGGTCTTGGAGGCATATCCCCTGCAGGAGTAAAAATGGAGGGATAAATATCTTGGGAAGTGGGAACACAGCTTATCCAAGTGACTTAGCGGGGACCGGTAAGTTGGGAACCACACATGGATAGTCAGGTATAGATAGGCTGACTAGTGGGTTCTCTCTCTCTCTCTCTCTCTCTCTCTCTCTCAGAGCTGTGATAGGCTGGTAGCAGCTGTTAAACTCGAGGAAGGCATCAAGGCAAGCAGGGCAAGGGGATGAAGCTCACCAACATCCCCTATCTCGCATCGTCTTCTTCCACCGGCTTCTTATACTCCAGCTACTGTCGCGGTGTCTGCAGGTGATTTTAGAGAACTTTCATTCCCTCATCCAAATGATGCAGTCTTGCCTACATGGGAGGCTGGAAGCAAATAACATGAGAATCATGTGCAGCGGTAGAAGCGATGGGAGACTGGTCATAACAGCTTCTGCAGCTGGTAACAAGCTTGCTGCTGATTCAGCATCTTCCCAACTCTTTGACCAGGAAAATGAAGATCCCCTTTCAGGTACACATTGTGAGTTCTTATGCTGTGTTTCAGATATTTTTGTTCAAGATGTAAATGTTTGAATGACAGTTGGACGTTTTCTGTTGTTTGGGATGATGACAGACCATGGAAATCAGTGTGGTCAACTAAAAGTTTCTTTTGTATGGTGGCTCCAGGTCCTAGATCTTCCTGCCGTTATAGAAGGAGAGACTTTGCTTCCTCCATTTTGCTCCCTTTTCTGCTTCCTTGTGTTAACATCTCTACTGCGTAAGTCCATTACTATCACTGAATTTCCGTACCTATTCAGTCCATTGTTAACCACATTTAAAAGAGCATCTTCTTGATTTTTCAAATGTTAAATACTGCGTGAGTACATGAATTCAGAAGAAGTATGTGATGAGCCATAGGTGAATCTAGTAAACCTGGAACAGTGAAATATCATCAAAGCTATTTCTTGCTCCTTAAACAATAGTGTTATTTATAAAAGAAGTTGGATTACTTCGCAGGGCTGAGATATATGATGGATCAATTATTCGAAGTGGTGTGAGGAATGTTTTAACCAAGGCCAAGGCTGCTGGTGTGCTTCGCTTGGTTTTCCATGATGCAGGGACTTTTGATATTGGTGAAAAATCAGGTTAGCTTTCTTAATACCATCCTTGATCTCATGTTGACACAATACAATATCCATTATTTGGAGGGAAGAAACTAGAAAGTATTTTGGGTAGCATTTGTATAAGAAAATGATGATAAGTGCAAGTGGCATAATGAAAGAAGGTATAGTTAAGTAGATCTGCAATAATATTTGTAAAAAAGTAAGCTAAATGAAAAATGAGTAATTTTGCAGCGCATACATTGGTAGATTGCTACCTCGCTGTTAAACTAGTTCAACAAAGAGACATATCTACCTTTCCTCAGGCTATTATTATTGATACATTTCAGGTGGCATGAATGGCTCTATAATCTATGAAATTGACAGACTGGAGAATAATGGACTAAATAGATCCATAAAGGTTTGTTTTGGGACAAGTGTTTCCTTTATCTTTGCTTATTTTCTTGAATAATAGCATATTCTTATTGAAGAACATCATGCCTTCTAATCGATGTCATAACTAAACAGGTGTTAGGAAAAGCAAAAAAGGAAATTGACATTGTTCAGAAAGGTATGCAAATGTTGCCATTTGCACTCTTGCAAGTTCTTTGTGAACTTCAGCTCACCTGAGACAAATTTACTACTGTTTGTGCTGACAGTGTCATGGGCGGACTTGATTGCTGTGGCTGGTGCTGAGGCAGTTGCGCTCTGTGGTGGGCCTGAAATTCCAGTAAGGCTAGGAAGATTAGATTCTAGGCAAGGCATCACAGTGTTTTTTTATTTTACAATCTCCTGCAAGTTACAATGCTAAGAAATCCTTAAGCTATTCTAGGATTGTCTTTATGTCAGTACTCAGTAATTTTCTGATGAATACATTTCTTTCTTTAGCGCTGCTGATCCAGCTGGTAAACTTCCTGAAGAAACATTGGATGCAACGTCCTTAAAAACATTATTCAGCAAAAAGGGATTATCGTGAGTTTTCCTTCCCTTAAATTGTATATATTTTATGAATTCCAGTTCTTCATTTTGTTTCCATTTAGTGGACCTCATAAGAAATAAGTAAATAACGCTTCACAATTGGCAATATTTGAGCAGATTTTATGTTTATTCCCTGAGGCTTCTAGCAATTATTTCAAAAAGCAGCTTGTGTTAGACCCATTCCTGAAGTTATGTTTGGTACTGAACAGGACACAGGAGATGGTCGTTTTATCTGGAGCACACACAATTGGAGGTAAAGGATT
The DNA here is from genome assembly GCA_030272315.1 of Paspalum vaginatum. Classification (NCBI taxonomy): domain Eukaryota; kingdom Viridiplantae; phylum Streptophyta; class Magnoliopsida; order Poales; family Poaceae; genus Paspalum; species Paspalum vaginatum. Next base: position 39,635,151 of record CM059018.1, read on the forward strand.
TGGGAGTCCAATGGTTTTTGACAACACCTATTTCAAAGTGCTCCTTGAGAAACCACAAACTTCTTCATGTAAGTCCATGTGCTTATCTATATTTTGGATTCTGTTTTCATCTTCCTTGGACTTTTGACACGACTTATCCATCATAGCTCATTTGAAATTCATGCTCATCAAAACATTATGTTCGGACTCTCGTGTTCCTTTGTGAAGCTGGCATGGCCACAATGGTAGGGCTGCGCACGGATTGGGCACTCACTGAAGATGACGAGTGCTTAAGGTGCTTTCTGAAATCTGAACTATGTCGTCTTTCCTTGATGCTACCTCTCTTCTCTAGGTTATTCTGTAAATTTTACTTAATCTGTAAGCTAGTGTATTTCGTACGAGATTACACAACAAGATAGCACATGAGATGCACCAAGAAGTCGTTAAATGTTTGGCCAGCTTACTAATATTGCATACTTGCATCTGCAGATGGATCAGGATTTATGCAGAGGACCAAGCTAGATTTTTCGACGACTTCAAGGATGCATACATCAAGCTTGTAGATAGTGGAGCCTCATGGAGAGCAGCTTAATTAGAATTCTCTATTTCTGTACAATGTTAATGAACTCCCCCCTATAGCAGTGGCTCGTTTGAAACACACGAGTTCAACAGAATTTTGTACCAGAAACAAAGCAGTTTCTTTGCAAAAGGTTAATTAGAAGAAAAAATGTCTCCTTTATTTTCATCCAACCTGTGTTCTCCCTACTCCCTAGCACTAAATCCACAATTTCTTGCACAACTTGTGATAAGATAATTTGAGTTTACAAGTTACAACACCATGTGAACCCGCCGAGAGCGAAAACGAAGATTGCCAGTGCACTGTTACAGAAAATTAAAATTGGTTTAGGCACAGCACAGGCAAAGCCTGCGCATCCTGCGCGAGAACAAGACTCGGAAGTCAGGACAGCAAGCAAGCCAGGAACCACACATCTTCGTCGATGTGTAGTGTGTAGCGCCGAGCGGACAGGACAACGCGAGCGAACACGATAAGCTCCTGGTCCTGGCCGTGGTTGGTTGGCTTCCCTTTCCTCGCCTCACCATCCTCGATCAATTCTCCGCTTCTTGCCATGCGCCGCCGCTGAAGCTGCAGCAGGCGATGGAATGAGGCTCGCGGCAACCAAGCCTGCAGCCATATTCCTCGCCAAGCGCCAGCCGATCCCCACACCACCACGGGCAGTCGCCGGAACACGCACCAGCGCGCAGACGCAGGCCAAGAAGAGCCGTGGGCGTAGCGACGGCCGGGCATGGAGAATCGCGGTCGCAAGCAGCGACGCCGAGGGCGAGGCTGACGACGGCGACGCCGACGCGTCGGCGAGGGCGGCGCCAGCGGGGAGACGGGCCCGGCTGTCGGCGAGGCGGCGGGAGCGCGTCCCGCTGCCGGACGGCGTCTCCAGCGGCGCCGTCGGCGAGTTCCTGCGGCACCCCGACGGCGTGGAGTCCCTCCTCAACACCGGCGCGCTCGAGAGCCTCGCGCCCGCGGGGTCCGGGCCCGGCACGTTCACCTGCACGCTCCGGCGCATCGGGTTCCTGGGCTTCGAGGTCGCCCCGGTGCTCGACCTCCGCGTCGCCCCCACCGCCACCGACTGCACCATCGAGATGCTGTCGTGCAGGGTACGTACGCTGCTCGTCATCTGATCCATTGTTTGGTCATAGGATGCAAGCCTTCGCTGATTGGAAAACCTTTTCTTTTCCTCTTCTTCACTGCGTTTCAGTTTGAGGGTTCAGAATCAGTTGAGCAGCAGAACGAACTCTTTTCAGGTAAGCTCAGGCCTGCCATCAAATAGCTAATATTCTGCGAAATCTATGATGTGTTCTTCTAACATCGATTGAGTCTCTGAATCTACTGAACTTCGGCAGCATTTATGAGCAACCATATAACGTGGAGCGACAATGGCGAGGAGCCCTGCATAGACATCGACGTCAACTTGGAGGTCACTCTGGAGGTATGCTTTGCAAGTTTGCATTCGATACTCGACCGTAAAATTCTCTCTATTTTGCTTTTCAAGTTAAGAGAACAGCCAAAGATAAAATGTTCAATGCAATGTGCAGGTCTACACCAAGCCGTTCAGCATGCTCCCATTGTCAGCAGTGGAGAAACCAGGCAACCTGTACGTAGGCCTTCACTGCATTCTTCAGATTTGCAAAAAAGTTCACAGAGAACAAACTCTGAAATAGAACACCAGTTCTAGCCTGAATCTAGTTAAAAACTAGCTCTGAAAGTCCCCTTCAATTTTCAAAAGTCCACACTTCGATTTTGACTTTTGCACTGAATTTTGTTGCAGGTTGATGCAAGGCCTGCTGGACAGGCTTGTCCCTATGCTGGGGGAGCAGATCTTGAGGGACTACGATTCTTGGGTTCAGCAGCGGCCAGAAGCTTGTTCATGAGACTGGGGAGGCGGCCAGGGAATAGGGATCCTCCTATGCGTTCGCACTTCATACTGGGGTGGCGTTTATCAAATTCAGAGCTCTGGGAATCCATGCTGGGGTGGTTCATTGCAAAACTAGCTGCTGATGTATATACATTATACGATGGTTTTCAGACACAGTATATGGGAATTTCTGAATCAAGATGCTTGATTTTAGGAGCAATTGTCCCTTAGGCCATCCATCAAATTGTAAAAACTCTGCTGTTACAGCTTCAAGGAAAAAGGGATCACAACAACAGAAGTGTTACGAGCCAACGGCCCAGCATTCGAACTGAACTGGTACAATCCAATCCAACGGAACGAAAAAATTTTCCGTTGCCGGGACTCGAACCCGGGTCTCTCGGGTGAGAGCCGAGTATCCTAACCAGCTAGACTACAACGGATTTGTTACAAGATTTAACACACAAATTTATAACATTTTAGATTAAGAGCCACAAACCCTAATAACACTCGAGCATATGCGAAGCGTCAAGTGTATTCTAAATAAAAAAAATCATGATGCGGTAGTAACAGTTAGTTAATTGTAAAATCTGTATTTGTTATATGCACAAACTAAAGTTAACATATAAGAGATTGGACAAGCAATAGTAAGGTTTCTAGTGACAATACCTAGCCTTCGACCGGATTCAATTTCTTGACTTGGTACACTTGCTCATATTTTTCCAGATTTATTGATGATTTAATGACTCTATTCTTTCAATGGAAACACATGTGAAACAACTTCGGAATGCCAAAAACATGAGCTATAGTTCACTTTTGAGCAAAAAATCGAGGTTTGGAGAGTTTTTTTTTTAAATCCAAGCTAGCTCATAGATCAAGTGGACTCTTGATAGAGGAGCAACTTGAGGCATTGAATCGACCTCAACGTGGATTAGGGTGACCGCAAGTCACTGAGACCACAGGAAAAAAATCAATCTCTTGTATTGTATGTTGACATCTCTTGCCCAATATATTCACTTTGAGCACTCACTTTACTAGAGATTGAATTATCTCTTGTCACCCAATGCTGCAATCCAAATTGTAGGTCAATAGAGGCTAGAGGTTTAATTGTGTTGTGGCTATATTATGTGTCTAGTGTTTTTTTATTTTAGTTAAAATTCTCTATTCCCTCACCCTCTAGTAGTATCTTTGATCCTACACCCGCTCCCTTCTACCTATCTTTGCTACTTTGGCCATTCATTACGACCTAACTTCAGCCAAAAAGGCCCCCCTCCCCCCCCCCACCCAGATCTCCCTTTGCAAAATCACAATTTACAAGGACATTAGGTTTAAGCAAGAATCCAAACATATATAAAGTTCACCTATCACCACTTAGACATAAGTAGTTTAGTACATACTAACTATAGTTCTAGACTTCTAGTCATCCCTTGACTAATGCATAAGAAGGCGCGGTCCTGTAGAAGAGATTAATTCAAGTAGCTGACCAGCGCTAAGTTTATGGTGGCGAGAGCAAGGCAGTAGTAGTGCCATCACACACTGCAAGTCATTAATAGTTAATAATGCTCTAAACTGTGTGAGGACATTGCACGTATATGCGCATTCATCAGACACCTGAGGTTTAGTCTGTGTACTTTTGGATTGAGAGGAGCTGGAGTGGATTGGAAGGGGTTGAGGGAGTTTTTGATCTACTGTGAATTTAAACACACTCCAATTCTTCCAAACCACTCTAAAAACCGTACTCCAATCTAAGAGTACCCAATCTATGCCTCAACAGTTTGGACATGCACGTGTGGGTCGCTCTCTTTGTTCAAGGTGTTGCCATTTAAATAGCATTTTCTACGGTACAAGCTATTTGGAGGATAAAGTTGAAGACACTGTTGCTATGCTCTTTACGGCATACTACCTCGTGTCATTTTTTTTGTCTTTGGAAAATTTATAGGTAGTTTGCATAATCAATAATTATGTACATGCCTAGAGTATTCTTGGTACATATGTTTCTATCATCTTGATGTAACAATTTTAAAGCTTCCTTTATCGAAGAATGTAAAAATGGTTCTAATTTCTGGAAATTGTTGTTACATCTTATACACTGACACACAAAACTACAAAAACTTGTAGTAATTTATTGCGCACAGTATATAAAACAAGCGATCTACCTCATCACGTCTCCAACATTAAAAGTTCGTACGATCCTTGGTCGTATATATATATGTCTCAATTAGTAACCGTAAGCTGGCCGGTGGTTGTAAGCTTGTAGCTAGTGTTGTGGTCGTCTGTATGTATGGTTAATATATCAAAATGTTATTTTTTTCAAACAAAAATCACTGAGCACCCTATGTTTAACTGTGTTGAGAGATCTTCTGAATAAGTATATGGAACACGGCTACACGAACAACCATGGAAGAAAAACTCAAGGGGCATGATCAAATAAAGGGTTTGATCGACATCAATACGTGAGGTAGCCCCCAGGATGAGCTCATGAGCATTTGGGTGTCAACTGTCAAGCGTGGACCTACTTGCCAAAAAAACCTGATGTGACGTAGCAGTGTAGCGCTAACAGCTAGGGGATACTATATAAATTCTGTAGATGATGTTGTATCTGGCTGCGAATAAACTTTCCATATATATGAGATTATGATATATATGCAACCACACACTAAAATTGGCATGCAAGTGAGAAGATACAGATAATAGAGCAAAATTTCCCATGCACGTTCTTTGGAGTTTGGAGCAAAACAAATTAAACAAGAGAGAGAAAAAAAGAGATAGTTTGTCAGTAAACAGTATACAAGGCAGTTCGCCAAAAAGTAAACACAAGGCATTCCAGTTTTTTTTCAATGTTTACAGTTTGTTAAGGGCAATTACTACTAAAGGTTTCTTGTTGTTTTCCAAGTAGTTAAAGAAAACTAAATTTTAATGACCTATGGTAAAAAAATCAACTGGAGACCACAATTCTTGTCCATGATCAATATAGTAGATCCTCATAGAGTAGCCTCTGCTACGTTTGAATTCTAGAAAAATAGATCCTGAATTGATGAACTCTGAGTTGCCCCCCTTCTCAGATTTGAAATCAAACTTCGCACCAACGGTCGGTTTTCGCGCCTTTTCTTCTTAGCTCTTTGTTTCCTCCTTTCACATATAGTTTCCTTGTGTTGTTTTCCAAGTATAGTTATAGAAACTAAATTTTAATGACCTATGATAAAAAATCAACGGGAGACCACAATTCTTGTCCACGATCAATATAGTAAATCCTCATAGAGTAGCCTCTACTACGTTTGAATTCTAGGAAAATAGATCCTGAATTGATCAATTCTGAGTTGCCCCCTTTCTCAGATTTGAAATCAAACTTCGCGCCAACGGCCGGTTTTCGCGCCTTTTCTTCTTCTTCACTCTTTGTTTCCTCCTTTCTCATTCTCCTCCCCGGAATCACAACCAAATAAATAGCAAAGAACACAACATTGCCATACGCATCGATCAGGCACATGAAATAATTAAACAGTTCCCATGCATTTCCAGATCTTGTTGTTATATGTTACATACTGGTACGGTGACACATACTACTACACAGACATTTGTAGTAGTGATTTATTCCACACATGATATTGAAAAGATAGTTAACCAGACGATCTAGATCTTATCGAGACCCACGCACACAAACGCAAGCATGGATCGGGTATGGCTCAGTTCACACATCAGTTTGCCAAGACCGATCTATCGGTCAGTAGTAGTCGCCAGGAGCCATAAGGGCCATCGCAGCGTCGAATTCTTCGAGGGCGAAGGAGAACATGCTGTAGTCATCAACGGCAGCGTCCATGAGGTTGCCACCATCGCCCACGCCGCCGTTCGGGTTGCCATGGTGCTGACCAGTAGCAGCCGCAGGTGCACCTGCTCCTGCGCCGTCAAAAGGACCGGCGGCCGCCACCGCCACCGGAGGCGCAGCAGCTGCTGCCGTGGTGGGCACCAGCGGCGGAAGCAGGGCGTCGACGGCTTTCGCGTGCCTCTCGGCGATCGCCTTGACGTTGGCGGTGGAGAGCCCGCGGGCGCGCGCGCTCTCGGGGATCTCGGGGCGCGGCACGCAGGGGAAGTTGAGCCTGCGCGTCTTGGGGAGGTGGTCGCCGTAGAGGCAGAAGACGGCGGCGTCGTAGGCGAGCGCCGCTTGCCTGTCGTTCAGGAACGTGCCGATCCAGAGCTTGTCGCGGGTGCGCGGCAGGCGGATCTCCGCCGCCCAGCGTCCCCACTTGCGGAGCCTCACGCCGGTCCACTGCGAATGCTTCTGCCTCCCGGCACGCACGCCCGGGTACCCACCGCCACCGCCACCGATCGCCGCCATAGCCCACGTCACCTGCAACTGCAAGAAACAAGAAACACACCAAGAGCGAGCTCGAGCTCGATCGATCGATCGGTGTGGGTGTGTGAGAAAGGGGCGGGGGTGGAGGGGATCTTATAGGGGGCGTCAGGACCAGGGGCCTCGACACGCGGCACAAGTGCTTGCTCAATGACGAGCGCGGGCAGGTGAGGGGGAGAGCCGAGTGTCCGCCATGCATATTGATAATTGATTAATTTTTGGCAGCTTAACCTTGCAAAGATTTTTTTCTTGGTCTCATCAGATTTGTTCATTGACACGCCTTCTCCATCGATCGAAATGAGTAGTAACCGTCGGTAGCCCGCTGATGCGACTCTATCCCTAAGAGTAGTGACTACATTGATGTATGTATACGCGTACGTGTAGGTCGAGATGGAGATGTGGTTTTTTGGTGGTAGAGATATTGTTGCATTTACGTTGCAATAGTGATAGAGAGATTAGGTGAGAGGGTGGGATGCATGCGTAAGATCCATTTTCTTAATCCAAAGCACAACCTGATTATTCTGCAAAGCTAGCAAAAAGTCACGTTTTATAAGACTATAGTAAAAGCACGGACACGCGCGTCTGCCCTTTTTTTCAAGGTCAAATGATAATCTAACTGCTATATGTACTGTTTAAAAGTTAAAACTGGAGATGTATGCAGCCAAGGTCAACTGGTCATGAGGAAATCCTCAATCAGATATGGTCCCCCACCTTATTAGGGGTAAATTATCAATTTTGCTGTGGCTAAAGTTCCGTCTGCTAAAGTTTGGTTATGGGTATTTGGACACAAGTGCAAGGCTGTTTGGCAACTAGGTCTTGTGAAGTAATCGATTAAAGTTTAGCCCAAGGTTGGTTTAGCCGCCATTAGCTAGTCTGTTTAGATACAAAACGGAAATTTTAGTGCTAATAAACTTTAGGTATGTGTATCAAACATGCCCTAAGGTAAAAGGGCACTCCAACCCAGCTAGCTGCTGAAACTTTAGGTGGCCATGGCTGCCGACGACGTACGACGCGCAGCTCATGCAGCGAGGAGCAGCAGTGTGGCTGTGGCTGCCAGTGATGCAGCACACGCAGCGTCGCAGCGAGGAGCAGCTGGTTGGCCATGGCTGCTGGCGACGCAATGGCTACCGGTGACGCGGCACATGTGGCGAGACATATATATATGTGGGTGAGGCGGGCGAGTAGGCAGCAGGGTGGCCATGGCTGCCGGCGACGACGCAGCGACCGCGCGGCGAGGTGGCCGTGGTTGTTGGCGACGGGTCGAAGTGGGCGCGTACGAATTCAAGGGTCCACGTCCACGGGGGGCTCCTGCCCGTCGGCAACTTGAGCAAGCTCTACCATATCGAAAAATTGCTACGTAGTATCTTCTAATTTTGATACTGTTGTTAATATATTTTGATATCTACAACGGTACAACACCAAAAATGTACTAGGCGTATATATTTTTCCTAAAGCACAAGGCATTTCTCAAAAGACAATGCTAATTTTTTGTGTTCATATAGCGGCAGTTGTGTTGCATGCTTCGATAAAGAATTATGTGCGGGGCGGGATGTGAGTTTCATTTTTCTTCAATCGAAAGATAGTATATGCAAATTTAAAAGTGCACCATTTTCGCAAGGGATCATTAGGCAAATCCACAAATTATGTGTGCCAAATTAACATTTAATTCATTTCCTCTTATTCCACAATTTCATAAGGCCCCTAAAGCCTCTATGTGGTTTGTTCCGAGTTTAATTTTCCATGGTCTAGAAATCATGAGAGATTGAGAGTAAACTTGTGCAAGTACTTCACGTAAACCAACAATCACTTCTTTGGTCGTTTTTATCTCTATCTTACTTAAGGGAATAGCTTGCACATAAATTAAAAATCATTTACTCTTTTAGTGAAGTATAAATAAAAGACTTTATATATTGCTAATTTGTTGTTGTTGTTTTTAGTTGAATGTGTCTATATTTTGAGATTGGTAATACTAAAAAGTAAAAACCCACAATTTTCCTAATGATATGTCATAATCCATTGTAGCACAATAAAACGAGCTAAACCCTAGTAGTTAAGACAATACCACTGCAACCTTAACGAATCCGTTATTATATGACACACAATCATGCTTACTTAAGCACACATGGCTCTTTGTCGTTTATCCAAAGAAGGAATAATATGTTCCTTCTATGTGGCATTTTGTTAATTGTCGTTTCTCGAAATAGTAATATGTTCATTCCAATGTAGTTGCGTGACTCCATCTAGTTGTCTTTAGTTGGGAAAGATGGTGTTGTTATTAAATGACATGCAGGCGTCAACAATGGCTACTTTAAGTTTAGCACAGGGCTCCTAAAAGAAACTAGGATAAGGTGCGGCGGGTGAGGCCTTCACTGAGAGCACAACTACACATTACTTTCCATTTTGCAATTTTTCATCTCATGTATCTACAACCGCCATTATTTCAAGGTTCTTCTATATTTTATTATAATATGGACCTGTCCAAAAGTATTCACCTTCGGATCTTAAAACATGAACTTGTCCAAATTAAAATTGAACCCCTCCCCCAGTCATGGCTCAATATGGAGCCATCGCCATGTTGCTGTCGTTAGCCCTCATCGTTGATATCCATCATCTTCATTGATGGCATGCGGGTTGGATGTCATCGTTGTTACCTACCCGAATGCTCACTCGTTCATCCAATGTTGATCCTCGACCCTATCCATGTCACAAACATCATGCTCTCTCACGATTCTAGCTAGACAAAAAGAAAAGCACAGACCTATTCTGTCATTTTCCAACTGACTTTAGGTTGCTACAATTTGTTGAATAAGCTTCTAGTAAGTTGACAATAAGTTTTCTTCTAGAACGTTATTGTTTGCTGACTATTGTAGAAGTAGGGTAGCAACTTCAATGCACATATTTTAACAAATCATGTAGAGTGTGTAGTGTCTTAGAATCCTCATATAGTATGCTACATATCACAGCCTTGACGTTTATGGGTGTCTTAGCAGGGTTGTGCATCCGAGGGGGTGATAGCAAAACATGCAGCTAAGATCTAGGGGAAGAGGAGGAGAAACAAGATGTGGTTGGCAAAGAAGGGTGAAGGATATGGGAGGGAGAAGGAGGCAGCAACAGACAGAGAAGAGAAGATGATAGGGGTGGCAAAGGGAGAGGCTAGATCTAGGGGGGAGGAGATGCACCATCGTGGGGATTGGACAGGTTGAGAGGTACGGCTTGAGATACCAGCCTATCATAGGAAAAGACAAGTATCCTGCTAGGCTAGAACAAATTTCTTGTGAATTATGCTAACTGAATTAATGTCATCAAGGATGTGCTACACTTACACATGGTCACACATCACCACGCAGACTGACAACACTTACACACACCACCACAAAGATCTGCGTACATGTATGCACTTATACATGCCACAAGTTAGGTGCCTAAGCACACACACACACATGTGCGCACATGCATGCGTGCACACAGACTAGCGAGTGTGTATTCTATTGTATGATGACAGATAAATGTTGAAAACACTTGGGTATGTGTAAATAAGTGTTGGCAACCTCTCAGAATCCTTAGACTAGCATGCATGGATGCTAATGAGATTGTGCTACCTCAGAATCAAAGATAAATGGTTAGGGGTTAGGGTTTCATGTTTGGGTTAGAGGAAGGTGGGGTGGTGGCAACACAATAATATCAAAGAAGCATGACAAATGAGGTTGTCGTTGATTGTGGGCAGATGGTGAGGCTGGCGGGTGGGTGGCGAATGGTGGGCTTTAATGGTTGACAACCTTATTAGAGGGATGATCTAAGGAGGAGGAAAGCTCAATGCCAGTGCCAAATCAAGGGTGACAAGGCAATGCAGTGGTGTTGGCTGAGTGGAAGAGGTCAGACAATAGGAGGGGTCTACAGTGGGGCATGCGAGCCTGGTAGTTGAGGAAGGGAAGTTCTTACTACCACAGGCAGCGGTGGTAGGGCGGTTGGAGAAATATGGGAGAGGAAAAAGAAAGAAATAGTGAGTGATGTAACATGGGCACACCAACTAAGAGGGTTTCGCAACCTCTCCTTGTGCATGTTACACCATCATGTCTCAAATGACAAGTGCCTATTTTGAAAGGCAATCCATGTGGTTGACACCATCATTTTCCATTTCTTCTGCTACCTATATCGTGAAATACTCCACCAGCCTCAAGTATAAGGCATACTAGGGTCTTTTTAAGATAACCTAAGCTAGATGAGAAATGACGCATGTACCCTCAACCTCAATATAAAACCACGTGACCTACGTAACATTTAAGAGGGTCTTTGAATAGGTCAACCAACCAACGTAGATTCAATAATTAATGAAAACATCAACTAACAATGTAGAATGGTGCAACACCTTGAATGCATTATATTTGAGGACCAGTATTGAATGCAAGAATATCTTATATTTCAGAACAAACAGAATATAAGATATCCTATCATTTAATATTCGTACTCAAATATAAGGCATCCTGTATCTCGGTAGCTGGTGTATTGAATGGCCTTGGTTTAGATGAGAAGAATATTTTAATTTCTTGAGCCAACAATGGTTGTTTGAGCCATTCGAATATTGTCTTGAATATAATGTTGGTAAGTGAGCCAATTTTCATGAATGTGCGTATATCCATCACCTCTTATCTATTTTAGGTTGTGTTAAAAAAATCTAAGATACTTTGTGTATTTCAGAATGAAGAGAATATAGATAGTTCAAGTTTTGTTGTTATTCCTGATCCTCCTTCCCCTTTGTTGGAAAGCACAAAAAATCATTTAAGAGAAGGAACCACACCTAGAAAACATATTTCATAATTTTAAATGGTCCTTCATTAACTTTTAGCTATTCAAAAAGGTATAGATAAGGAAAAACTTTACAAAAGTGGTTTTAAAAAAATTGGGAAAAGGATCTCAGAAAATGTTCACGCACGCACACACATATTTATATATTGCTTCTGTATGAAATGTATAACCCTCAAGTTTTGATTAAGCACATGGGCAATATTATATGCTCGAAATCGGAGGCGCTAATTTTCCTTGGGCGATTAAAAATCTCGAAGTCGTGCTAGACATGATACAATATATGAGATCACAACACATGGTATTGCATACAATACAATGTATGCTATATAGTCATATAGACGCAATGCACGTCGTCATGTGTGAGTCTAACATCGATCTTCTAGCTGCTTTTAGCCTACACACGTAGGCGGAAGAAGGCAGATTACACCGACCCAGGCGCCACAGCATGACGGCAGACGGCATCGTCTTCAACCTCACGCCACCGTCACCTCTGCACTAGCTCACACCGGCCGCGCTATCTGTTGGCATGGAGGGTGAGTGAGTTACTGGCCGGGCTGAGACCGGCCGACGGTACGTGCATGGTGGCGAGAAAGACTAAAATGTTCTGTCCACCGTACCGGGCAGAGTACGTACGTAGCACAACCGTACCTACCGATCGAACCATGCATGGCATGCAGATGCAGGCAGCCGTGGCGCACGCTGCACGAGGGCACGAGGAGGGGGTGCTTCGCGTCGTATCCGGCCGCATTGTCATCCACCGACCACCGGCTTGCGTGCCTTCGTCCGTACATCCAAGGCTCTGACTTTGGCACCAGGAACAAGCTGAAGCACAGCGTCACTGGTCACCACCATGTTGACGTTGCCCGGCTAGAGTGCCCTGCATGCGTGGGAAGGATTAACGGATCGGATGCAGTGGTAGTGTAACTGCATGCGCCACTCAACTGTCCCGTTCACTGCCATATTTAATATTCTCTCCATTTGCAAAGGTATGTCTTCACAGTTGATTTTTTTTCATAACTTCAACCATTCATTTTATTTAAAAAAGTAAAAAAAATATCGATTATTTTATCATGATTTGTTTTATCGCTAAAGGTAGTTTAAATACGAGATGTATTTTTACATGTTTGAAAAAAAATTGTGATCAAAGTTGTGAAAAAAATCAATTGCGCCATGCATTCGTGAATGGAGTTAGTCTCACTCCTACATGGATAGACGGATGGGTGCATGGGGATGTCTACCATCGTTGTTACATTCGAATAATAAACTGCATTCACTGTACTTAAAATAGGAAATGATACAAAATAAGTGGGAGGCAAGCAGTTAACCATGGAGTAAATTCCTTACGTGCCATCGAAATTTATACCGATTCCTTATATACCATTAAAAAATATATGTTTTCTTCTATGCCATTAATTTACATTTTTCGCTTCCTTCTGTACCATCGCCGTTAGTACCATCTTTTTTTGGTTTCCTTCTGTGCCATCGCTGTTACGAGGCGCCACTCTTGTGCTCCATGGTGTCCGCCGACGCCGTGGTCAAGCGTCCAGAGCTCCGGAGCCAGCAGGCGCACCCTCGCGCGTGGCCATGGCGTTCGCTCCGCCTCGCTCGCCCATGCCGCGGCCATGGCGGCCAGCTCGCCCTCGCGCCGTGGCCATGGCGTCCGCTTCGCCCTACTCACCCTCGCTCCCGCTCTAGCATCCGCTCCGCCTCGATCCCCCACGCCGCGGCCATGGCGACCAGCCACCAGCTTGCCTTCGCGCTCGCGCGCGACTGGCTCACCCTCGCGCCCCGCATGAGGACCTCCGTGCCCGCGCCGCACTCGCTGCGCCGGCCTCAGCATCCCGTGTCTCCGCGAGGCACATCCGCCAGCTCCCTGTGCCGCGTCCGCCGTGTGCCCTGGCCGCGGCGCGAGCGAGCCGGCCGGTCGAGCGCAAGGGCGAGGGCGCGCCAGCCGCGGCGCGCCGGAGCGGGTGCACCGGACAGCATGGCCATGGCGTCAGGGTCGCGGCGCATTGGACGCCATGGGCGCCGCTCGCCGACCCGCGGTGTCGCCGAGCGGCCGCAAGGGAGGGGCGCGCCGGCCGCGAGGGCGCCATGGCAGCGGCGCGGGGGAGCGGGGCGCACCGACGACATGGAGGTCAAGTGGCCCCATGCATGGAGGTCAAGCGGGAGCTCCTCCGCGTGGAGGCGGCAAGTGCGGGCGCGACCGCGGGAGGGCACCAGGCGACGGCGGGCGCGGGCGCGACCACAGGAGGGCACCAGGCCCGGGCATGACCACGGGAGGGCGCCGGGTGGGGCCGTCGGAGGGCGCCGGGCGCGGCGGGCGTTGGGCGAGGAAGGCGAGGGTGCGGGTTGCTCAGCCAAAACGGCAGCGGAATGGCATGACCGACGGTGGCCCATGTGTCAGCCTCAGTTCTAAAGCTCCAGTAAACAGAATGGCACGTAGGGAACTGAAAATGAAAATCCAAGGACATAGAAGGAACGCCTTAATTTTCAATGGCACATAAGAAATCGGTATATTTTTCAATGGCATATAAGGAATTTACTCTTAACCATGCGTGGCCGTCTACTGCTCCTGCAAGCATCACATGTCAACATTTTTTGCGAAGTTGAAATGGAATATGTCGTTGAAAAGTGAAAACCAATGAAGAAAAGAGTATCCCTATGAATTCTTCTGGAAAGAATAATACAAGAGATCGATGGACAAATTCTAATATGATAACATGGAAGTGACTTTAAAAGAATGATCAATACTTAGGATTGACTGAAGAACCTACGCAGATTAACTCTACTACACACAAACCACTGCACCCTCGGTGTCTGCCTCCAATACTCTTATCATTATCCATAAAAGCATGCATGGTCTGTATATGGCAGTATGGCACAATGCAATACATGCACTTCAGGGAAAATGTTTTTTTTTGGCGAAACTAATTTCTTCGGTTTGTCTATAAAATCATTTGGATTATATATGTCGGCCTAAAAAACCGACGAATATAATGTTATTTTCGTCGGCACGTGTGCAAACCGACGAATACACTGTACACGTGTAAATTCGTCGACTTCGATATTCGGCCCACGAAAATATTGAGTTGGCCCAACAAAAAAGCCCTCCCCGGCCTCTCCTCCTCTCACTCCCCCTCCATCTCAGAGCGTGCTCGCTTCTGCGTCTAGACGCGTCTCGGCGCGGTTTTCAACAGTCTCGCAGGTCACATCGCAAGTCTCGCACAGTGAATAGCCCGCGCCGCGCCGCTCCATCCTCCCGCAACCGAGCGCAGCCTCAGCAAAAAAAAAACCCTCCTAACCCAAGCGTCGCCGCCCCCGCCATCTCCGGATCTGCGAGGAGGAGGCGGAGTCCCGGCCCCGCACGGCCATCGGAGGCGGAGGGCCGGCCCCGCACGGCCATCGGCACGTCCCTATCGAAGGCCTGACCCCGCTCGGGCGTCGGTGGTGGAGGCGGAGGCGGAGGCGGAGGCCCGGCCCTGTGCGGGTGTCGGCACGTCGGAGGCGAAGGCCCAGCCCCGCGCGGGCTTCGGCGCATCGGCGGCGGAGGCCTGCCCCGCTCAGCCGTCCTCGCGGCATAGGCGGAGACGCGGCTCCGCACGACGGTCGGAGGCAGAGGCCCAGCCCCACGCAGGCGTCGGTGCATCGGCATCGGAGGCCCGGCCCCGTGCAGGCGTCGGCACATTGGAGACGGAGTCCCAGCCCCGCGCGGCGGTCGGCGCGTCGGCGGCGGATCCTGCCCCGCTTAGCCGTCCTCGTGGCGTAGGCAGAGGCCGTCGCTGCTGGGCCCTCTCCGCCACGCCGGGCTCCGCTCCATGACGAGGTAATACCTCTCCTGGAAACATGTTCAAGCATATAGCATGTACCATGTGTTCAATACTATGTTAAATAATCCATCCTCCATTGCTAAAAAAATAAACATGATTTTGTTCGCCTCCATAAGATCCTCATGTTGGTTCAAGATTGCTATTCAGAAAACAAACAATTGAGTAACTTAGGATCTGAGAAGCAAACAAACATAGGGAGCAAGTGCTTAGATCATTTAGGTATGGAGTTTGCCTTGCCCATATGTTTTTACTGTCGTGGTCATGTCGGGAGCCCAGGCAGCAGTGACACAAGCGCGTCGGCGTCCAGTCTTAGTGCACAAATTACTTAATGTGCTTGTTCTAGGGCCTGGCGTGAACCAGTGTTCCTTCTGTTATAGCTCTGCATCTCTTTCTTTCATTTGTGGCTTCGGGTTCAAATATTCAGTGTTACACTATTTTTTATTTATGTTAGTTAGTTGGTAATTGGTATGCGATTGGTGCTTCGATTGTGATGCATTTTCTGCAATCTGCAGCCTTAGTAGAACCTGCTACCAAGGAAGCGCGCACAGCTGGGCCAGAAGTTGGATTTTATGCTGCCTGTGGCCACAGGATCCTCCTTAGCTCCATTGCAGGGATGGTTCAGTTTGAACCAATATTTTCCGCCATGGTGTGTCTTGTGATTGCATATTGTGTAAATCAATTTTTGTTAAATGAATTTAACTCCCTTTTGTTTTGTTCCCTAGTAATATATATAGTTTTGTTCCCCGGAGCGGCCACGCCGTGCTGTGACACCACTATCAACGGTTAGTAATACCCTCTCCCTGGTGATGACCAACCCCACTCCAAATCCCATGTGTGTTAGACATAATGTGATACTGTGTTCAGTATTAGTTCATACCATATGGCATGGCCCCTTTACATTCACAGTATCTTTCCAGTTTCTTTGACTGAACTGGTATTGATTGATGCTACATTAGACTAACGTTACATTATTCCTTAGTGACTTTTTCCATGGTTTTGCAATAATCTCTGTTAGTTCAATTGAATGGTAGCTGCAGTAAATATAGATTTATCTTCCATGAATGGTAACTGATGAACTATTACCTGATGGGACATTATATATGATTATCTTTCACAATTTATTAACAGTCTAAAGATGCAAACTACCAACTATCGATACATATGTCACCTTTAGTATTGTTGCCTTTCATACCTATGCTACTCGCTGGACTACGGTAGTAAAACAAAAGAAAGTGCAGTGCTATCTGCTAGTATACCCTCTTTCTCATGCCTTTCTCTGTTTGGCTGCTACCTGTTTAAGTATGCTTTGCCTCACATCTTGAGTTCTTGACTTGTGCTTGTCCATGGACATGAACTGCTCTGCGCTGCTAGACTGCTACTGCTTTGTGTTTGGCTGTTTGCTTGTTTGTGGCATACTGCTACACTGCTATGTGCTAGGCTGTGTTTATGTGTTAGACTACTAGTGCTTAGCATAGGGCTAATTCTTGTGCAGTGCGCCAGTGCCTTTGTGTGGAACTGTAAATAGTTCAGCAGCAGTCATTTGCGCCTTTGTCCATGTGTCCTCTGCCCCGAATCTTGATGACCGATCATTTGGTTAATGGTTACTTGGTTACTTTATTGATCTATGATTGTTTGTGTAAAAGATCTGTGACTATTAATTACACCATTAGTGTGTGTCAGTGTGTCTATCTGCGCTTGTGGATTGATGTTGGTAATTGGTATGTTGTTGTCTTATGATCCTCTGCTAAGGCTCTCATTATTTTTTTTTATTTTCTTTAGCTAGCTGGGGAGAAAAGAAGAGGCATGCCATCCAACAAGGTACACATATTTGATCCATATTTACTTTGTACAATTTGGATGCACTATAATAATATAAGTATTAGGATGTATCAATGCGGATTAAATTCCAAGGCTTACATCTATCACAGAATAGCCCCACAAACTGAGTATCATCAAATTGCTATGCAAAGTAATAAGCTTTTGGTGAATAGGTTGTTTCTGCAAGGTGGATAATTTTCGAATAATTCTAATGCCTCCATTGATTCCACCAAGACATGGCCCCTCTTTTTCATTATTCAAAGTAGTGCATAGGCTCATTCCACGGTCCATGCGTTGAAGGCGTGGCAACTGTGCTATGGTTGACTGGATCTCGCCTAAAAAATCACATAAAGGATGGTCTTTGCATTGTGACAGCATTAACTGTGATTGTAGTATACCCAAACTGTGCTTTTTTACTCGTATCTCCTTCAATAACTGATTAATGCTTTTTTTTTAATTTGTACGGACAAATGAGAACTTGTGTTGATATCAGATCGAACAAGCACAAGAAGCCTATGCAGATGGCCAGAGATCAGTATGATGATACTCCTACTTAGTTTCATAATTTTGTCATGCACACCTAAGAATGTATATGCTTGAATCTTGTTTATATTCCTCTGATTTTTATGAGATGCGATTTGGAGAATGTATGTGACTCTGATGATGTATAAGTTCTCTAGGATTTTTTTTAATTTTCTATGATTTATTGGACTATTTGAATACTGCATTATTTTTAATTAAAAAATTGGAAATTCGTCGGCCAAGCATGGCCCACGAAAATAGATGACATGGCAACCAATAATTTCGACGGCCAAAGTGGCCGACGAAATTATCTGTCCACTGTGGCACTAATTTCGTCGGCCTGTATGAAGCCGACGAAAATACATCATTTTCGTCTGGGGGCGACGAAATTAGTTGCACAAATTCGTCTGACCTAATTTCGTCGAAAAAATTCGTCAGCATGCTGACGAATATATGGTAAATTCGTGGGTTTTGGGCTATTTTCGTGGGTTTTCGGCCCACGAAAAAAATAGTCTTTTCCTATAGTCATGTCTACACACTGATAAAAGAAAAGGGTTTTTTTTTTTCATCTACACACTCTCTCATCAACCATATTTGGAAACTCAAAAGTAGTTATGTTCTAGGACAAATGATATTTTTTGCCGCATTTTAAATTGTAAAAATCAAATTGGCAAATTTGCATATTATTTAAAAAAACTATATATATCTATGTATCTGATGTTACTTCTTAACGCATTCAAGTAACAGAAATCAAAATGGCGAAGTTACATCTTACAAAAACAAATTGCTTCTACGCATTTCAAATTTACTCCCTACAGCATTTTTAAAAAGGGCAGTGTTACTTCTTTGTACATCAATGTTACTTTCTGCATATCAAATTACCTTTTTAGCAACTACATTTATATATTTAGCGAGATAACGAGTATATTCTAATCTCAATTCAATATCATGTACTAGATAATAACAAAGTCTTCTAGCACACGTGTTCTATCATGTTTTCTTTAAACAAGAATGGATATAAGAAGCATAAAGAACTAGAAGTTGATATCATAACAACACATTAATTAAATATAAAAATATGTGTGTGCACACACTTCAAGTGAAATGTGAAGGGCCAACTCAACTATTATGAAACAAAAACTATGGCTTGATCCTTTCTTGTGTCCTATGCCCCCTCCACCAATAAACCCCGCCACTAGGCACCAATATTTTTTGTCTCCAAGACTCCAACCCCCCTGCCTCCACCCCCACCCCACACATACGGAAATGGTGCCTTTGTACAAGACACACGGCAATGGTGCCTCTGTACAATACAAAAGTAGTGTTGAGTATGCGGACCTCAATGTAAAATGGCCTCAGTAGCAGTGGTGGATCCAAGATTTGCTAAATCATAGGGGCAAATTTAATGTGATAAAAGGTATAACAAAAGGCGAAGTGTCACAAAATATAACCATAGAAAATAACATAGCGCAAAAGATACAACAAACAAAACCTAAAGATTTGCAAGAATATCTTCACTCTTCATCAACTGTAACTTCAAATTGTACAAGTAGAATCTACAAAATAATAAAAACACACATATTAAAGACATGAAGTGGCCAAATAACGTAATACAATGCAAATTTTATAATAATTATTTTGTAAACCACTAGCGAAAGGTGGTTTAATCTTGTGGGTTGTCATATCTTTAAATTGGCTTGATATCTTGTCATCTTATTCTGCAACTCAGTTTTGATGATATTATTGGCATCCTCCGCCTATGGAAGATTTGGTTTGGATTGTTTGTGCATGGTTGTGTCATAGCGGGTGCTAGTTTTGGAGCGCAAAAAAGGATCTCGATGTCCTGGGCCTCTTCATCCTCTTATTTCTCTATATAACCTATATAAGTGAAGCCCACTAAGTGTCATTAACTCTATTTTTCTCAACATGAAAGCTATCAACATCATCTCCCACTAAATTAGAAGCCATGTCACCATCCACTGAGCCACTCTATTAATGTCTTTTATCGATTTTCTATAGCTAACTATGCATCCAATTATTAGGTCGTATGAGTTCACCTTAGAAACTCATGTAGCCAAGGTGCAACAACCAATAAATCAATCATGTAAGAGTCGATCTATTTGAACAAAGATGACGTTGTCCTTATGATCATATTAATCTTTATACTTTCAAATTTCATTTGAAAAATTAGTTTAAGAATTTCCGCAGCAACGCGCGGAATATGATATGGAATAATTAATGTTACACACTCTCAGTGTGGAGTCTATACCCATAACTATCAGTAACTCAACATGAACTTAACTTAAACATGTCAGTTGAGAACTTAATTAGCCACCTACACAGACGATGTTCAGCATGTTTGTGTAGTATAAAAGAACTCAAATCCAGATATATGTTTGATGGGGAAATTCGTTCAAATTTCCTTTCAACTCCCGCCAACATGTATAGATTGGATTTATGCAAACGAGCCTTAAAAGAAAAATAGAAATTCTTGTTGGAATGTTGGATAGATCTTATACGCTAAAAAAACTATATACTACCTCCATTCTCGACTATTTATCGCATGCTAGTTTATTTTTAAATTAAAAGGCGATAAATAAAAAGGAATGGAGGGAGTATAACGCAACGATGTTCGAACAGACACATCATATGGCTAGCTTCACACAGTGACGACAGCAGCTAGCCAGCAGCATGATCATCGTCGATCAGTTGTCACTAACGAGGTTCAGGTCCATCACCCCGATGAAATCATCTGGATTGCAGGAGAGCAGGCAGTCAGCACTGGCCAAGAAGTCCTCATCGACGTAGTTCCCGTTGCCATGGCCTTCAGTTCCCGTGGTTGCGCCAGTGGCGGCGGCACCATCAGCAGCCGGCGCCATCAGATAATTCAGAGAAGCAACTGGCGGTGCCGGGATCACGGGCGGCGGCAGTGGAACGAAGCCGGCAGAGCAGGTACGGGCGTACTTCTCCGCGATGGCCTTGATGTTGGCGACAGTGAGGCCGACGCGCACGTGCTCGGGGATGTCGGGGCGCGGCGTGGCCGGGAAGTTGAACTTGCGTGGCCTGGGCAGGCGCTCGCCGTAGAAGCAGAAGACGGCGGCGTCGTAGGCGAGCGCGGCCTGCACGGCGTGCTCGAAGCGGCCGACCCACAGCCTGTCGCGGCTGCGCGGGACGCGGATCTCCGCCGCCCACCCGCCCCAGAGCCTCTCCCGCACGCCCGTCCACCCCAGGTCCTTGTGCCGCCTGTGCTCCCGACCGCCCGCCGGACGCTGGACGCCGCGGCGCTGCTGGGCCTGTTCCTGTCCCTGCCCCTGCTTCCTCGCCGTCACGCTGCCGCTCGGTGCCGCCATCGTCATAGCACGTCAGCTGCAACCTGCAAGAAACAAGCGCGAGGCGCCGACGTTGGTGTGAGGAATGGAGCCGAAGGGCAGGGTGGTTTTAAAGGCTCGACGAGTGGACGCGTGGCAGCATGCGCAGATGCGCTCGCTGACGAGGGTACGTGAGAGTCCGGAGAGCATTGTGCATGCTACTTGGCAGGTCAATTAGGAGATTAATAACATAAGAAAAAAATTTGCTGATGTTTTTATAGTTGACCTTTGTGGACGCCTTACAGACGTAATCCTATATCTCTAGGATCTTTGAACACACGTACTCGTAGTTAGCCTAAGTTCACTGGATCGTATATATATAATCGTGCATAATACTATAAATATATACTGTGGCAAGTGTCAAATTGAATACATTAGTGAGAATAAATGAGGGGGGTGAGGCTAGACAGAACATCTAGTTAGGCTATGCTCGTTTGTAGCGGCTTTGGGCGTTAGCACTAGGGGTATAAATGGTATGTATATTATTTATTTTTATCCGAGTCCGGATCCATTTAGAAATTCGAATCCGGATATTAAGTATTTGATTCGTATCCGTATCAAATACATATATAAAATTATATAAATATGATATCGATAGCCATGAGACTTATCCAACACATGTAATCAATATCCATATATGATTTGAATCCGAAGAAAAAATATAAAAATAAATATGATATATGCAATATCCATCCGTCACACCTCCCGTTGCCGGGCTGGTGCTCAAGTCAAACGCTGCATGCCATTTTGCGGCCGCCCCGCGCAGATTCCCCAAACTGAGCGCAGCCTTAGAAAGCATACACACAGATACGGGTACATTTATATTGTGTATTTATTACACAAATATTATGTATGGAATATATTCTCTTCGTAAAAAGAGGAAATATAAGATACATAGATTTATTTACTTAATTTTATCTCTGGGGCAGCAGATACTTCATTTATTATTAAGATAATGTTAATAAATAACTGAAATCGGGGATGGATCCGGGCATGTTTGGATGCTACCCTGCTGCAACTTGATGGCCAGGAATTCATCCTAGTCCCGGTAGACAACCGAGATCAAACGCCTAGAATGGATGTGTAGACCAAAGCAATCAAAATAAGTCAGGGATATCCAATGTGTCTTTGAGTATTGCTTTTTTAGCATGGTACTCTTTCCGTTGAAAAATGTATGGCGTGATTGATTATTTTAAAAAAACTCTGACAGTTTATCTTATTCAAAAAATTTAATAAGTTAGTACCTCCGGTCACAAATGTATGACGTGGTTGATTTTTTTTCTAAAACTTCGATCATTCATCTTATTCAAAAATTTATTCAAACATTTAAAAACATAACCCATACTCAAACTATGTTCAGTAATAGAACAAATCAAAACAAAATAAATGGTAAATTGTGAAATTTTTAAAATAAGACTAGTGATCAAAGTTTTGAAAGAAAAAAGTTAACCGCATCATACTGAACAAAGGGAATATCATTTATATTGTTGTTATTTGCTTTACCACTAAATGTAGTTTGAGTATGATTCTTATTTTTCACATATTTGAATAATTTTTTTTAATAAGATGAAGAATTAAAATTGTAAAAAATAATCACTTCATACGTTTCGAAACGGGGGCAATAGGATCAAATTGATGAGGTATGCTTTGCCATCTATAGCTATAGCATATACAGAGTATCTATCTAGCTCAATCAAAATACCTCGCTCCCACCGCCGAAACGGCTAGTGCGCTCCTTCGTGCCATCCGGCTGTGGTTGGCACACTGTTTGCTGCGGGTGGCATCGATGCGATTGTAAATGGAGACGTAACATGTGAGGGCTGTGGGAGACCTGGAGGTGGGATGGAAGATATGCGCATCATCCCAAGAGCCTATTCGACCACTACTAGTCTACTAGGATATCTTCCCGTACCGTCTGATGTTGGATGATGTAGTGCATGGTTGTTGTCTCGTCGTCAGGGCGAAGCCAAAAATTTAACTTAGGGAGAACTAATGTCAACAAACAACAAAAAAATATAGAGAAAAAGACTATTTTTACAAAGATAATAAGCATTATATCGATTAATTGTATGAATATAGATAAAGAACTGCTAATAAATCGCCATTAGAACTAGCTCTCACCTCTGCTATCTCTTCTCACCTTAAAACCCGTCAGTTTGAAGAGTATGTCTCCGTTAAAAAGAACGACCAGAATAAACCCTAGTCAAAATAAAGGACGGTCAGCAGCTAACAAAGCTCTGCCTAAGGAAAGAACAGCTAAAGGAAACAGCGCCTTGGGAAAATGGATAAGATCGGAAGAAACATCTCGTACCATAGCCTCTGCAAACAGTATCCACCACAGTCCCTCACCGCTCACATCTTTCCTTTTCCACCGCACCCGCTGCATCCGATGTCCCGCCCCCACCACCCACTCACCCATGCAGCCGCGTGCACGCCGCCTGCCACCACCTGCCGCCTTTGGCAGCTCACCCACGCGTCCGCTGTCGGCCAAAGATGGCCCCTACACTGCCATCCCCGACCGGCTGCCACGTGTCTTCACTCCGCCGTCCAGTGATGCCACTCTGTCGTCCAAAGATGCCCGGTCCCCTCCCCCCACTCCATCCTTCCTCGCAGGCCGCCGCGTACCCCCCGCTCCACCTCCACCGCTTGTGTCACCTCGGTGCACAGTACGCCGCACTCCAACCACCGCCCTCGCGCGCCGATAAAACCCCCTCCCTTGAGCTCAGTTCCTCACTCAACTCGCAGAGCAAACCCGCCACCGCTCCTCTCCCACCAGCTAAATCAGCCACAACTCCTCCTATGTTCTGTGATTCTTGGATATGACAGTTCCTCCTAAGTTACTACACTATCGCCGCTGTCACTCTCCCACTTTGCCACATTTTCCTCTGGGAAATCCACCGCCCTCTCCCCTGGGTAGAACGACTCAAACCGCCCCCCCCAAACCGCCTGCCAACTCCACCACCAGATGATAAACATAGCAATCCTTCTACTCTTCCTTATCCATTGCGTACTCCTCTCCAAAATCCTAAAAGTCCTTGTCCACTTTGCGAGAAGAGAAATTATATGTGAGATCCACGTTCCATCCCCACCCAGAATATGAACTCAGAACCCAGAGTCTGCATCCCCCTCCACTATATATTCTTCGCCATACTTCTTGTCCTATGACTCCTAATCATTCTCCGGCTGATCACCCTTCCCCGGGCCGCGCCGAAGCAAGAAGGACCTTCCTGCTAGCAAAGCTGTGCCAAGGACAAGAAGCTCAAAACAGGGCAGAAGACCAACAAAAGGACAAAAGAAAAAGTGCTTGAGGCAACAAGGGATATAACAGGAAGAAGGCTATCCTAGATGGCCGTTTCTTCTCCACCTTGTGCTCCATCTGCTGATACCGCAACAACAGTTGAAAAACACAGCAGCTCCTCGCTTCCAGAAGAGTGCCTAACCTACTCAATTATGGGCAACCACCCTATTTAAGTGGGGTAGCCTCCGTGGTGTAGGATAATCCGGATTCCATATGTTGATGGATCCATCCCTTTGGACAAACCGCTCGGATTATGCCACCATCTAGATAGCAGAGAGTGCCTTACTGAATTTTTGCCGCTTTCTAGAAAAGCCCTTGCCCGAAGTCGCTAGGCAATGGAACAATCTGTGGTGGAACCGCCGATTTAATCCGGACTAAGCACATTAGCCTCCTCTGGCTTGTAATGTGATTAGGCCAAACTAAACCCGGTCGTCCGTCGAGAGTCATTTGACTCCCGATATTACCTTTTCCCAGAGGAACCAACATCATACACATCTGACCCACGATGGAGCCACAACAGATACATCATCACAGGCAGTTGAATAGCATAATACTAGACTTAGTTACAAACCGGTTTTAAATAAAATACAAGTCCAACATAGTGTTATAAGGTAGCAAGTTCGAAAGTTTCTCGCAGTGGAAATATAAGTTCAAAGGTCACCATGATATCACCAAAAGATTTGCATTAGAGGTAACAACATCGAGCCCCCCGATGTTGCCCTTGTGCCACTCATGTCGTTTCATCCTAAATGTGGGCATGCTCCGCCTCCAACACAAGTGCAGACCATGAATTCCATACCTGCGCTCAAAATATGGGGGCAAACCCTGAGTACTAATTACTCAGTAGGTCTTAATGGATTTGTCTTACGGCTGACGCGAAGCGGCTTACTAGCAAGTGGATCCTTAGCCTTTAGTTTTAAACAGTAACATGTGTAACATAAATAGCAAGTTTTCATCATTTGTATAACCTTCAACATAACTGTAACTTGCAGTAAGGTAAACAGTTCAATTCAATCATGTGGTATTCCAAAAACCATGAGTATTAAATACCGAGAGTTTAAGTAGTTACTACGTTGCCCGTGTGCATTATCAGCATTCCCACACCTGGTGGGCATCAGCGATTCGAATCGATTTTAATTCCCGGGAATAACTATCATGCCAGGGGTATATGCTTACTAGCCATCGCGTTCCCACATATAGCCCCGATCTCCACCTGTCTTGTCCCAAGATTCAAAGCGCCCCCACCTAACCCCTGGGTTGTGCCCCCTCAGGAGCGATACCACAGTTCTCTGGGTCAGCCCTCCCTCGAGTACAAGCGCCCCCGGGCCCATCGGCCTCCAGCAAGTGGATGGGCGGAGCCTCGAAAACTTCGGACAAACCCAGGTAAGACTTTACCGGTCCATATCCCGGATAAGCACTCTAGCAATGTTATGCCGAACAGCAGGCGAACAGCGGACAGGCCTTATGCGACTCGGGCGGAGTCCAAAGTGCAACCTTACGAAAAGTATATACTGAAATAAATCTCCGCCCGGTCTCCATTTAGTTCATGTGCAACAATAATAAATGATGTAAATGTAAGCTTTTGTAACTTTGAAAACACCTACGCGACGAGACCACACACTCGTGTCTACTCGTACCTAGCCATTTCTATGCATACTCGCCCTACGTACTCTATGATTAGGTGCTAGGGCCAGGGCGGCCAGGGAGTCTAATGCAATTGGTTTCAAGCAACTCCTGATGCATATGCGTAATCAATCAAGTATAATTCGTTTGCTGGGTTAAGTATGGTCCTGCCTACCTTCCTCGTTAGGGTCAGTAGCTGCCTCCTGAGCCTAGTCGGGCCCCTGCTGTTGGTCCTCTGGCTCTTGGTGCAGCTCCTCCTCGGGCACCTCTACGATTGGTTGCTCCGGCGCTCGTCCTTCGCTCGCGGGGTCTATATGCATGACATAGTGCAATGGGAGCATGTATTAGTGCAATGTTTGCTTCATGATGCGAGTGCGATGCAAGGAATCATGACTTATGGAATAAAGTTATGCATTTTTGCAATGAAACTTGTGTAGTGCTACGAAATCGTACAAGCCATCACTTATGGTAACTTAGCTTATCACACATAACAACGTGGGGGTGTGACGGGGTAGCATCGATCCATATGAAACGGCCGAAGCTACTTGAACCCTACTTAACCCTAGCTAGCTTAGCGTTACCATCATGCATTTCTAAAACAGTAATGAAAACCTACATTGCATCCCAAATCAACGACTAAGGTTTACATACTCCTCTGCTTCCAAATATGACCCATGGCGGCATTTATTAATATACTAGTCTCATAATTTCTATTATTTACTTAAATAGGCTTTATGTCTACCATTTTCGAAATAGGGTCAAACCTTACATGCATGGCCTCACGTTTTCAGCGGTGAGCTACTTTCAACAATCTAGGACCCAAATAAAAACTACGAAGCCCCCTATGGCTTATTTTTATTTAGACCCCTTGTCTTTTGCTAAACATATGCTTAATTACTAGGCTAGGGTAAAACAGTAAATAAACAATAAGCATTTGGGCTATCAAATTTTATACTAAATTTAGGTATGCTAGCAAGGCTTCTGTCCAAACTTTAGAATTTTTTTTTGGCCCTCATTTAAACCACATTTCCGATTTATCAAGTTAATCATGCATGAATTTATTATTTTCAAAACACTAACTAAACTTGACATGCTTAGTACCCCATTTCAACAGTGAGCTCTGTATACTACAAGGAGCACAAATAAAATGTGTAAAACTATTTAGAGCATAACTTCTATTTAATTATCATTTCCTCAATTATTTCTATGCTAAAAATACATACAGGGGCAAAATGGTAATTAAACAGTGAACATTTGAGGTTCCAAAAATCATGGTGAAACTATATACCCTAAATACCCTGCTGTTCAAATTTGGTAATTTTTGGAGATCATTTAGTCCACATTTCCTAATTTCATTGATTTACCAAGCATGCACATTAACAGGGGCAAAATGGTCTTTTCATACCCAATCATCATATCTATTCTGTAGATCTACTTAATAGGAGTACACTGCAACAAAGTTTGTATTTTTCTAATTTTTATTGAATTTACTACGAATTTCCAAAGTTTCAGCAGTTTTAAATGTATTTTAAAACGAAAATCTACAGATCCAGGACCTATACACAATTAACCGTAGCTTCTGAGGGCTAATATGTAAGATCTACAAGACTCAGGGCACAGTGCGGTGGACCGATTTGTGAATATGGAAAAAGCAGGGGCCGGATCTAAAATT
Organism: Paspalum vaginatum; assembly: GCA_030272315.1. Classification (NCBI taxonomy): domain Eukaryota; kingdom Viridiplantae; phylum Streptophyta; class Magnoliopsida; order Poales; family Poaceae; genus Paspalum; species Paspalum vaginatum. Next base: position 39,662,835 of record CM059018.1, read on the forward strand.
TCCCCGGCCCCCTTCTTCTTCCTCGCGACGCCCGCGGCCGCGCGGGAAGAAGCGCGCGCGCCGGTGAGCCGGAGCTCGCCGCGGCCGCGACGCGGGTCGGGGACAGTGTTCCCCATGCGGGGCTTCTACCTCAAGGTGGCGGTGACGGCGGAAACGGCGTGGTCGAGGTGGGCGGCGGAGGTGAACCGAGGGTGAACCGGCGCGGCGCGACGTCGAGGCGAGGTCGGATCTCGGCTTCCGGGCGGGGAATGGCGGCGGGGACTCGAGCGTGAGGTGCGCGGGGTCGAGGCGAACGCAGCGGTGGAGGTGAGGAGGCTCGGGGAGCGGCAGAGGGGAAGGCGTGAGCTCGAGCTCCGAGCTCGGCTCCAATGGCGGGCGCGCACTGCCGGGCGTGGGGAGCGAGGGAGACGGAGAGGCCGAGCGCGTGAATGGGGCTCGGGGAAAGGAGGTCGGGGCCTCGCCCCTGCCTTGAAGGCGCGCCGAGCGCGCTGTCGGCGAGCGGCAGCGGCGCGTGGCCACGGCGGTCGGGGAGGCCGGCGCGTGGCCACGGCGCCCAGAAGACTGGCGCCGCGTGGGCGCGGCCGGGCGGGGAGGGAGGAGAGAGGCGCGCGGGTGGGCTGAGTCCATAGACCGGTGAGTCTGACAGGTGGGGCCAAGTCCGGGAACGAAGAGAAAGGCGCGTGGACCGGGTGCATGGAGCGAGAGAGCCGGTGGGGCCCGCAGCCGCGGGTGTCGGGCGGGAACCCGCAGCCCTGCCAGGTGGGACCCACTTGTCATAGGCTCATGAAAAAAAGAAAATCCCGAAAAAGAAAAATGGGGTTTGACCACTAACCAGGTTTCTGAATTTTGCAAATTTGACCAATTTAAGAGCCGAATTTGAAAAGGACCCAATTGAATGAAATGTTGTACCCTTTGAGATCTACAACTTTTTCAAAAGCACCAAGTTCAAATTCTGGATCTAAATTTGATTTAAATTTGAATTTAACTATCAGCCCTTAGTTTGGACTGAGAACTGTTTTCCTTAGATAATTCAAATGTCCTATTTCTAGCCATTTTCTCCCAAAAGCCTTTTTGACAAAGCTGTTCAAAATTTCATGGACTACAACTTTCTTAATTGGACCTTTGCATGAAAAGGACTGTAGGATATAGAAAAATGAAGAATTCTAAATATTTCAGATTTGGAGTGTGTTTGTTTGCTGACACCAAAAGTCTCTTTACACTAAGTTAAACCCATTTTCCATCCAAGCTCTAATTGACAAAGTTGTTTACCACTTCAAGACCTACAAGTTTTGTATAAAAAGTTTCACCTAAAACTCCATAGGATTTAAGTTATGCTCACATTTATAGCGTCATTTTTCAAAACTGAGTGTATCACTAAGCTATTTTCATCATGTTTGTTCATATGATTCAAATGTACACTACCATGAGATGAGATGATGCTTATGAGAAGTAATTAAACAAAATATGCACATGATAATGCTCGGAAGATGCCTAGGGCATCACACAATCTCCCAAGTTCAGGAAATGAATGATACAGCTTGTACGTGGAAGGCTTGTACGAAGAAAAAAAATGAAGAAAAAGAGAAATCGAGTTAGACATGCAGTTGCTATTAAAATTCCACCTTCTATTCCGTGTGAATAATCATGAAGTAGCTAGCTGAAGTAAAGATATCCCTGTAACCTTTCAAGCCGAATCTTGAGAACGAGATTCATTTTAAGTGGAACAGATTTGTAACGCCTTAAAATTTAGCACCTGGAATTTTCTTCTAATTCCTTCCTAATTCAAAATCAAATTTTCGAAAACTTTGGATGTTGCTTATTTGTTTTGAGTGTGTTAATATGAGCTCAACAAAATTCCAAATATCACAAATACTCTCCACCAAAATTCATTCTAAAATTCATTTCCAAAATTTAATTCCAAAAAAATATCCCCGTGACACTTGAACCCCCCATCTCCGCACCATGTGGACCTCCCATCTCCGCGACACTTGGACCCCCCATCTCTGCGCCATGTGGATCTCCCATCTCCGCGACACTTGGACCCCCCATCTCCGCGCCATGTGGACCTCCCATCTCCGCGACACTTATACCCCCCATCTCCGCACCATGTGGACCTCCCATCTCCGCAACACATCATCGGCCTCCTCCTCCATCGGCTATAAATAGCCCTCCACCCCCATGCCTCCATCCACACCAAGATCAGCACCGCCGCAATATCAGCCCCCGGTTCAACCCGGGCGTTGTGCGCCGCGAACGCCATCCCCCTCCTCCTCTCTTGTTGTGTTCATGCACGGAAACAGAGTGCCTCTGCGTTCTTCGTCGAGAGGCCACCATAGCTCGATTGCTCTAACTGTGAACACATCGCCACATCCCTCAATCCCCAAGCCGCGCTCCTCCCTTCTCTCTGCCTGTATCGAGCCCCCTACGAGCTCCTAGGCCGCCATCGATGCCCGCGGTGAGCACCTCCGCGTCCACCACCTCTACCACCCCGACAACCACCAAAACTAAACGCCGGTGAGCCCCTGCTCATTGCTCATGGCGGCGCGAGGCAAGCAGCCGAGCAAAGGCGCTGCTCGGGTCTGCTCGTGCCCCTCTGACTGTTATAACAGTCCCCATCTCCTGTGAATGACAAGTGGATCCACCTATTATTTTCTCACACTAAACACCAGCCATCGGTGCTTAGCCCATCACTAATCATGTGTCATTCGAGTTGGTAGGTCCCATCTTGTATCATTCTCTTCTTCTATTTATTTATTTCCGAATTAATCTCTTGACTATATGAGCTCCAATTCCGTTGTTTCTTCTTTCTAAATTCATCAAAAATCAATATCTACCATCCACATTAATTTCATGATTTTAGGAGTTTGCAGAACCGCCTACAAGCCGGTGCCACATTCGACAAAATAGGCGTGGACCGTTGACACCAACCTGAAACTTTGCTCGCAAGCAGTCTATAAGTATTTTCTGTTCCTCCAGAATCCAAAAACACGATTTTATTCTCCAGTTTCCAAATATTCAGATTTTAGAATATTTCAGGAATATCCCTTTTTCCTTTTCTTTTTCCGAAATATACAAAATCCATATCTTCTCCGTTCGAACTCCGATTTGGGTGATTCTTTCGCCTAAATTCATCTAAAATCAAGCTCTACCTACCCATACACTCCACATAATCTTTTGTCTTGGCCGGAAGCCGCCGTTATGCTACCATGACGCCGTCCTACGCCCAGTCAGTGCTTCGCACCGGTCGCACAAACATTGTGAGCCTGGTGATCGATGCCGTTAATCTCTTATTCCACATAAATCTTAAAGGTTCCTGTCTTAGTCTGTCCGAGCACTGAATTCAGACGATGATGATACCGAAAATCATCTGAACATCATGGCTCTCTCCACCGCTCCACAAAAAGATCTTCTCCAAAACACCAACATGTGACCGCCACCCCTCCGGCGTTGTCGACCCCGCATCTCGCGTCCACCACCCCTACCTTGGCATCTCTGTAACTGTCGTTACCGAGCCCGCCAACCTGCCCGAAAACTCGCTACAGCCCAACCATTTGCAGTAATACCACCAATAAGAACCCATCAGACTCTCATCTCCGCAATCCAATACCACCAGTAAGAACCCAGCAGACTCCCATCTCCGCAATCCAATACCACCAGTAAGAACCCAGCAGACTCTCATCTCCGCAATCCAAGCTCTACACCACCAAACCCGTTGAGCTCATATTATGCCTCGATTTGTGTGTTTTCCTTGTCTGTGCACTAGGCTTTACCGGAGAGATCGTTCGGACTGCCCCTCGTGATATACTGCGCGATGGTCTGCGCCCAATACATCCAGCAACTGCTATATCAACCGCCTCAACAAAGTGAAAGGCAAGTCCACTGGAATCCCCACTTGATGCATAAATTTCCTATGTTTTGCAAACACAACCATTGACCTGTTAATCACATAAAAACTTGCATGTTTTGCTTGCTAAGGTAATCCAGCAGATATACAGCCACCTAAACCAATTTTAGATATAGCGCGCATAGTTGAGATCGCTTATTTAATTATTTATCATAATCTTGACATTATGGATGTGGAATTTGATGGGTATAGGAGAGTGGATGTGTGTGCGGCTTTGAAATAAAATAGGGAAGAACTCCAGCAACCGACCTTGTCGGAATACGGCTACGCGCCGAAACAGCCATAAGGGTAGGTTATAAACGGGTAACTTAGCGACCCGCGATTACCCCATGTCCCGGTATTCGTGCAGAAGACCGGGTAGATGGTTACTCGCGGTGTCGAGCATTGAAAAGTGGGAATGGTTCTACCTGAGCTCTCCGGAAGGACCGTTATGGTTTTCATCTTACCTAACTCTTTTAGTACAACCAATCGCTCTGTATGAGGCATTGGCCAGAACTAAGCTGGAGTGGATAGCCTAGTAGATTCTGTGTTGGCGCACAAGGGCTAGGGGATGGGTGGTGTGTCAACGGGAGTACCGCGGGGTACTGGAGTGGCTCGGATGCCATAATCCCTAAAGTTCTGCTAGGTGATGAAACAAAGTCAACGGCTTGGTTTGGAATTCGGGCAGTTACGACGATAATAAGCCGCTGAGTCCAACTTGTAGGAATTAGTACAACCTCTGATCAGAGTAAAACATATTCGAATAGTCCGTGTCCACTGAATGAGTTACGGCTTGATTCCTCAGTCAGTAGTTTTCATAAAATAAAATGGAATTGGTTTGGGATTGGATAAAATGGTTTTTGGTTCAGCGGTGGATGCTGGTTGTATGGAGGATGTGTTGGCTGGAAAGCCAGGAGCCACTTTGGATCGGCAAGTCCAGTGGCAACCCCTTTATACGAAAAACTCAGTTTTCAAAAGGATTAAAACTTGACAACTAACACAAACCCTGCATTCAAGTATTTTTCTGCAAAACTATCCTAAGCTCCAGATATTTGCATACAGTGTTAGCCTTTCCCAAATTCCTTTGGAGGAAGGTAGGCTGCTAAGTACGTATGTAATCACCCTTGCTTTGTTGTTGTTTTTCTCAGTGCTATGGACATATATTGGTCCGAGAACGAGTAGGGGTTACGACCTGCTTCCCAATTGATGCGTGAGGAACATGGACCTACGTTTTATATTCCGCTGCTAAGATTTTCAGGGCTGCACCCCTTGTTGTCCGATCCGTTTAGGCGGATCTGTATCACTCTGATGTAAGAATGTGATTACCAAACCCTAGGATAGTACTAAAACTCATTTTAGTTCCATTATAGAAATTGGGGCGCTTCACACTGCTTGCGTTCAATCTCATAATCTTGTTCCTAAATCAAATCATTACCAAAATGAAGCATGTTTCTTGAAACAATACCTGACCGGGGTTACCAAAACTGAGGGACAAGGTTAAGGCGGGACCTCCTCGTGCGATCAAGTAGTGCGTGACCCCTTCCTCCAGCTTCCCTCTCTTCTTCCGCGTTGCCATCCCTCTCTTCTCCCGCAGCCACCCCTCTCTTCTCCCGTAGCTGCCCTCCACTTTGCCCCAAACCACGCTGCCTCCCCCTCTCCTTTGGTTCTCCTACAGGCGCCCAACACTCTACCCTCCACCCCTAGCTCGCTCCTCTCCTCTCGGACTAAACCAACTCTCAGAGTAATTCCGAACTTAAGTCTATAGCAAGTTCATATAATTATGTAGTAAGTTCATAAAATCCTGTGACGAGTTCCTGATGTAGAGTTACTCAAATTTGTCACTTAACACATATTTTGGGCTACTGTAGCAAAAATGCCTGAGTTTTTTAGCATGCTATGAGATATTTATAGCAAATATGTGAAAAAATTCCAATGATCAAGTTCATAAATTCCGTAGCAAAGTTCATGAAATCTTGTAGCAAATTTCTCAAATTTGTTACCTAACACAAATTTTGGATTGTTGTAGCAAAAAGTTCCTGAGTTTTTAGCAAATTATGAAGTATTTGTAGCAAAATTTGTGAAAAAAAAACTATGATGTTTTCTAAGACAACCGCAAATTGTGTAGATAGTATCAGCAAGTTGTGTACATTAGATGATTCAAATAATCAACAAATTGTTGTGAAACGGGCTGCAAATTAGAAGTGTGGGGCAACGGCTGAAGGCCCACGAAAGGCCCAACTTTTGTAAGCACACGGGCCGGGGACACGGAGGTCGCTTAGCGCGTTGTAACTTTTCTGAAACCGAGGAAACGCCAAATAGAACTCGCGTCAATCTACTTTATTTGGCCCAACCCAGTAATTTTTCAAGATGCTTCCATGTTTTCCTATTACTCCAAGCCTCCATCCACCCAGAAAATACCCATCCCTTACGAGCTACTTCTAAACTTTTACTTCCCATATATTCAGTTACCAACACCAGGAATGGGAATTTCGGACCAGCGCATACCAGTCAAGAACCTTTTTTTTTCCCTGAAGGTAAGGATTTCAATGACTTTTGATGGTATTGTGGGGAACCATACAATTTAGAAATCGGAGGACGAATTTTCATTAGGATACTATATGGAAAAACAATAGCGTGCTCAAAAAATAAAAAGAAAACAAGACAGGAATCCACTCCAAAGCAAAGGATGAAATGGTTACATCGAGGTGCTAGTATAACTATCACAAAATGCTTACCACCATCTTCAAGCGTTTGCTGACGCTCCATACACAAGCATATCCCCGTGGTGCAAATTTCTCACCTTATTATCCAATATCAAATGGTAGCACATCAGTTTAGGCTATCTCCAACCGTTTTCCTATATTCTCCATTTCAAATTCCACTCTGTCTGCACAATGCCAAAACAGTGCCAGATTTCCCCAAAATGCCTAAACCGTTGTTGGCCTTATAAGACTGTTCTGCAACTCACTGAGTGCGGCCATCCGCAGTGCGTGCGAACTTGTAGGTACTCCAGCCTCATGACCAAGAAAATCCATCTGTGTCTGACCGCTGTTGTCTTCAAATTCATGAAGAAGTCGCAGCTTTGATAAAAGCTTGGTAATGTTACATGACAAAAACTAATTGCAATGGCACCAGTCAGTGAAGTAGTAGCAATCAGGACAAGCATGCAAGGTGATGAGTCTACCACTGCCAGTGTGATGATGCACATCACTTTCACCAAGGAGCATCTCTTCTAATCAAAACATATGACAATGGTGAAACTTGAACAAGCTAAGCCCCATAGAACATGGATGATGATAACAGCAACATTTTTCAGTTATGCAACTGATATCCATTGTTGACTTGTTTCACAGACCTAACTGTTACTACAGGCAAAACTACCAGGGAAAGTGTTTTTCCTACATATTTCGGTAGAGCACCTTACTAGGTTGCTAACATTAGGAAGAACATTATTTTGGAAGGTAGAAAGGCTGCCATATCCAACCATTCAGAAAGAAAACCTGTAAAATACCAAACCAACCACAAATTGAAAACAATGACAGATGCAGCCTTCACAAACCGACCACAACAAAATGATTAGCAGTACTGATACTTCATAGCAGATGAGTGACAGTCTACGACACAGACAACTAGAGGAAATTAATAAAAATAGATGACAATTCACCCAGGCACCAGTAACAAAGACAAGTAATCAAGTTTAGATGGATGTTCTTGACCAATTCACATGACAAATGGATGTTCTTGACCAAAATCTGTAGTGATTAGGGTAGACAAGACTCCATTGGCAACTCCAAAGTGTTTACCATTACGACACCGACTCAACTAAGGTGTCAAGGGGAAGAAACTTGTAACAACAGCAGCGACTACTGACACAGATGGACCCCACATTCAGACTGAACCTTGACGATGACGGTGGACCTTCTTGACCCTCATTACTGTTCTAGGACTCACTGTAACAGTAAGGACACGATATATCAAGCTATGCGCAAACAAACATGAGGGCAAGAAAATGATTGCAAATAACATTAATATATGATAATGCAAGTGCAACTTAATAATGTTCTAAATAAAGGTGTGCGAAATGTTGAGAACCATACTGGAGGTTCTGAAACACAGACCTGATTGTCCTGATCTGTCACTGAATCATTTGTGTTGTTTGTCTGCGATGGCTTTTCTGCTCCACATTGAGGACGATTGCATTTTGTTCGGAAAGGATAGTTTATGTTATTGCACTGCTCACACTTCCAACTGCCCTCTGGCATATTTGGTCCTATCAATAAGGTGTTGAGTGTCAAATTAACTAGCATTGATCTCATAAAAATATAAACTATAAATTATGAGATAATAAAGCATATTGTAAGCTATGTGCGAAAATCCAAAGAAAATAAGCTAATCTCCTGCAAAGAAATGTCAAGATATAACAGACTTTCCAAGAAATTACTAAATTAAGGGTATTTGTAATACACAAAAAAGACCAGGCGATAAAAGGAGCACAGAGTACTTGTCATGTCAAAACTTACTCGAGCCTCTTGAACCATCCGGCTTAGGTCCCTGCAGAAAGAGTAAATGCGCAAGCAGTTAGTAAAGTAGATTTAACTCTATAAACTACATATAGAAGCCCAAGTATTAGAAATGCAGATCCAAGTTTAGATGAAAGAGAACCGACTTTCAGTAGCTAAAATTTGTTTGCTAAAAGTTTAGAGAATTGTTCTTTGCGTAGGGTTTAGCCTGATAAAATCACATTCCAAACAACAGTAACAAAAATCTGACGGTAGCAATTGCATGACAAGTCATGTGGCAGCTAATGGTCAGCTTCGTCTCAAAAAAAAAAAGGCTAACGGCCCACTAAATATGAAATTTCTTTAATATGTTCATGATTCATGAGCACTCAAAAGCAGGAGAAAGTTGTATCAAGTTTTTTTCCCCAGATCCAGAACCTAGAGAAATTTAGTAAATCTCAGCCACAGAAAACATGATCAACGCAGGTACTCAGATCCTGGTGTCCAATAAATGAACAAGCATACAAGTGCAAATTATGGTCTACTGCAGAGAAAATTAGAGACATCCAGATGTTTAAGCATTGTTTCACCAAAAAGTACTATACAATAAAGATATGTACACTCCAAAGTCCAAACACATTGCTAATCTTGTGACAGCAAAGCCAACTTCAAGAACATTTGCAAAGTTATAATACTATGCTTTGGGCAATTTAACTAAAGTAAAGAAGCATTGACTGTACATCTAATTATAGAAAACCCAAAATGATCTCAGTTTTCAATACGTGAATCTGAAAGTAGTTATATCAGATTGTTTTCAAACCTGGTTTTCAGGCCTTGGTGTGTTGCACTTTCTCATATTACAGACCGTGCGAAAAGCAAAGTTGATATTGCGGCAATTTGGACACTCCCAATCGTTGTCACGCCCAGCTCCTGCAGTAAAAGTTCAGGAGAATAAGCAGAGAAATAATCAATCGCTAACAATATTGATTTCAAATTAAGCCAAAATTACAGATTCAGTATTTTATACCTGCTGGTTTCTTCTGGGAACCTTCATCAGAATATGAGCCAGCCCTTGTGCCCTTACAAGTTCCAGAAACAAAATAAATTATGGAATACCAAAAGTGGTGACACAACAAAAGCTATAAACATGTCGAGAAATGAAGCACTCTCAAGTAGATGCAAATTATAAATATCATCACAGGAAAAAGGAATGCAAAGTATCCACACTACAAAAAAGGAATGCAAAATTGCAGCAACGGACGTGTTCATGCAAGGTGACAGTAGTAAACCAAAATTAACACGAGGATATGCAGAAGAGTAACCAGAAGAGCATACCATTGCACCAGGACCAGCAGGTATTAAGCCATATCTGTCCATGGGCATTCCATACATTCCACCTATTTATGGGACAGTAACTGAGATAAGTTTTGTGTGTGAACATCATGGGAAACATTGGATTGGAAAACATATCGCATGACCCCAACCAAATAAATTATTGCTGACACATGGTAGAATGCAACAGTAAAATATACACCAAAGGTAGTATTGGAAAGGCTATCATTTATAACCCGTATTTGAGGGAAGTGAACATCAAGAGAAGCAAATCCATGATCTAATATTCTGCAAATCCAATTGTTTACACACTATGGTTTTCATGAAAGGAAGGATTGAAAGACTAAGATTTTGCCTATTTAATTTTATAGCTAGATGAATTAGCACAAGAGCAATATCAAAATATGGCGTGCATATCATAGTCAGAAGCCTTGTTACCTGCTCCAATCATAGATCCACCAGAATATGGAGGTGGCCCGGCCATTTGCATCGGCCCATAGGGGCTCCCAATCGGTATGCGACCACCATATCCATATGGGTATGCAGAACCCCCAGGGAACTGAGGAATACCATAGCGTGGCATTGCAGGCCCATTAAACATTGACGAGCCGTACGGAGGAGCGCCCCCACCGAGGTACATCGACGGCGGCGTCCCTGGGCCCATGTAACCTCCGGAAGTGGTGTAGTGTGGCGGAGTCTGCATAGGCTTCTGCATGGCCTTCTGAATGGCAAGCAACAGCTACACGAGGTAAATGCAAATGCGCTAGCGACAAAGCACAAGGACTCACATCTACGCTCCGCGCAACCGGCAACGGAACAATAAATCCAGGCAAAACGGTTACATTACCGTGTGATCTGCTGGCCTGGACTGGTTGCAATTACGCATGTTGCAGGTGGTGCGGAAGGCAAAGTTGACGTTCTTGCAGCTGGGGCAAACCCAGTCGTCCTCACGCCGGCTGCCTGAGAAACAGTTTTCCGTCCCCCACAAAGGGGAAATCCACTCAGATGCAGCTTAGCGAACAGGGTTGTGGACAGGGGGGGGGAGAGGCAAAGGAGGCGGCGGAGCAACCTACCGTCGGTGCGCGCGCGCTTCCCGGCGGACTGGCTGCGGCTATCGACCTGCAAACCCACACACACTAATTAGTGAGACCTCGCGGATGGACGGGATCGAGAGGAGTGTCCACGAGCACAGCACGCAGAGTTCAAATCCAGCAAAGCTAGCAAGCTCCGAGCGCAACGGATGTGCTGCGAGACCGGACTCAAACCCTAATCGACCGGCGGAACCGGAGGCTCGTGCGTGGAGGTGGAGGCGGCGGTACCTGAGAAGACATGGCTGGCGGTGACCCGGTGGCGGCGGTTCGCGAACGGCGCGGCGAGGAAAGCCGTGCTCCTGGGAGCGGAGCGGGAGAGGCGCAGATGCCGCGGAAGACGGGCGGCGGGCCGGGGAGGAGGAGGAATCCGGCGGAGCAGCGGGCTAGGGTTTTGCGTTTGCTCGGAGAAGGCTGAGGATTGCCGGCGAACGTACGCGGATTGGCTTTTTCACTCGCAGTCGCATAGGCGAACAGCTACAGCGTGCTCTCTCTGCGCTTGACTTGATTTCCTTTCTCTTTCCCGTTTGTAGGCCCACGATAGGATTCACAGCCCACGGCCACAGGAGCGGCTCCTCATCCATCATCTTCCCGTAAAGGTGTCATTGTCGATGATTGGATCAGGTATGTTTAGTAGAGTTCTGCTCCCGGATTTTCTAGTTCGAGAGCTGATTTTTTTGATAGAGTGATTCTTGAGAGAATCTGTTTGATGAAATGTTTAGTTATTTACCTGTGAAGTGATTCTGTGTGCGCATTTATAACGGAGATGCGAGAGCTCTGCCAAACGGTCCCTTAGGTGAATATAGATAATCGACCTTGATATTTCAAAATTGATTGGTATACCCGTTTAAACCTTTGTATTGCTTGGAAATAATGAAACAGATAAATTCCAATAAGATTTTTTTCCATTTTTAAAAATACAATTTCTTATTAAAGTTGCAATGTTTTCTTCTCGTGGAAACTAAAACATGTCTTTCTAATACAACCCCGCACACTTTTATCATGAAGTTGGAACACTTTTTTTTTGCTAAAGCTATAGCATTTTCCTTCTGCCCTGGTACGATTTCCTTCTAAAGCTAGAACAGTTTTGTCGTGAAGCCAAAAAATTTCTCTAAAAAATATTTTCTCATGCGGCGGAACAATCTTCGCTTGACATAGAATAGTTTCCCTGCGAACTTTGATTGAATTTCCTCCATAAACGTAAATTTGTGTTCATCTAAATAAGATGTTTTGGATAAAAAGATGTTCTACGATATATATTGTGAAAATATTCTCAAGTAAAGTGTCCTTTTGAAGGTTTTGTGGTAAAAAACTAAAATGATACAATAAAAAATAAATTGAATTCTTGGATTTAAAACTATGGCTTAGTTGCATTTGTAGGTGTTGCTGCCATATGTACGCTTACTTGCCATCACATATGGACTTGTACAGTTCCCCGTTTGGTGGTAGGTAAGCTTGCTCTGGTTTTGCTTGTGGGGTAGCTTCTTATCCAAAAGGGACCCAAATAGAACCAAATGCGAAGATTCGCATTGGCTTTCCCGGACAACACTTCTCTCTTCACCACGTGAAAACCCAAAACACTCCTGAGCTTGTGGAGGGTTGCTTTTTTTAGTTCTCATCCCCTCCCACATCACATTGAGTGGCCGCCCACCTTCCTCCTCTCCCCTTGGGCCACTCTTCCTTCACGCATACCTGCTCCCCTTGCCCATTTAGCTCTTCCTCCGCCGAATTGTGCTCCCTCCCATCGGCCGCTCTTCCATCGCGCCTCATTAGGTGCAAAAAAACTGCTTCGGACTTCTCTAATAAGCACGTGGTGTGGACTGTAGGCCAAAAGCTGGCTTATTCATAAGCAACATATTTTAGGAAGTAGTTCAAAATAGGGCCATTGTCTAGCATAAACAATGCTTTCCTATAAAATGAATCCTCCATCACCATCCCATTTAAAGTAAGAAACATGTAGAAACACCTTTCATGGTTTTCAATAGAGAACTAGGCCGCAATCAAGAAACCAAATAGAGCCTTATTAGAGCAAGGCTAATAACTGAGCTTACGATGCGCTCTTCTTGCCGTGCATATACGCCAACACTAGTTGTACTCATACAATGGTGGCTCTAGGATTGGATTTTAGGCTAACATTTTTTTCTTTCTTTTCCTCTTTTCCAATCTTGTGTAGGGACTCACATCTCTCCCTTTTACATGTCTCTCTCATCCGCATAAAAAAATTGTCGTGTAAACAGACCATTCTCCTATTACACAACATATAGCAATCTCAGGTCCATGGCAACCCTGCAACGAAATCCAGTTAGTTGCTACATCACTGGTTGCCCAAGGTAAGCTTTAGGAGTGGATTTGCTTGGTGGGCCTTTCAATCATGTTCCAGCCTACCTATGCATTTTGCTATGCTTACTTTTTTAAGGCAAATAACTTGAAATTTAGAACTATTTTATAAAAATATTTTTTTGAACACTAGATTAGTGGCAGAGCGTGCATATAAGCATGAAGCATGTCAACTATGCCGACGCAAAGTTTGCATATACGAACCACATAAGCCGTGCACCGGGACGAGAAGTGCAAAATGCGACTGGGAGTGATCGGCAGCAATAGCTCACTACTCGCCGGTACCAATTCTTGCTTCATCCTTTGTTTCTTTAAAAGTCACTGCTTCGCGCGCATATGCGTGCCCAGTCCCAGTCTTGGCCTCCTTTTGCTGCATCACACACAGGATCGAGCTGCTACTGGCCTTGGACCTCGCTCGCCGCCCCTGTGAACTGTCACGGGCCTCCCCTCTCGCGCCACTCCTTTACCCTATCCCCGTCTCCTCACGCATTGCAAACTATATGGATTGCACAACACTGCTCGCCGATCGCCATGTGTTCGACTATATATTTGAATACCTGCGGCTCCACAGCTTTCTCAACCGTGTCGAGGCATCTACTAGCGCAATGTACTCTGAGGACGAGCAGCTGGGCTCTTCGCCGGAGTCGGTGTCGGAGTCGGAGCCCGAGCCCCCGCCGTTATTGGTGTCGGCGCCGGCGCCGGCGCATCAGCGGCCGCTGCTGCTGAACCCGGCGTACGCGCGGTGCAAGTCGGTGATCCACGACGAGCTGCGCAGCTTCCGCGTGTTCCTGCAGTGGTGCGCGCTGGACCATTCCACCCGCGCCGGGCGCGCCGTGTCGTACGCGGCGTTCCTGGCGCTGGCGCTCGCCGGGCCCGCCGCCGTCTCGCTCTCGCTCCGCGCCGACGCCGCGCTGTCCCCGGCCTCCGCGTCCGCCATCACCTTCAACCGCGTCGCCCAGGTGCCCGCGACGGGGCTCGCCGCCATCTCCTTCCTCACGCTGGCCGCCTTCTTCCGCCGCCTCGGCAGCCTGCGGCAGCTGCTGTTCCTCGACGGCGCCCTCCGCGACGACACTGCCTTCGTCCGCCGCGGCTACGCTCGCGAGCTGGACCGCGCGTTCCGCCTCCTGGCCGCGCTCCTCCTCCCGTCCCTCTGCGTCGAGGCAGCGCACAAGGCCGTGTTCTTCTTCTGCACCGTCAGGGTGGAGCCGCCTGTGGCCTCCCCCTTCCTCCCGCTCCTCCTGCCGCCGGTGCCGTGGCGCGCCGTGGCGCTGGTCGCCACGGTGGTGTCGTGGGTGTACCGCACGGGGGTGTTCCTGCTCGTGTGCGTGCTCTTCCGCCTCACCTGCGAGCTCCAGATCCTGCGCTTCGAGGGGATCTACCACATGTTCGACGTCGAGGCGCGCGCCACCGCCGCCGAGATCTTCGCCGAGCACCGCCGCATCCGCACGCAGCTGTTCGCCACCAGCCACCGGTACCGGGTGTTCATCCTCTGCTGCCTCGTCACCATCACCGTCAGCCAGCTCGGCGCGCTCGTCGTCGCCCTCTCGTCCAGGGCCCCCAAGAGCTTCTCCAACACCGGCGACCTCCTGGTACCGCTGGGTGCATCACACCTTGAGACGATCGATCGATCGACCACGAACTGTGCAGTGAGTTATTTCACCCCGTGCATCAATTTGCAGGTTGGCTCCGCGGTGCAGCTGAGCGGCTTCTTCATGTGCCTGGTCGGCGCGGCCAGGATCACGCACAGGGCGCAGAGGATCGTGTCCATCGCGAGCCAGTGGCACATGAGGATGGTCGCCATGCACCACGGCAAATATTCGCCGCCCAGCACGTCGGTGGGCGACGCCGACGCATCCCGCGTCTCCGGCTCGTCGACGGCCGTGTCCCAGGCGGAGGCGGACCCTGGAGCGCCGTGCTCATACAGGAGCAGACAAGCACTCGGTGACTAAACTCACGCAACTGAAAAACTTGTGGTCATACCCATTAACCTGTTGCCACTTAACTGAAGCTTAATCTTGGAGTTGTTTTTGCTGTGCTCTGCACGCAGTGACGTACCTGCGCCACAACGGCGGCGGGATCACCTTGTTCGGCTTCACGCTCGACAGGGGGTTCCTCCACACCATCTTCGTCTTCGAGATGACCCTGGTGCTGTGGATCCTCAGCAAAGTTGTGGTTCTCTAGTAGTGCTACAGTTTTTCGCTCGGACGAGTGGACGACGGTACGTCTTGCTGCAGTGCAGGGATAATTCGGTCAAGACTCAACGCTGCGAACCTGTGTAACTCAATTCGTTAGACTCCCGTCCCGTGTGATGAATTGTCTCTAACTCTGAATGCTTGTTTTTGTGGTTAATTGTTTTCCCAGTAGTAGATGATGTGCTCCGTAACAGTGAAAAGCACATGTATGGGGATTTCGTCAATCTCAAAATACGACAACCTAGTCTATTACCTACACATATGTGAATGTTTGTAATTGTATTATGTTGTAAGAAAAAAGACTTGCAAATAGATGCTCACTTTTGTTGTGATTCTCTTTACTAGTAGGCGATGCGATCCTTAATAGAAAGATGTCTAGATACGGCGACACGGCCTATTAGATGCACTTACAGTGTATGATAAGTGCGTGTATATATAATTAGAGATAGTTATCGCATGTGCGGAAGATCCGTGCGATGTTGAGGAAATTCCGCACCTCTCAAAAAGTGGTTCTTCCTTTGCACTTCCTTGGGGTTGCTTGATAGTTTCTACTTGTGTCCTATGGCTAGTAGTCTAGTAGGAACATTCTTACTAGGTGTCTTTGCGCTTCTTCGCTGGAAGAGAGGTTATGGTTGTTGTTTTTGAGCAGCTCCTATTCACCCTTTTAGATCCTTCAGAGCCTCCGTAAATTAGTCCAGTCAATAGTTCGATGCATTATTTTGAATAGGCTTAGACCATCCAGTTGGCACCAGACTTGAGCATTGACCAACTAGCCATTGGGTTGGCATCTCATACTGTCTGGTTGGTTGAGCCTTGAATTAATGAACGTAACTAGCTTGGGGTAAATATGTTTGTTGTATTGTCCTCTAGTCAGTCTATACACAATTGCGACATTTGGGTTGTCAAGTTAGTAGGGGCAGTAGTATTACCGTAGACGTTAGACGTAGATAGAGGGGCACCTCCATGGCTAGTGATTAATATTGACGAATTATCTTCTAATCGGTACGGTCGAATCATGGCTAATTGTGCATCCACATCGTCTAAACGCTAAACTTAAGGCCTCCGTCTAGTGTCTAGGCGCGCCTAGACAGATATGCTTAGGTGCAATTAGGCGAGCAGTGGGCGGTGCAGGTCTCGAAAAACCCTAGTTTTAGTAATTGTGTGGTTGGTTCTTTTGCGGAGACTTCAGGCTCTCCACCCAGTTCAAGTCCCTCGGTCATTATCCTTTTCATTCCAAACTTGATCAAACAAACATTTTTACTGAGCTTGGTTTCTTAGTGATCATGTGAATTTCTAAGTTGTTTTGCATCATTGCTCACCTAGCACTTGAATCTTCAACTCGATCTCTAGTATTTCAATAAATATCCCATAAATGACCCAATAATCTTTCCAATGCAAGCCTTATCTTGCTCCTTTATGTGTTTCTAAGACTACAAGTTGAATATACCTACATACATTCTTCAAAACCTCATAAATCCTTTTAAGTGTTTGTCATTGATCCACAAAATCCCACTAGGGCCTGATTGCATTTGCAAGGGCTAAGTGGAGGTTTTAGGTCATTTATCAT
This sequence comes from Paspalum vaginatum, assembly GCA_030272315.1. Lineage (NCBI taxonomy): Eukaryota > Viridiplantae > Streptophyta > Magnoliopsida > Poales > Poaceae > Paspalum > Paspalum vaginatum. Next base: position 39,679,733 of record CM059018.1, read on the forward strand.
GGCTGCTTATTAGTGTGAAATATTTTTGAACGCGTCATGACATGGCCGATGAATGTATATGCCACGTGGCCAGTCATTTCTCATGTTTTGTTTTTGCATTCCCCGGGCCAGTTGCAGACTTGTGGAGTGGCTCAGATGACAACCTCGTGCGCGCGCGCGCCATGAAGGCATCTCTATTCTTGGCCAAAAACCAGCAGCCGCACCCAAATCCCCACCACGCCATGCCAGCGCCTCATCTCCCTCCACGCGCGGGTGGGCGGAGGCTCCTGAATCCTCTCTCCTCCCTGTTCTCCGCCCCCTCCTTTCTCTCTCTTCGCATCGGCCTCCCGCTTTCTCCTCCCAGGAAAAACTGCGTGCCAGCCTCCCACTCGCGCGCGCGTGCCCGGGAACAGAGGCCGCAGCATTGCCGCCGGCCACATCACCCGCCGTCGTCAAGCGCTGGCGCCGGCGGGCTGGCTCCCCGTCCCCGGCACCGCCGCCCCGGACATGGCCGGAGCGCCAACGACGCTAGCGCGCCTCGCCATCCTGCTAGCCGGGTGCCTCCTGCTGGCGCTGCCCGCTGACGCCGCGCGGGTCCCGCTGTCCCTCGCGCCCTACGCCGCCGCCGCCGACGCGCTCCTCAAGCTCAAGTCCGGCATCAAGGACGGCGCCGGCGCGCTCAGCAGCTGGTCCCCCGGCACGAGCCCCTGCAATGGCGACGGTTCCAACTGGAGCGGCGTCATGTGCGACAAGGACGTCGTGCACGGCCTGCAGCTCGAGGGGATGGGCCTCTCCGGCACGCTCGACCTGCGCGCCCTCAAGAGCCTGCCCAGCCTCCGCACGCTCAGCTTCATGGGCAACGAGTTCGCCGGCCCGATGCCCGACGTCAAGGAGCTCAGTGGCCTCCGTGCCATCTTCTTGTCCGGGAACAAGTTCTCCGGGGTGATCCTCGACAATGCGTTCGCCGGGATGGGCTCGCTCAAGAAGGTGGTCCTCTCCAACAACAACTTCTCCGGGCCCATCCCGGCGTCGCTCGCCGACGTGCCCCGGCTCCTCGAGCTCAAGCTCGATGACAACAGGTTTCAGGGCAAGATCCCTGATCTAAAACAGGAGGAGCTGAAGGAAGTCAATCTCGCAAACAATGAGCTAGAGGGGGAGATTCCGGCGAGCCTCAAATCCATCCAACCCGACATGTTTGCCGGTAAGCCACCTGGCCAGTTTTGGAAAGCATGTTGTTCTGTTCGTGCAACGGCCACATGTACACGCCATATATATGAATGATCGTGTCCCGTTCTACAATGCAGGCAACACGAAACTTTGCGGTGCCCCGCTTGGTGCCAAATGCGAGCCTACTCCGTCGCCGTCGCCAGCATCAAAGGCGCCGCCGCCGACCTCCGACAAAGCAGGGACCTCGCCGTCGCCACCAGCACCAGACGCTGCGGCGGCGTCGGTAGGCACGTCAGCTGATGGCGCGAAGCCAGAAGCTCAGGAGCCCGCCGCGGGCTCGATGTCCTACGGCGTCCTCGCCGCGGTCCTCGGCACGCTGGCGATCGTCGGCGTGGCGCTCGTCGCGCTGCAGAGGCGGCGGAAGTACAGCACTAAGAACTTCGGCCCGACCGCGTCAGTGAGGCCCCTCGAGCCGTACCCGCCGGCGAAGGTCGTCGCGGAGCCTGGCTGCGGCGAGGGCGAGGAACGCAGCAGCCGCGCGGCGGGAGGCGGCAAGGCGCGGAAGGCGGAGCAGGGCCAGGGGCGGCTGACGTTCGTGCGCGACGACCGCGGCCGGTTCTTCGAGCTGCAGGACCTGCTCAAGGCGACGGCGGAGGTGCTCGGCGCCGCCAACCTCGGCGTGTGCTACCGCGCCGCGCTCACGAGCGGGCACTCCGTCGTCGTCAAGCGGTTCAAGGAGATGAACCGGGTGGGCAGGGAGGACTTCGAGGAGCACATGCGGCGGCTCGGCCGGCTCAGCCACCCCAACCTCCTCCCGCTCGTCGCCTACTACTACCGCAAGGAGGAGAAGCTGCTCATCCACGACTACGTCCCCAACAGGAGCTTGGCGAACCTCCTCCATGGTGAGCTAGTCGTTGTCAGATCGATCGATCGTCCCGGACGCGTCGTCGTCGATCGGCATACATCCAATTAATTTCCGGCGCGCGCGGGTGCTTGCAGGCGAGGGCCGCGGGTTGAAGAAGGCGGTGGTGCACTGGAACGCGCGGCTGAAGATCGTGAAGGGCGTGGCGCGGGCGCTGAGCTACCTGTACGACGAGCTGTGCATGCTCACGGTGCCGCACGGCCACCTCAAGTCGTCCAACATCCTGCTCGACGACCACTACGAGCCGCTGCTCACAGACTACGCGCTGGTGCCGGTGATGAACCAGTCGCACGCGGCGCAGCTCATGGTGGCCTTCAAGGCCCCCGAGCGGAAGCAGTTCGGCCGCTCGTCCAAGAAGAGCGACGTCTGGTGCCTCGGCCTGCTCATCCTCGAGATCCTCACCGGGAGGCCGCCGGCCTACGACCCGCCCAAGGCGGCGGCCGAGCCGGCGCCGGCGCCGGGGGGCAGCAACGACCTGGTGAGCGTCGTGGGGTCGACGCCGGAGGGAGAGTGGCTGGACACCGTGGTGGACCCGGACCTGAGGGGCGAGGAGGACGAGAACAAGGAGGAGATGGTGAAGCTGGTCAGGATCGGCATGGCGTGCTGCGAGGCCAACGTGGAGAGCCGGTGGGAGCTCAAGGCCGCCATCGACGGGATCGAGGCGCTCAAGGGGAAGGACCGCGCGAACGAGGAGCAGTCCTTCTATTCGTCAGTGAATGATGACGATGGACTCGACGATGTTGCCATCAACTGATGAGCGACATGCACTCTGGGGACAGCGTGGTGTGCAGCATGCAAGCTGAGCTCAAACTGCGATGTGCATGCCGAGACGATAAGCCTGATCTAGTACTGTCTGTGTATTCTTATCTTCGTTGCCGGTGGTAGATTTTGGGAGAGAAAAGAAGTTATTTATTTATATATAAATCACGAATCTTAGTTTGCTTTTCTTCTCACAAGCACAGTGGTTGTTTGGAATTTCAAACTTCATCGCACATCGACCAATTTCCAATAAATTAGTTACGCGCGTAGAGGATCAATTTTGCAGATATTACCATGAGCAGCACCTCTAAAAGCTTGGTTAGACAAATCCTATATATCTATATAAATGGAGGCCACTAACAATCATTAATTGCTATAAAGCTGTAACCACGTTAAGCCACATCATCTCTATTGTTTGAGCCGTCGGATATTTATTTTTGGGATTAGAGAGCCGTCGGATCTTAACAAGGGATCTACAGTACCAATTAATTCAGTGCCTTCTCTCATGCTCACAACTACTCGCTGAACACAGCTCGAGTCTGGTGCACCTGCACAACTCCACACCCAAACCATTGCCTCTGCATACATGCCCACGATCCAATCCCTTCATGCATGCACAATCAACTTGATCCTATAATTATCGCCCACATTATTACATCCATAATTATAACATGAAAGCCATTAAGTCAATCATTGTAATGCACATCGAGTCACATCAAAACACATGTTCCGTGAATAAATTCATTTTCTCTCCGGCTACGTGGCCTGCTGGACTCCCGTCTTGTGCATAAGCTGATGTCATAGTTCCTCTACCCCTCTGAAGGTTGCTTACTTTTTGCTTTGGTGATTTCTTCTATCTATTTTAGATTATCGCGATCTTATTTTCTCAGTAATGTTGTTCATCTGATTAACACATCACTTTAATCCAAATCGTTAATCATAACTCACAACGTTCAGCTAAAAAATACATAACCGGCGACCCACTAACCATTTAAATCCTCTTCCACTCACTGCACTAAAAGGCATTAATGGTGCCATTTCTCAATTCATTTGGCTGATGTCAATCCTATTAATTGATTTTATTATTGCCTCATGCACACAATTACCAATTCTCTTCATTGCTATTGTTAGTGTCTCTTTGCATTGCCATCGATGAAGGCATTCGATCATAGCTTCATGTTCAACTGACCCGCCCTGTCCCTTTTGTGCTTCTTGGTTATCTAGTAGAAAAATATGCCTTCCACCACCTCCATATTCCATGCCACCAGTAACTGCATGCTGAGAGTTAAGTGTTTTGTGGAAACTGTATGTCCACACTACCGTGTGATCAATATATTCCTACTCAAAACATCTCCAACTCTTCCAGGGCTCCTGAGCTTGCGCATACAAAATGAAGGGGGTCAGCCGTTGTGCCATTTCATCTGCCTTCGTTTTCACGAGAAGAGTAGAAGACCCAAATGAAATATAATGAAGATGCGGCAGCGCCCTCCCGTCCCTGCTATCCTAGGGCAGCCATCGTGCACTCCTTCCAGGGTCCTATCTTCCTCTAACTTCAGTTGTGCATTCACATGGCAAGATAAATTTATTTGTAGGTGTGATTCATACTCTATTCGTCAAGTGAAATACCATCTCAATTTCCATTTTTATGTACTTATATATATTTCTATATTATTTTTTTATTGGATGAGCACTGTGGTTTGGTTCTGAAATCGTGGCCAAATCCGCTCACTTTGTGGGCGATGATATCAGAGCTTTCCTTTATCTAAAATGCTCTTATTATTGCCTGAGATTCCTGTTCATGGATGTACTACCCATTTTCTTAATGAGTTATGAGATAAGTAATTGTCAATTGTTTTACTTATATGCGTCTTCCTATTAGTATATATAATATTTGATTAAGCAATTTTATTAACGGTGTTGTTTCACCCTGCAGAGACGTGGTGATCCTATAGTTGTATCACCGCTCTAGGATGCTTTGCTCTAGAGAGCGTGTTGGCACATCCTAAAATGACGAGCGTATCATTATAAAAATACAAATATTGTCAAGTTATCTATGGTAAGTTCTACAACGATCGTTCCCTTTATTTTTATCATCTATGTAAAATGATATATTTTACAAATCACGATAGTTAGGATGTGAGCATGTGATCACGACATACAGTCACTTACCTCCTGCCATCTTTCTACTTCTTGCTCTTCCACAGTCACCTGGCCTCAACACAACAAATTGTTGGGCTACTCTCTTTTTTATGTCCACCTGCTCTCCGGAGATCATGAATCCCTACGCCTACAAAGGTTTCTCACTAGCAATTTGCCTCCCGATTTCGATCTATTCTCCAGCAGCAACATGGTCATGAAGATCATAACAGAGTAGCTAGCCAACTACTTGAACATGACATCAGAATCATCCCTCCACTTCCGTCAGTAGATACATGTCGTTCCTTCTCACCACCATAACCTAGGCTACAGCACAATCACCATGGACTATGGCATGGACCTCCCTCCGTCGACGCCAAAGTCCAAATGACCACACCACTGCCACTGTCTTGAGCTTAGTCCTACGATGTTGGTTAAAATTAGCAGGAATTTGCCATGCAGAAGCGCAACCTTTAGCCACAATTGAAGTTCTTTTAATTTAAATTCATCTTTTCTATATATAAGTTAAATATGATTTATGCATAGGATTCCCATGGATGGATGCTCACTCCAACGCATTTGGTGAGTGATTTCATAGTTACTATAATTATCAGTGGTGGGTTATGTTTTACTTAATGCCTCTTGCATTTTGCTTAGTATAATCTCAAAGTAAAGAATTTACGGTGTTCTCTCATCCTACAGGCGCATGTGATCCTTAATCACATCATTATCTTAAGATAATTTCCCTGGCTAATCCAAAAATGATGAGAAAGTGTTAGAACCCAAATAAACAATGCTGGATTGTTATGCAATTTTAATCGATAGTATGGTCTGCATCATTTTTTATTTTCATTGTTTATATAAGACTGAATATTTTCTACGAATCCCGCAGCAACGCGCGGGGTTTCCATCTAGTTCAATCTATAGTCGTCCCATATGTACCCTCCATATGTGGTGTGGGGGATGGGGACATAAATCATTTCATATTCCCTCGCAATCCCCTCGATATGTATTGGTATAGATATAGATGCACGGGCAGAAGAATTGTGCACAGATAGGAATAATTTTGCAAATTTCGCATCCACTTCATTTGATTTACTAAATAGATGTGTATATAACTATATTTTTCAGTTCCATGACCTATGAGTGAAACATAAGAGCTCACTGATGGTTTGTCTATTTCATGCCTTAGATTTTCACTCAATTATTGAAGACTAGAAGTCGTTGATAATATACACGTGGTTAGAAAAAAAAATCCATCTTTCTTTCATGCTGCAGGAAAAATGCAGCACTAGCAGATATTTTCAAGGATATGTACCCTTAAGACTATCCTCTATATCTCTCTCTGTACCAGTCTATTATTGTAGGCCCAACTAAAAGATTGACACTACACATTCCTGTCAAACAGTGTCCTCCATACCCCACCCTATCTTTACATAGAAAAGCATGTATTGATGATGTATTTTGGACTGAATTTTTGTACGTGTGTACTTGTCATAACCTTGAATGTCATTGTGCTCGTTTATCATTTGCTTAATTCATTGTCTAATATAGTATGAAAAATAGATAGAGAAGAGGAGAGAGAGGACCCACCTATATAGGTTTTGAAGTAATATAGCCGGTTGGGTTATCATAGAAGCATTCTGGCATAGATGGACGACTAATACTTAATAGCTCTTCTTAGCACGTTGAGTAGACGTGACTTATTATATTGATACGTATATAGATGGGGAAAACATTCAATTAGGGCCAAGTGCCGCCTAACCTCACCGTTAGCTTTTGGGTTAGCACTGAGAGACTGAAAATGATCCACGTCAATCTCAGCCTCCGATTCGGCCATAGTGGGCAGTGCATGAAATGGGTTCCCCTTTTTCAAAGGAAAAAATAACCTATAATCCTATATGGTGTACTTGTGCTGTTTGGTTGGGCAATTGCAATGGTAACGAAAAAGGTATCCACTATCCAAAAGCACCGGTAATGGAAATAGATTAAGCGAATATCAAGCTGAGATTGTTTGGTTCAACTCGGTAATGCGATTATACTGCAGCGAGACAGATCTCTAGCAGACTAGCACCCACCCGTTAGTTCAGAGAAGCATTGAAGCTAGCAAAAACAGGGAAGAGAGCACCACGCCGCCACCGCAGGCGGCAGCGATAGCGCAGCTCTGCGCCGCTGCTACCACATGGCGAAGCTTTTGCCTGCAGTTAAATATAGGGCGAACGCCGAACGAGAAGCGACGACGACGTCGCATACATGTGTTCTACAGATGCTCCTGTGCATGGAAGCAGGACGTGCATGATGAAGAGGGCTAGGTAGCGCTTCTTCGTCACTTGGTGTGCGCCGGTCGAGATCTCACCTGTGCCTCTTGCTATTCCGTGATACCTTGATGCGACCCTTCGTCATCAAAGAGGGAAAGATCGAGATCAGGATATGCGGACAACTCTCTGTATTAGACTAGACTAAGACTGAATCTAACAAATCGTATAAACGATTGTGTAAAAAAATAGTTAAAATAGTTGATAGAAAAATAAAACAGACCATCTGCTCGACTCCTGGGAGAAGGAGCTGCTCGATCCCACCGCGACTTTTTGGGCGTCATCGGTTTTGTACTGCCGTGGTATCCGATTCCACAGTTGACAGTACAGAGGCAGAAGCTCAAAACCAAACACGTACGATCGAACGGCCACAGTACTACTGAAGTCCCGTTACAAAAATTGCCAACCACACAGCATAGTTCCTGATGGGCGACGTGGAACTACAATCGGCAAAGGAGCCGTACAAACTCTCATTTTCAATGCGAAGAGCTATAGTACGTACAGTACAACATATTTGTATTAGACGTAGACGTGGACGTACGGTGGAGACGGACCGACCAATTGGAAGTTGGAACCCCATGCATGCACGGCGCACCACGTTACCAATAGTCGACCGTACGTATGTGCGCCATCGATGGTGTACTTTGATGTAGCAGCAGTTATTAGTGAATTATTGTCGTGTCGTCAATACGCCATATGTAGAGGCTAGAGGTTATACAGAGATAAAAGAAATTAAAAAAAAAAGAAATCACCAGACCATGAACCCACTAGTCCATCAGTTGCCGGCGGCGGCCAGTGAAAAAGAAGCCTATGTTGCGCACACATGCATCGCCACCCAGCAAACAGTATGTGCTGCGTGCATACGGATGGGCACTGACGATACTAACTAGTGTGCAACGCATATTCCATTCCATGCTGATATATAGTTGCCTGTTGCGGCTTGAATTCTTGTCTGTCTGATGACGACACCAGACATCATCATCATCATCAGACGACCTCCATGCCGGCGTCCATGACCGCCGCTGCGCCGCCACTGGCTCCGCCACCACCATTGCTTCTCCCTTCGTCCTCCGCGCACTCGACCACGTCCATGTTGTACAGCACGGGGAGCATGACGACGGAGCAGAGGCAGGGCAGGACGGGGCCGAGGATCCAGAGCAGGAGCGGCGCGCCGGCGAAGAAGAGCCTGTTGCCGGCGAGGCTGAGGCGGAAGCCGCGCTCCATGACGTCGGCGACGTAGTCCCCGGTGACGGCGGGCAGGCGGATCGCGGGGGACGGGGAGAGCGCGTTGACGAGGAAGGAGGCCTGGTTGAGCGTGCAGATGGCGAGGCTGTGGCACAGGAAGGCGAGGAGGAAGACGGCGAGGATGGCGGCGTACTTGAGCGCCATCATGTACTCGCCGTGCGCGCCGAACACGGCCTCGCTCAGCGGCTTCTTCACGGCGTAGGTGCTGCTCAGCACGGCCGCCACGCCCGTGCAGAAGAGGATCGACGTCGTGCCCACCAGCGTGGAGCCCATCAGCACGTTCCGCACCGACTGCACCACCAGCACCGCCTGCTTCTCGTTGTTCTGCACGTACCCATCCATGATCCATGCGTGCATGGTGAGCTTACCATATTCGTATATGCCACTGCTTTGTGCTTGCATGCAGATGCCGAAAAAGAGTAGAGTAGTACCTTCATCATGGAGAAGACCCAGATGCGGCGCGCGGCGGCGCTGATGCCGATGGTGAAGTTGAGCGGGCTGCGGCGGACGGCGCGCCAGAGCCAGAGGTGGTACACGGCGGGGAACAGGACGGCGAGAGGGATCAGCACCACGTCCAAGTAGCTGTCGCTCCACGCCATGGCCGCCGACGTACGGACACCGATCTCTCACTCGATCTGCCTCTCTGAATGCGTGCGTGCGTAGTCGTCGTGTATACTTAGAAGGTACGGAGTAGTAGTGTGGTGTCGTCGTCGCACTCGCACCGGCACCTTGACCTTGAGCAGTGTGTTGATGTCCGCTGGCGAGCATGGAGGTATATATATATAGAGGCAGGCAGGCAGGAAGGAAGGAGCGCGCGGCCGGTGGAGCTGACCACTTGCTCACTGGGAGCTAGCGCGAAGGGACGATCGACGAGACCAACCGCACCACACAGACACAGCAGCGCGTGCGAGTGTGAAGCACATGCACACCTACGCTACGCACGCTCTCCCTCCCGTCCCGACCCATGGTGGAGACATACTCAAAGGCCACGATGCTTAGAAAAAACCCGCGACCTAAAAAAGTGGCAAAACTGAAGGGGACATTAGCCACGACCAAACCTCACCCTGTCTCAACCTGCAGCATGACGAAGCGGCCCGGAGCTAGCCGGGGTCTCCCCTTTCCCTGCCCTTTTTTGCTTGCTTTTCGTGGACATTTTTTAGAGGGTGGTAAAAAAAGCAGCCAGCGCCGCGTATATAGTGTTGTTGCATTGTTGGCATATATACTCTCTCTTTTGGCAATGCTCTGGTAGTGCTCTTCTTGTAGTGTTCTTAGTCTAATCCCACTGATGCCCGGCATGTACTACGTCGTTCATAAATGTAAACATGGTTGATTTTTTCTTCAGCTCCGATCCCTATCCGACTTACTTTGAAAAAATTATTCAAACATGTAAAAACAAAACTCATATTCAAACAACTATGTTTAGTCATAAAACAAAATTCAGCAAAATAAATGATAAATTGTGTCTTTTTAGATCGAAGTTGTAGGGAAAAAAAATCAATGGTGTTATATTCGTGAAGGAGGACGTGCTAGACCGCTAGTTAAAGCTGCGGAGCTACTCCTTTCCGGTGGTATTGTGTGCTGAAATATTTGAAGGTTGACTGAGAACTCGATTGCGGAATGAAAATGGCTATGTACAGTTTGGGTAGCCAGTGACCAAGCGGCAACGAAGATTCTAGTTTTCCTTTGACTCGAAGAATGTGAACACTGTGACATTGAAAACATGCATGCTACTACGTATTTTCCACCTAAAAACGTTTCAGAATCGGACTAAATTAATAACGAGAGCAGCACGAGGTAGCGTGTGCCTGGCAAGTTAAAAATACACAAAATTCTGGCCTATATATTTTTTCCACGACAAACGCGTCGGCCAGAAAAAAAAAAAACAAAGTGCACTCATGCGCCGACCTAATCGAGCTTTGGGACGTGCGCGCTGATAGACTAATTTATTAATTTGGCTGAGGCATGCAGTCAATGAATCACCCCGTTGAGCCGTGTCGATCCGTATTGCATTGTAGTACTGCTATACATACTGGGGATATAAATCATCCAAGCACACATTTTCAAGCTATAAGCTATTCTTTGTGCACTTTTCGTAGACATTTGTTTCTGTATGTTGTAATAAAATGATCTATTTCATTACCATGAGATTCTATGCTTTACGGAAAAATGAAAAAAGTATCACTTGTTTGTTTCTATGACCATTCTCAAAGAAATATACTATCCTTATGTAGCAGATTGCTATCACTTTGAGAGGTAAATAATGGAACTTTGTTTTGTGACATCGGTGGTAGAATTCTATGATTTGCGGGGAAGGATTATACTCCGTGGTTGCATGTTTTTGTGACAGCTTCTTTGAGCATTGAACAAAATCACATGAACTAGTCAAATTCAAAATTTTATAGCAGAAGACACCGGACATTTCTATGCTTTGATAACCTAGTATTTATGGTCACAACCCTATCGAACTAAGTCACATAAACCAGTTGCATTCAAATTTCATAGAAACGAGCGGAGAATTATCGTGAAAAAATGAACGCAATATATTTTTAAACTACATTCCGACGTCATGTGATAGGATGTGTCAGCCCATCCCTTGCAACTTTCCATCCACGAGCTACATATGATTGTTCACCCAATTTATATGCTCACGGAGGAGGAAGCGTGGGTTCAAATATACATGCTCACAGGTTGGTTTCTATTATTGTACGTGGTTTAAATATTTTTAATATATATATATATATATATATATATATATACACACACACACACACAAATACAACACACTAAAATAATACAAAAATCAATGAACTTAGATAGTTTGTATGACACAATAGTCCTAAAATAGACAATAAATCACATGAAAGTTCATACCGTTGGCCCTTTTGTCAACAATACATTGTCCCTGATGTAACATCACCCAAGCTCTTAGGGTTTCCAAACTTGCATTCTACTAATCTTGGGAAAGCGGGAAGCCTTATAGTAACCACAAGAAAATACCAGCTGTGATTTCAGTGTCATGCACTTAATTCAATAGGTTTTAGTTGGTGAGTTAAGTGTATAGTAGATGTTACAGAAATTACATGCGACGTTGATTTGCTTTTAATAAGAAAAAGGTAATGTTCTATACTTCTATGCAAATATTCCAATAATACTTTTGCTACAAAGCAACAAAACACTATTGAGACTTGACTATAATTCATGTTCATGGATGGATTGCACCTAGCTATCTAGTGCCACACATTTTAGGCCAGTCGCATAATACACTGCAGAAAACCATGAATTTTTGTCGTCCAATGACCAATGCAGCTACCAAAATTCTAGGGGTTATGAAAGAAACTTCGGACTCATATTGTTCACAGGTTGAGAGTGAGAGTTGGACTCTAGGAGGTCGAATCTCCCCTTTCCCTTAGCAGCTTAGATGCAGGGTGGTCGGTTGTTAAAATGACTAGTCATAGGTTCGAACCTATTTTGAAGATGTCTTTAATGCAAGAATAAAGGATTGAATTATTAGACTTATTTTGACCTTTAGGAGTATCCTACTTGGGGAGATTTGATTAATAAAGAATTGAATTAAAATGCTTGCTTTGACCCGAAGTAGGTAAATCGTTGTTTCTATTGCATTCTATCTCATCGTATATCATTATATTCTACGGGTCCAATTCAACAAAAGGAAAAGAGCATGCCCAGTTTGACAAAAAGGAAAGAACATAACCAAGTTCAATAGCTTTATGTTGCTATCCCGAGCATGATTTTCCTACACTCTGGGATAAAGTAAACATCCATCCCCTTTGGAAAGCTGTGGGTGAGGAGGAATTTGGACCCCTAACATTGTGGTTCGTAGTCACATACTTTAATCCTCTGAGCTATAAGCCCAATTCGTCTCCACTATATTTCTTTCTAACAGGGGTACCCTCAAAAAGAAACTTCTTCTCCTTAGTCAAATTGTTTTTGGCTAAGAAGATGGGAAATCACCTTTCTCTCTATAAGAACAATGTGTTATGAGGAATGCTATAATTGTGGTTTTGAATAAAACGACCTTTGCATTATTGATTTGAGTTATAAAAATAGAGTGATATAATGCCGATATTAGTAACTATTTTTGTTTATGTAATTCTCTTTGATTTTTGGTTGGCACACGAAATGATGAAATAGAATAAAATATCAATATCATTGGCATTAATTTTCATTGACCAAAGTCCCATTGTATTTTTGTATTGGCGATATTATTTATTAGTTTTCAGAACTATTTATAGGTCCTATAAAAATTGGTTGATGGGCCTCATTTTCGTCAATTATTTAGTACTCCCTTCATCCTAAAAGAAGGCCTATAGTTTTTTGAAAAAATCATCCTTGTAAATCATTAGCTAAAAATTCAACCAAATCCGTCCATATGTTTTTATTGCATGCATGTTACATGCTTCCATATTCAAAATTACTTTAATATACTTATAATTACGTATTTGTTAATGACATACTTTTAAAGAAATGGATGGTCAAAATTCTATTTTAAGGACCCTGTCAAAAACGTATATTCCCTTTTTAGGATGGGGGGAGTATCATGATAACTATTTGTAAAATTTTGTTGACTTTTTACACACTAATGCATATTTAGAGTAAAAACATTTATCATGGGTAGTTTTTGCCTGATGAAAAATCTATGGAACGCATTTTTAGTTGGTCTTTTATGGTCATAGAAAATAAGTGGATGCATACTATTTTCATATAAAAATTTCCAACACAGAAATCATAATCTATACATCAGTTTGGATGCAAACTCATACACATATAGAATCTCAACACCCATTTAGCTACATCATATATCAAACCCTCCATTTCAAGTCTGTGTCACAACTCATGAGACTGTTGGCATCAGAAAATGGACAATGAACCTATGACAACAATAACATGGCACAACCAAAGACACAAGCGAAAAAAAGCCAAAGCAAAATCTCGCAACTTGAGTCTGAATCGGCTAAAGTATCCCTATATGAATATTAGATTAGATTATAGATGTAGGGCCAAACGTTGGCTCATAGCAAGCTTGGGCCATGGGGAAGGGAACGGCGGGAGGGAGGAAGGGATAGCAATCTGGACCAAAATTAAGTGAGGAAAATAAAAAATGGAAATAAAGAAAAATTAAGGAAATGGAGAGACAATTCAGCATGAGGAATTGGAGATTTGGGGCGAACAAAAGATTGAATGAACTACTTTAGATATATTTTTAAAAGTTGGTTTTTTTACAGTACACAAATCATCGCCACCAGCTCGATTTCAATTTTCTATCATGGTTTCATACATGGACCTTCCATCAAACCAGTTGGAGAAAGTGTTTTTATTGATGAGACCACTACACAGCAAAAGAATAATAACACAAGCACATTCACCGTTATTTCTCTAGCAAAGCAAAAGTAGATAATGCCAACTCCAAGGTCAAAAATAAAGGTAAAGAGGGACCATATGTACAAAATTTACAAAAACATAAACAATCAGAACTGATGCTATATCACTATGTTAGCTTAGGCTGCTGGTTAGCTTAGGTTGTCTGCAGTGGTTAACTCGGAAGCCAACCCTATAGGCGATGTAGTCGATGGACGCCTACAGCGGGCGACGCTATCATCGACTGCACCGTTTCCCATGGCCTCATCGAGTCCATTCCCATCGTTGTACGACGACGGTTGTATCCCATCTCTCACCTCCACGTCATCCAACCGCTTCTTCCTTGCGCCTTCTGGTGGAGCGGAGAGTGGCGACGGCGCACCGGAGGCAGATCCGGGAGAGGACGACAACGCCAGCGGCACGCAGGAGGGAGAGAGAGGCGGCGCGCCGGCTGCTCACGGAGGAGGAAGACGACGCCGGCGGCCTGCGCAGGAGAGAGAGAGCCGGCGCGCCGATGGCCCGCAGAGGAGGGCGATGACGCCGGAGGCGCGCCGGTGGCCCGCGGAGGAGGGCGTCGGCGCCAGCAGCCCACGCGAGAGAGAGGCGGCGCACTCGGCGGGGACCCGGCCTTCTTGGCCGGCGCGGTGGGTGCGGCCACCTCAACGCTTCCTCTCTCCAGATCTGCGGGGAGGCGGGCTGGCAAGGAGCGCCGCGGGGAGAGAGCGGAGGTGGGGCGATGGAGCTCCATGGCAGCGGACGGCTTGGAGACGGCGCGACGAAGCTCCATGGAGGCGGATCTGGCCAGAGGAGGCTGGGCCGGCAACGGCCATGACAGATCCGGCTCGGGGAGGTGCTATGACCGGCGCCCGACAGGGAGGAGGCGGCGCACACGGCGCCGGGGCCGGGGCAGCGAGGTGCGGCGGTGCGACCGAGAGGGAGAGGGAAAGGGAGCGTGGGGAGGGGGAAGGAAAGAGAGCGGAGAGGAAAGGAGCAAGACGCGCGGGGGAGGGGGTAATATAGAAAAATATGTTAGTTGGTATAGAGTTGAGTTATAGAGTTGATATGAGCGTAGAAGATTGACAATTGTATTTCAAAATCATGATAATTAGGACAGAATATTATTTTTAAGTTAGAATTTAGAGTTGGACGAGTGCAGATAGCCTTATGTCCATGCGCACTTTATAAGTCACCCTCCGTATGAAAATTACAAGGTGCCTGTAAAAAACGATACACTTGTTAATTTAGGTTACGAGGAGTCCAGTTGGCAGGAGAGTAGCCATTTGTTGATAAGAAGGGGTATGAAAAGGACAGAAAAAATGTTTGGGCATTGGTCGGTAGTGTCTAGTGTGTCAGCAAACTGCACTTCATTTTCGGTTTTGGCTCCAGCACTCCCAAATCTCCTGAAAAAGAAAGTAGAAATTTCAGGCCGGTTCCCCACTAACTATCGCCATGGTGATGCATGCGTGTTGCCAATTTGATGACGACCGCATGGGATAACGCTAATTAGGCGTACTAGTATGTCAATTAAATTTTTATATAAACGCTTAAAACCCACAATTAATCAAAATTGAATGAGATTAATTTAATTCTTCTCTCATAATGCACGAGGAGTAATTTATATTCAAATTTCAGGAGGTTAATTTATTTCATCTTTCGTAATGGTGTGGTGGGTAATTTATATCCAAAATTAGGGGTTACTTTAATTGGTCTTTCGTAATGGCACGGTGGATAATTTATATGCAAATGTAGGGGGTTAATTTAGTGGTCTTTTATAATGACATGGTGCGTATTTTTTTAAAATATAATAGATCCAATGACTAGTATTATTGGAGACTACTTGATAGACGACAATATGTTTATGATCTTTTAAACCAATTTTTGTCTAGCATGACTCGTAATTCATGCTTTTTTTTAACTCTTTAGTAATATTAAGACGGTTTAGTATTGGCGGTGCTTTTCTTACCCCTTATGTTTGTACGTGTTTTCTTTCCCCTTTTTTTTTCATGTGTGTTTATTTTTTGGAAGATCCTGTTGTAGGTCTCGGTATTTATGGCATCATCCATCATCTCTAGCAGATAATAAGGTACGTTAATCGTGGCAGGTGTGGATAAACCAATATACTAAAATACTACACCAGTGAGTATTTTAAAGTTTCTCCATGTGTGCATATCTTCCATGGTCAAAGTTCATGCACATACTTCAGTTTATTCTAACTTGGTCACTTCTAGTAGAGCAACTTAAATGGAGCACTAAACAGTTGTTGAGGAGCCATTTTCTGTGAATTTCTTCGTTGCAAACAGACCCTTAAAGAGAAACTTTGAGCTCAAAGACCATAGTTTAGAGCTATAGAACGGCTTCTCCAATCCCCACTGCAACAAATGCAATGTTTTTTCTCTACGGACGGTTTTTGAGTTAGGCCGTGCTTTATGCCCGGACACATTTGTTTTTTGTTTTTTTATCCCATGCGTGTCTTGGCGTTGTGTGCGTTATTTTTCTTTCCGTGCTTTAGAGCAGTGTCACACTATACAAGTGTGCATGTCTACATGTTAGGCTGTTAAGCTAGATTCCAACACATCGTAGCGGCTTGCACGCCATAGCAAAAAGGCAGAAGAGCTTTCTAAACCCACATCAGCCCATGTATGTCCGTACGCGCAACAAACTTGTGCTACTATCTGCATAGTTCCCTTTTAAAATTAAATGCAAAAGATGTGTGTATGCACACGTACTTATTTTCCAGTGGAAATTTAAAAAGATGCGTGAATGCGAATTTCTTTAATTCTTTTTGAGATAGACGAGCGGAACGGGCGAAAAGCGCCAAATATCTCTTGTTGCAAAGCAAGCGGCCCCCACGAAAAGCTCAGCGGCCGGGCCGTGTGCGTGGACGGCGACGCTTCCGGCTGGAAAACGCGCGCACCCACGGGCCCACACTGGCAGTGGCAGCGGGCGCACGCGCGGCGTGACCGACGCGCGGCGCGCACGGGAACCGAGACGAGCGCCCCTCTCCCCGCTTTACAAATCATCACTCCGCCTCGTCGCTCTCCTCTCATTCCGACTTGATCGGCCCAAACAACTCCTCCCCCCATGGCGCAGCTCCCCACCGTCTCGGCCGCGCGCCCGCTGCTCGCCGTGCCCGGGGGGCGGGGGCCGGGGCGGCAGTGGCGCGGCGGCGCGCGGGCGCGGGCCGTGAGGGGCGGGGCGGGAGGAGTGGAGCTCCGGGCGGCCGCGCGGGCCGTGGCCGCGGCGGTGGAGGCGGAGCCCGGCGAGGAGGAGCGGGAGGCCGCGGAGGAGAGGTACGCGCTGGGCGGCGCGTGCAGGGTGCTCGCGGGAATGCCCGCGCCGCTGGGGGCCACCGCGCTCGACGGCGGCGTCAACTTCGCCGTCTACTCCAGCGGCGCCTCCGCCGCGTCGCTCTGCCTCTTCGCCCCCGACGATCTCAAGGCGGTGAGCCAAGCCCCACTCCGTCCGCGCGCTGAGCACTGTGCAATTTCGCGACGCGTGCTGCGATCCTTGGGCTGCCTGCAGCCTCGTTGCGCCGTGCTGAAATTTGTTTCGCTGCATTCGCTTATTGTTCCGATGCTGGATTGAGTTCCGGGTCGCTGGAAATGATGCAGAACGCGGTGACTGAGGAGGTGCCCCTCGATCCCCTGCTCAACCGGACAGGGAACGTGTGGCACGTGTTCATCGAAGGGGAGCAGGTGCACGCCATGCTCTACGGGTACAGGTTTGACGGCGTGTTTGCACCTGAGCGGGGCCAGTACTATGACGTGGCCAATGTTGTGGTGGATCCCTATGCAAAGGTGATGAGTTACTCCTCTATGCTGGCGATACACCCTGTAATTGTAATTGATTGGTAGGCGCTTGTTCATCCTTTTATTTTTAAAAATCCTGTAGGCGGTGATAAGCCGGAGTGAATATGGTGTGCCTGCGCCTGATGGAAGTTGCTGGCCTCAAATGGCTGGCATGATCCCTCTTCCATATAGTACGGTAAGCCTGAACAGAACTGCTATTAATTTTAAGGACCCTCTCGTGGTAGTTTCATGTTTTCTTTCACGGCTGTGTCCCTGTCTTCCAGTTTTACTCCTAGTTCTTCTGACATATTTTTGACTAAAATTTGAAGAAAAAAAAAAGAAACTAAGTAAGTGTTTATTTTGTTTATTTGGTGTTGGTTGTGAAAAGTCTGACTAACTGACTGCAAGCGTTAGAACTATCTAATGTAGGCTAGGATCATTGCTTGTATTATTTAGTTTCTCGTTGCGAGTAGAAATGAAGTTAAATTACACCCACTGCACCTTGCTGCTGTCTTCCTTACTTCATTTCACAAGATAAGAGTTTGTATTTGCAGTTTAATTGGCAAGGTGACCTACCCCTGGGGTATCATCAGAAGGACCTTGTTCTCTATGAAATGCATCTGCGTGGATTCACGAAGCATGATTCAAGCAACACAAAACACCCAGGAACTTACATTGGTGCTGTGTCCAAACTTGACTACCTAAAGGTACAGTTGCTAACACACTAGTTTTACAATTGAGAAAGTGTTTGCATACATTTTGTTTGGATTGCATTTTTGCCAAGTAATGCTGCTCTATGACTGAGCAAACATGTATTTTCATTTTTCAAAGACAACTACCTTTTATTGTGACTGAGTTTGCTATATATATTGCTGAACTGATTTAGTATGTATATTACACAAGTGGTTTTGCTCAGTAAATTTGTGAACTCAGTATTCGCCATTTTATACTTTTTGGTACTATAATACATGTTTATAAATGCACTATTGGTTTGACATTGGAAACTCCCTCTGCAGAAACTTGGAGTCAATTGTGTAGAGTTAATGCCCTGCCATGAGTTCAATGAGCTGGAGTACTTCAGCTCCTCTTCCAGGTACGGGGACATGCAGTTGTATAGGACCCGATGCAAATTTTGTGCTTGCAGAATTGATATTTATAAGTTTGGTTCAACTTGACTATATATGCCCTTTTAGTTCCATTTTCCATGTTATGCCCCGCCCTCCCCTCAACTCCTGATTTGGTAATTGGTAGTGTGAGCTTTAATTTTTCCATTCTTCTGTACCATACATGTGTACTCTTATCACCACAATTTGTTTATATTTCACTGAAAACATAACCAAAATTTGTTTCACAACTGCTCATCATTGTGCCAGGATGAACTTCTGGGGATATTCAACAGTAAATTTTTTCTCACCAATGGCAAGATATTCGTCAGGTGGCAAAAGAAACTCTGGACTTGATGTGATTAATGAATTTAAAACATTCGTAAGAGAGGCCCACAAACGGGGAATTGAGGTAACCAGCTGATTTGAGCTTATCACTTCATGCTCGCCTAGTAGCAGTTTTCTTTGTTTTTTCGTTTTTGACATGAAGATGTGTCACTAGGTGATCATGGATGTTGTATTCAATCATACAGCTGAGGGTAATGAGAAAGGCCCGATATTATCTTTTAGGGGGATCGATAATAGTACATACTACATGCTTGCACCTAAGGTGAGATCTATTGCTCATCATCTAATTCTTTTTCCTTGTTCATACAGTACAATTTGTTATGTAATTCTTTCATATATTCATGTCAATGTAACTAGCAATTTGAACCGCATTTATTTGTGCACAGGGAGAGTTCTACAATTATTCTGGTTGTGGAAATACCTTCAATTGTAATCATCCGGTAGCCCGTGAATTTATTGTGGATTGTTTGAGGTACAAATATGTAAATATATTTCATTAAATTATTCGTAATTTCCTTGTGTTGCTTGTCATTCTGTTGGAAAATGCAAGTTTGGATGGATAATTAGCAATACTGATGCTTTACTGCCCCAATATATAAGTATTTTTGAATTTATATTCCAATAAAACAGGGAAACAAGGTATCACCTCACTGATTGTTGGATGTGAATAAATAAGTATTTATCTGTGTTTAAGCAATATGCTTGCGGAGGCAAATTATTTTTGCACTATCAACTAATTTTTATGCTGCAGATACTGGGTAACAGAAATGCATGTTGATGGTTTTCGTTTTGACCTTGCATCTATAATGACCAGAAGCTGCAGGTGAAATGTTATTCTAATTTTCACAGTATTTTGTCTTTTAAGTCATTTATTAAGTCAACCTTCCCTTCACCAGTCTATGGGATCCGTTTAATGTGTATGGAGGTCCAATTGAAGGTGACATGATTACAACAGGGACGCCTCTTAGTGCCCCACCACTTGTTGACATGATTAGCAATGATCCAATTCTTGGAGGTGTCAAGGTAGCTGTTATATTGTATATGTGGTATCATCTGCACCTGCTAAAGATTTCAATTCATTTTACGGTTTTAATGATGGGCACACTTGCTATGTAACTAATTGCAGTTACTTTCTGCTTGATGATTATGGGTAATATAAAGCTGACCAACTGTTAAATATGCAGACGTTATCTAATAGCCAACAACCTTAAGAGATTTTTTTCCTTTGGTGTTGCTCTCACTACTTCCTCCATTGCCCATTATAGCTCATTGCTGAAGCATGGGATGCAGGAGGCCTCTATCAAGTAGGTCAATTTCCTCACTGGAAAATTTGGTCAGAGTGGAATGGGAAGGTAAGAACCATATACTCTCATTCATTTCAGTGATTTAAAAGTCTGTTCACCACTTGCTAAACTACAAATGGAGTCTTGTCGAATGCTGATTAAGTGATTATAAGTTTGAACCGAGACGTATTAAATAGCTAAGTGGTTTTATGCTAACCCGTGGGAACTTGCAGGGTCCTAAAAATACTTAAAAGCTAGTTTCTTATAGGGGCAAATCAGTAATTTAGGGTGGTAATGCGATACAGTATGGATGGAACCAAAATCCATGTTCAGGTCCAAGTAGCAAGCAGACTTTGTGGGCTGTTTTGCCAAGCTCCAGCTTCTGTATTTAAGCTCCAGAAGCTGGCTCCAAAGATACTGAGCTTCAAATGGGATGCTTGAATCGCATAGTTCATCTTGTACTTTAGAGAATCTGGCTTCAGAGACACTGAGCCTTAAACACTTAGGACATCAGATCATTTTTTTTTCTGGCTCAAGCAGAGAAGCCTGGCTACCAGAAAACACCAACGATTCTGCATTTGTTGGACTATAATTTCAGATGGAAAGAATTCTAGACATATAAAGAATCATAACACAAGAATGATCACTGAAATGCATGTTTCAGACAACAGGCTCACTGATGACGATTAGGTAAGTGGACACTTGATTTTTATCAGGGATTCAGGGCATGAATAGTGATGAAGTTTTGAGAATGAACCTATGATCTTTTGCATCCATCTTCACCTAAACAACATCTGCCAAATTTCTCGTTCCTTTTTATAATTGTTGTTTCACCTATATGTACTAATTTGTATTGTTGTTTTCTCAGTATCGTGATACTGTGCGTCAATTCATCAAAGGTACAGATGGATTTGCTGGTGCTTTTGCTGAATGTCTATGCGGAAGTCCACAGTTATACCAGGTATGTAGCATGAGTGCCCATCAGTGACAAGATTGCTACATCACCTCAACATAATCTTTTGAAAGTAATGGGTGGTGAACCAGTGATACAGGCATATAGTATACACTATACACAAATAACATAATGTGACAATAGTACATATTTCAGCATAGAAGTATAACACAAGTTCCACACTCTATGTAGTCATATAACCTTAAATCTGCAAGTAAAGGATGCCAGGATGGCATTTGTTTTCTTTGGGCATCCAGTGGACCTTTGCAAGCCAAGCCATTGAGAAATTTTACATATATTCTTTTTTGGGGGGGATGAGAAGAAGCAGCATTAAATAATGTAATACTATCTCCTGTATATTTGATGGAAATTAATAATAAACTGCTGAATATTTGCTTTGTTAATACAAGTTTCCTTTAGTCCTCACCCTTCTAAGGAGTAGTAACATATGTCTTATATACAATTAGTTTTCTTAGTGTTTGTATACGAATAATAATGTCATATTGATAAGTGCATGTTTTTTTATTATCAGGCAGGGGGGAGGAAGCCTTGGCACAGTGTCAATTTTGTATGTGCACATGATGGATTTACACTGGCTGATTTGGTGACATACAATAATAAATACAACTTGTCAAATGGTGAGGACAACAGAGATGGGGAAAACCATAATCTTAGCTGGAATTGTGGCGAGGTAATTCTGAAATTTAATGGTTTTTTATGTCTCCTATAACTTGCTTGTCCCTGTTCAAATGTCTTACAAATTACCTCATGATGTCTCTCCACGACTAAGCCATCAGTGTTTCAGTACTAGTATAATGGCTTTGCCAACAGTTTTTACTGTTTATACACTTGCATTTCCTACAGACAAATAACCTTGTACATTGTACAGAAGCAATAAATGTATTCAAGCCGAAGATAGGCACAGGTTGGTCATTATACTAGTGGGAAAACATACGCAGAATGTAGACCAGGGCCATATGAATTATTTCAAAAAAGAATCGTCTGTGTCGTGTAACACACATTTATAATTTGATTTGAACAATGCAGGAAGGAGAATTTGCAAGCCTGCCAGTCAGAAGATTGAGGAAGAGGCAAATGCGCAATTTCTTTGTTTGTCTTATGGTTTCTCAAGTAAGAATTGTTGTCTGCGTTAAGTTTTTCCATGGCTTTTGTTTGCAAGGGGTTATTCTTCAGTGTAAAACTCAGTTTGCATTTGCAGTCACTCAGTTGTTGGGAACTGTCAATGGTTCAACCAGAACTGTTTTACACGATTAATTAAGACAGCATTGTGTTTTTAAAAAAATATTATGCCATGGTGTATCGGGTATCCAACTAGATGTCTTTGTACATGGGAAACTCAAGTTGCTTCAACAGAAAGATTTGATTTTTGAATCTGAAACAAAATTTTCATCATTTGGCTGCCAAGGTTTCAGATTTTATTCCTACATGCTAATCTAGGAGTCAGATTCAAGTGGTGCTAAAGTCACATTGTAGAATTCTTAAATTCACTTTGTTTTCTAAATTGTTTTTATGTTCGAAATCTTTAGGGAGTTCCAATGTTCTACATGGGTGATGAATATGGCCATACGAAAGGAGGGAACAACAATACGTACTGCCATGACCATTATGTCAGTTCAATTTGATCATATTTTTTTTCGGACCAATTTCCTTACATTCCTACAATCCTGCCTATTTTTATATTTGTTCTTATGTAGGTCAATTATTTCCGGTGGGATAAAATGCAAGAACAATCCTCCGACTTGTACAGATTCTGCCGCCTCATGACCAAATTCCGCAAGTAAATACTCTTTCCACTGAATAATTCCTGTGCGGAACCAATGATGAAATTCCTGTGCGGAACCAATGATGATGCCTCTTTTTGCAAAATGAGTGAGATTCCTCACAGTCGCTCATATTGCCATCTATGTTCTTTCTATGTGCACTGCAGGGAATGTGAATCTCTTGGCCTTGAGGACTTCCCAACTTCAGAACAGTTGCATTGGCATGGTCATCAGCCTGGGAAGCCTGACTGGTCAGAGGGAAGCCGATTCGTCGCCTTCTCCATGGTACAGACATAACACTCACCACGCATCACCATCGTTATTCCAAAACTCATATGTGCCATTTAATAGACCAATGAGATATTTCCAAGAGTCTATTTCCAAATATGATGGATGGTTTCTCATTTATCTCTCACCACAGAAGGATGAAACCAAAGGCGAGATCTATGTGGCCTTCAACACCAGCCACCTGCCTGTGGTTGTTGGGCTCCCAGAGCGCCCTGGTTTCCGATGGGAGCCGGTGGTGGACACAGGCAAGGCAGCGCCATACGACTTCCTCACCGATGACCTACCAGACCGCGCTCAAACCATCTACCAGTTCTCCCATTTCCTCAACTCCAACCTGTACCCTATGCTCAGCTACTCCTCCATCATCCTTGTGTTGCGCCCGGATGTTTGAAAGAAGAAAGCACAGTAAAAGAGCATAAAGGGTATAGTTCTCAGCGTGTCTTGGAAAATGCTGTTGGGTCTCGCTGTTGTTGGTAGTTTATGCGTATGTAAAGCTGGTGGTTCTCTGATATGTTGGTAGAAGTAAAAGAGCTGGGAGAGCATTGCCTGGTACAGTGTTTTTTTTTAATGTGTAGAGTATGTTGTCCTGAGAAAATAAGCATTCAAAAGTCTTGCAGAAGACGGCTGAAATGTCAGGTTGATTGGCGATCGACAATCATTGCCGAGGAGATGCTACCAATGTAGTACAGTACATGGCACCGGGGTTTATGCGATTTTGAATTCAACAGCTGCAAAAATTAACATTTCAGTTTCTTAATTTTTTTTATTTCAATTTCTTAGTTATCTCCTTGGAGACCGTGTTATCGGAGAAGCAGCAGCTGGGCCATAAAAGAGACAGGCAGGATGAAGAAGGAATGGCTCAGGTAGGTGGGACGGGAAGACAGGCTCGGCCCAAGGGGAAACACCGATCCAGGGAATAATTGTTTTTTTTCCAACTCTCACAAGGTGCGGTGGTCGTCCTAGAATTCTTTGATTTTTTTTACCCTGGATTTTGTCCACCGCATGCCTATCAGTTTTCCAGTATGCCTGAGCCTGCGTTTTATCTTGGTGAATGCAGTAGTGCTAGAATCACTGGATCAGAATGCAATAACGGTGACCCAATACTTGCTGATGGAGAAGCACCATAGTAGTAGTAGATGGCAAGCGCCAGTGATCGTCGTCCTTCATCATACAGCCCGGGGGCCCTTGAAGCAGCACGGCAGCTGGCACAAGTGCCGTTGCGAAAAGTTTAGCTGATAGCGCTGTGGGGAGCGAACGTGACCTTCCGGTGTGTCCCCAGTATATAATCGCTCATGATTGTAGCACATGAATAAGTGATCAATTCATGATTGTAACACAAAGTTCAGTGATTGATAAAGCTCTCTTTTTAAGTGAAAAGAAAATCACAAGCCACTATGCTCCCAAATATCACACGCCATGTGTTTGTATATACTGATATTAAAAAAAAAAAGAAGCTAGGTGAACCGCCAAACACCATTGGCCCGCCTTATATTCAGAACATGTTGACAACAAAAGTATGCCGTCATATAGACATGGTTGGAAGCCAAGGTGAGCCACAACGCAGTCATCACCGAGAACAGGAAAGAAAAGAAAAGGCAAGGCAATGGCGAGATGTTCAGAGTTTCCAGTTTCAGACATCCGATCCCGCCGGAATCCCCCAGCAGGCCGTCACGCCTCGTTGCTCTCTGGGAAGGTGACGCATTTGTACACCCTGCAGCTGGGGCACAGAATGAAGCCCGCCTGCAAGGCATCGTTGCAATCAGATTGATTTCAGACAGCTGCTGGCTGCTACATGTGGGTAGCAACACAAGAGTCACACACACACGCACGTACGGCTTTGCAGGTGGGGCAGCGGCGGTACACCCGGGTGCCCTCGGACTTGACGTTGTTCTTCTTCCCCTTGCAGAAGTCGCAGAGCCGCCACCCCGCGCCGCCGCACCCGTCGCACACTACGCCCTCTTCCTTGGGAGTTGGCCGGCAGTTCACAAAAACGGATGCATGGGGAAGCGTCAGTGCAGTGCAGGAGCAGTTAGATGTGCGGAAGCCTCACTAACCTCGTCGTCGACCACCGGCTGCGCGGCCTCCGCGGCCGCGCGGAGCTCCCTCGGCACGGTCGCGCACCCGACCCCGCCACTCCGCCGCGCCGGCGCGCGGCGGCACGGTGGCACCGGCAGCGGCGAGCCCCCGCGCCATGGCCCAGCCCATCGGCCCAGGCTCCCCGCGCTGCAGCTCCATTGCGCCATCCCACAGGCCCAGCCGCGCCTCTCTCTCCCCACCTCTCCTGCTCGTGTGGATAAAATAAAGGACGGTTCGGCTCGCTCTCTGACACCCAGGCCCAACCCGTATCCACCCCGGATCGCGTGGCGCCTGGGCCGGTGGGCCCTGGCAGGCTCGGCCGCTTGTTCTGTGACGATTGCGACAGGTGACAGCTGACTACGAGTCAACCGAGCGTTCCATTCCAGCAGAGCAGATCTCGCCGCCGCGTCGCCGTCAATGCAGCCGCGCCCGCGCCACCGCCTGCTCCTCCTCTTGCTCGTGGCGCTGGCAGGCGCGGCCGTATCGCACGGCGGCGCGGCGGAGGACGCGGCCTGCCGCGCCGCGAACCGCACGGCCGGCGCGGAGGCCTCGCTGCGCGCCGACCGCCTCACGGTGCTCCTCAGCGGCTACTCGGAGCGTCGCCTGCCGCTGCTGCGGGCCATCGCGGGCGCCTACGCCGCGCACCCGCTGGTGCACGCCGTGCTCGTGCTCTGGTGCAACCCCGCCACCCCGTCCCGCCTCCTGCTCCGCGGCGGCGGCGGGTTCCCGCCCGGCGTCGCGCTCCGCCGCGCCGCCTCCGCCTCCCTCAACTCGCGCTTCCTCCCGCGCCCCGCCGACATCCGCACCGCCGCCGTCGCCGCCGCGGACGACGACGTGCTCCCCGACGCCGCGGCACTCTCCTTCGCGTTCACCACCTGGCAGCAGCAGCAGCAGCGACGGGGAGGGTCGGGCCCCCTGGTCGGATTCTTCCCGCGGTCGCACCATCTGGACCTCGCCCGCGGGAGGTGGGCGTACACGGCGGCGCAGCCGGGGCGGTACTCCATGGTGCTCACCAAGTTCATGGTCCTCGGGACCGGCCTCCTCTACAGCTACTCGTGCGCGCCGGGGCTCGCGCCCGCGCGCGCCGTCGTCGACCGGGAGCGCAACTGCGAGGACATCCTCATGAACTTCGTCGCCGCCGAGGAGTCCGGCGCGGGGCCCGTGCTCGTGGACGCCGGCAGCGTCAGGGACTGGGGCGACCCGAGGAACGACGCCAACGCCGAGGAGGGAGGCGCGATGAAGGACGTGGGGCTCAGCGCCACGGGCGGCCTGGGGCACTGGGAGAAGAGAGGGGACTGCATCACCGAGTTCCACCGGCTGCTGGGGAGAATGCCGCTGCGGTACAGCTACGGGAAGGTGGTGGAGGCCACCGTCGGCGACCAGGGGCTCTGCAGCAAAGGTGGCCGCCTCGTCCGGTGCGACCAGGAGTAGCTGCCGAAGCTTGCCAATGCCGCGTGCCGGTAAGCCTTCTTCAATCACGACCAACATCCTAGTAATACGATTTACGGCCGTAGGGGACTTGCTAAAATGGATAGAAGCACTAATATTTCGGTGACTCCTTCAAAAAAAAAAAAACTTTCGGTGACTGCTGAAGTACTGATTATACGATCTATTTCATTTGTTATACTGGCAGTTTGTTCTGTTGCATTCAAGAATATTTAGTATTGATTGTAGTTCACTGCTCTGAAAAGGTTTCGAGTTACATTACAAACCATGTAGCTTCTTGTATGGTGTGTGAACAACTGAACATCACTGAATTGGACATGCTATTCTTAAAATCGGTTTGTAAGTAAGTAGATGATGATTACCTTAGTTTTTTGAATATTCTACTGGATTACATGTTTCTGATTATATCTGATACATGTGATATGTCCATTTCAAAAATTTACAATATTAAAGATTTTGGCATCAGTTGGTGCCTGACCTGTTAATTTCATTGTCTGGTATAGGACTTAGACCTTCTGAACTTCATGGAAAGTTTACATGGAGAATTCAGAATTGATAATCCCAGGTCAACAAGATAGAGCTGAGGAGTAATTCATTCGGTATGGTCTTCTAATTGGCATTGATTGGACTCATCATTTCCCTTTTATAGTTTTTTCTACTTCAGACAATGGTCTTCTTACCTGCCTACTAGCATCCAATTATCTTGGTATATGATCTTTATGTGAATATTATTACCTCCGTTCGAATGTATAACGCGATGACTTTTTCCCACAACTCTGATTTTGTATTATTAAAAAAAATATGTTACCATTTACGAGTATTTTGTTGGATTTGTTTTATCACTAAAGGAAGTTTGAATATGACTCGTACTTTTTCATGTTTGGATAAATTTTTTGAATAAAACAAGTGATTAAAGTTGTGGGAAAATTCCAACCGTGTCATATATTTGCGAATGGATGGAGTACTGTTTCGTGTGAAAGTTTCAGGCACTATAGCACCTTTCTGTAATGTAACTCGCTTGTCAGTTGTCACCAAGATTGTGGTTCAGTAAGTTTGTTTTCTGAGCTTCTAAAATGGAACGATTGTTGTTGCCCCTTCTTTTCTGCACAATGGACAGCTCCAGACCATTTTCATGTCGGTTGTACTTTTGAAAATACACAAATTATGTGGTCATAGATTAATTACCGAGCAAACTCATTATTAACCGGACATTAGTTAAAAGTATTTACTGACCAAACTATTTTCGTTTGTCTGGTGGATTCTCTGCTCTCTGTGCGGATCAGTTGATTAAGCAGAGCCAGGACAATGGGGCCGTGGAGGTGGTGACTTGGAAGATCTCTCCTGTGAACAATTGCATTGGCCCGGTGATTCAAGGCTAACTTCTAGGGAAACTAGACAGGCTCTGCACTTCTGCGTCCGCTGAATGAGCACTCCATCAAAGAACGCACCTTGCATCTGTCATAGAAGACCATGAGATGTACGGTCGGAATATACGAGGAATGCGTGTCATCATATAGTGTTTAGTATGTTTTATCATTCCTTTTTTTTATAGGGTGTTTTATCATTCCTTGAACAATGAATTAGAACGATAATTGTTGTAAGCTTTTGTCACGGGTCCTGAGGGGGACTACGAGCGGTTACAGTCTTTGCATTGCGACATTGTCCCGTTGGGTGTGCACTGTGCAATGACAGAGAAGAGAGGAACCGGCATTCGTAGGTTCTAACTTCTAAGTGGCCCTCTGATCGCTATCCGACGGCCGGCATCAGCACTGGCCTCCGAGCCCACGACCACGCGGCCACGTGCACAAAAACCACCATTTCCCACCACTCCACTATATTGTCGGACGAGTGGGCGTTCGTGGCCATCGGCCGAAGCCTTCGCGCTCTTCCGAACGCGGCAGCGAGCGGGAGAGAAGAGAACTGGGCTCGGGCGCGGCAAGGAGAGACTGACTGGGGGAGAGCGCCACTGGCATGGTCGCGGTGGCCGGCGGCGTCGAGGTAGCGTGGACATGAGGCCGCGCGGTGGTGGCGGTGCTGCGCTGAGGAAGGGCCCGTGGACGGCGGAGGAGGACATGGTGCTGCGGCGGCACGTCCAGGAGCACGGGCCCCGGGACTGGAGCTCCATTCGATCCAACGGCCTCCTCCCGCGCACCGGCAAGTCCTGCCGCCTCCGCTGGGTCAACAAGCTCCGGCCGGACCTCAAGACGTAACCGCTCCTCCATCCTGCTCGTCTTTTTGGGTTCTTCTTCTTCCTCTTTCTTGGTAGAAGCATTCATCAGTGCTGGATGTCGTCTCCTGAACTGAATAATGCTGTTTGCTGTGAAGCGGGTGCAAGTTCTCCGCGGAGGAAGAGCGCGTGGTGCTGGACCTGCAGGCGCAGTTCGGGAACAAATGGGCCAGGATCGCCACCTACCTGCCCGGCCGCACCGACAACGACGTCAAGAACTTCTGGAGCACGCGCCAGAAGCGGCTCGCCAGGCTCTTGCGGGCGCCGGTGCCACGGCGCAAGCCCGGCAAGCAGAGCTGCCAAGCTTCTTCTTCTTCTTCTTCTCCTTCGCGCGGCCATGAGCTGCAGCACACTCAGGAGGTGACGACTGCCGATCGCCTCCATTTTGTTCCTCTCTGCCCCGAAATCTTCTTGCGTTCTTGTTTTCCCTTGAGCGTATTGTTATTCTAAGTCTTGATGATGACACATTTCACAATTGACGCCGTTGAGCATTCCAGAATCCGTGCATGGCCATAATCCCCTGGAGCAGTGGAAACGATCCACCGGGGCAGGCGGCCGCGATGCGCCACGCTGGGGCTGGGCAGAGCAGCCGCCACCGCCAGGCCCAGGAGCCATGCGCGGTGGCGCTTTCCCTCGCGCTCCCGGTGCCCGGAGGCGCAGCAGAGTTCAGCTCGTCCTCCAGCGCCGCCGCTCCCGCGGCGGCTCGCCTGCCCTTCTGCAGCGACGCCGGGGCCCCGGTCTCCGGCGTTGACCCGCTGGTGTTCGTCGACCCCGACGACGACGGCGCGCGCCCGGAGCCGCTGGCCGTGGTGCCGCCGAGCCCGTTCTTCGGCCCCGACGTGGGCCATGATTACGTGCGCGCCGCCGGCTCCGCGTCTGGAGTGCGCTTCGACAACCTCTCGCCGGAGACGCTGGACTTCTTCGCGCTCCCGCTGCCGAGCGTAGGGTGACCGGAGTATCAGCTTTGCTGACAAATGGAAAGCCCCATGCGCATATTAAGACAGGGGTTCTGGTTTATTGCAGTAAGTAGCGTTAATTCTCCTCTGTCTGGCACGATGTATGAGCCGCGCTAATGCTCATTCAGTCATACGCACCAGGCTGATGCTGACTCCCACATTCTTCAGCAATTTCTGATGTTGTGCTCTATGTATGAACCTGATTAATTAATTATGTTCAGTCCAACATCCTTCAGCATTTCTTAGCATGCTCAGCGCTCAGTAGTTATTCGCCCATGTGCACACTCGCCCTGTTTTTTGTTGTGCTAAGCAGCGTTCTCCTCTACCTGTACTACGTGGCACGATGTATGAGCCAGTCTACTGTTCTGTCCTACTTAATGCCCCCCAAATGTTCAGTCACCAAAATCTTCAGAAAGTTGAAACGGTGTCCCGCATTGTTCAGCATGTATGAACCTGATTGATTATTGTTTTACACGGCACTTTTTTTTTGGAACGTAGGAGTACATAGCGATATTTCACTTGGCAACAACAGATACCATACATGCTGCCTTAGTAACAGCTTAAACTTTTGATAAACTTTTCACTTTTATACTTTTTACTATTACAAGAATTACAAAATAGTAAAATGTTCAATGAAGACAGAGCAATATTTCACTGGGCAATCACAAGTAGGATACTTCTTTTAAATAATTTTCACATTGAACTGGGACAAAACCTTTCTTTACAATTCATAAAAATGATATACCTACTTTTTTCAAGTTGAACATTTCATCAAATAATTTGAAACTAATAGAACTTTATATTATATTGTTGGGACCCTCTAATAAAGAGGCACCCTCCAAAAATTAGCGTATGCTGCTAATTGAAGTTGAACATTTCATCAAATAATTTGAAACTAATAGAACTTTATATTATATTGTTGGGACCCTCTAATAAAGAGGCACCCTCCAAAAATTAGCGTATGCTGCTAATTGTGGCGCACACACGGTATTCTTTAGTAAAAGGCGAAAGAACAGTTCGCTCTGTGTGCACCACGCAGCTGCGTGCCTTCAAACGTTGTGTCTCGCCCTTGTTATGTGGGCAGGCTCTCCTCCGCCACTGCGTTCAGCAAACGGTGTGGGACTATTCTCCCGCACCATCAGCGCCGAGCGTAGCCCCACCTCCGTCTTTCGGCCCACGATCTCGTTGGGCTAGCCGGCCACATATCCTTACTTATTGGGCTGCTGCACGCGCGCACGGCAGGCGTTGGCCCGAGAATCGCGTGCAAGTCATGGGCCGCCTCCTAACTCATTTGGCCCATTAGCTTCGTCTCGTTGACAAAGCATCGAGTGCCCGCTTGTGATCAAGAAATGACGGTAATAGCCATGGTATGACTGTTCGGTAGGGGCATTTACGTACTTGTACCTAGAGAGCCGACACGCTGTCCCTGTCCCTTTCTCCGCGAAAGAAATCCTGGCGTTCTCGGGGCTTCGAGACGCTTCCAGGGCTCGAACAGAAGCTTCTCCATGCTTCGGTTTCCTCCCCCACTTGTCTCCATTTCAGCTCGCGACCCGAGCTCATATATCTCCCGCCACTGCGCGCCCGTCCACGGCAGGGCGAGCTCGAGCACGCGAGAAACCACGACAGACAAAGCGAGAAGAGGGCAAGAAGAAGGCAGGGAAGAGGAAGAGGACGACGACGACGACGGACAGAGGCTGTTTCACGCCGGCGACGATGGTGGTGCTCATGGAGGAGTTCCACGGCCTGTCGCTGAAGAGGAAGGGCGCCGACGAGCCGGAGCTCTTCTCCGCCGGGGGCTACGACCGCTCCGGGTCCGGGTTCCCGCTCGCCTGCCGCGCCACCAAGATGCGCCGCCTAGCGTGCCCCGACGGCCCCCAGCGCTGGGACGAGCCGGCGGTGGACAGCGGCGCCGTGACGACGGCGACGGCGGGGCAGGGCGACGTTCCGATGGGTGACGACGCGGCGCCGACGCCTTCTTTGCCTGGCGACGACGAGAAGGCGGTGGTGTTGTACGGTGACGCCGGCCGGCGCGGGCGCGAAGACGACGACGACTCGCGGAGCGCGCCGCGCCTCGCCCTGCGCGCCCACGCTGACTGGGTCCGCGCCATGCTCTGGGAGGCCGACAGCCGGACGGTGAGGGAGCTGCTCGCCGGCGCCCAAGAACAGGGCTCTGACGACCTCGCCCTGGCCGTCGTGCCGTGGGTGCCACCGTCGACGGCGGAGGTGACAGAGCCGTCCACCGCGGAGGAGGCGACGACCGACGGCGGGGACGACAGCGAGGGCGTGGCGGCGATGGACGTCGAAGGCGGAGACGAGGAGGAGCGGGGCCATGCCCATCCCTGGACTGGCCGCCAGGCGTACGGCGCCGGCGCCGCCGAGGGGTTCGTGTACCGGTGGCCGCAGCACTGCATGGCGCCGCCGCAGATGCCAGCGGTGGCCCCGGCGAGCCCGGTGATGTGGTCGTGGTGAGACGCATGTGCGACAGTACGCATCGTTGCCGGATAAAGTGTGGTTGGTCCGGTTCAAGGGTGACTGATAACCTTATTTGGCCGTAGCGCTCAAAATCTAGGAAGAGAAAATGTTATGCAAACCACACACATTACCCCTTCGTTCATTGGATCCCATGCATGATGCATCTAGCAAAATCCCACTGTCCCCAAGGCTGCTATTAGGGATTCATCTCACGTTGCATTGCTGTGAAAGGACGAAATAGCCTTGATGGACATGACCACAATATGGATGCAAAGGGCCATGCTGGAAACTATCTAAGGGTCTGTTCCTTTCCGCAAAAATCCCGTTCTTTTCGGCAGAAATTTGGCAAGATGCCGCTAAGGGCCTGTTTCCAAAACATATGAATTCTAAGGGTCTGTTCCATTCCGCAGAAATCCTGTTCCTTTTGGCAGAAATTTGGC
Organism: Paspalum vaginatum; assembly: GCA_030272315.1. Classification (NCBI taxonomy): domain Eukaryota; kingdom Viridiplantae; phylum Streptophyta; class Magnoliopsida; order Poales; family Poaceae; genus Paspalum; species Paspalum vaginatum. The sequence continues at coordinate 39,712,792 of CM059018.1, forward strand.
AAGATGCCGCAAGGGCCTGTTTCCAAAACATATGAATTGGAAAAAAAACGCAAGATTACGATGAAGCAAAAGTAGAAAACTGAAAGAATTCAAAACACAGGAATGAAAAATTTAGACCGTTTGGCAAAAAGTGGAAAACTGTAGGAATTCAAAACACATAAATGAAAAATTTAGATTGCTTGGATCATAGGAATCCTTAACATAGAAACCATAGTGTAAGGTTAAGGAAAATACCAATCGTATGAAAAAATTTTACAAACAAACAACCATAGACCATGAATAAATAGTACAATTATGTTTTTATCGCTTTGACTCTTTTATAGGTTCATTCTTTTCTGGCGCTTGTAAATTCTTGGTGTTTTTTCTCACTCGTCAATTTTTTTTGATTTGGGGCGCTGCGACGGACATGGGCGGAGTGCCTAGCTCGTGTCACTGCAAGTGGGACCACCGTAGTGAAATTACGAGAAGGGGCAGGCCATGTGGTCTATACACAGAGTTCATCCACAGCTTAAGCCACGCGTGATCGGTACAGCTAAATGTGACTAAACCACGTGTGATCGGTATAGCTAAATGCGGCTGTACATCCTTTTATGCTCTAACTGTTTAATTTAGTCTGTACCTGCAGTGGAAAAAGCTGCAGCCCAGCAGCAGCAAGCCATACGATTGCTCGAGCAGACCTCCTTGTCCTTGCCCATGGAGTTCACGACATTGCCGCAGGTGGCAGCTCGATGGCGCCATGGCGGGCATGGTGCGGTGAGCACACGGCTCTACGCCGCTAAATACGCAACCACGCTATGCTCCCTTCATGTTCGTATCGTCCTGCGCTTGTTGTCCCATTTCATTTTTCCTCTTTTCCCCATTTCTAGCCTTTTTGTTATTTCCTTCTCCGTATAACCTGCCCGATGTTGAGCTTGGTGCCTTCGTTAGAGTGCAAGAGCGTGCAGGAAAATTTCCCAAAGGTCTAACTAGATTTTTTGTTTCCTCCAAAAGTACATGTCTCCCCGCCGTTCCTTTAGAAAGGTTATTTTTCAACTTCCTTCGTTCCAAACTCGCGCATGCAGTTCCTTTTCTTATGAATCAGAACCTCTACTTTTCCTATAAGTTTTCTTCGTTCCAAACATGTCATAAGAACAGAGGCTCGATGGTTCAAGACGACATTGATTTAAATTGTACGGCACAGACTTATTTTGCAGAGATCTTATGCTCTCTATATGCCGAAAAGGACGGAATCTAGATTTTACACAAAAAATAGTTTATGCAAATAGTTATACATGTGCATTCTGAAAGATCGATTATTTAGTATACATATTGATATTGTGAGAGCATGCGAAGGTACAGCAAAACACACCTCCCAACCCTACCATGAACCCTATCCCAACTCTATCTAAACACCAACTTAATATAATAAGGGGTGGGAAAGGGCAGAATAAGCCATGTTCTTCAAATCACACCTTAATAAAAGGCTTCTTTTTCAAATCTACGTGCATGAATTGCAGCAAGAATGATGGCAACTTGTGTGAGTTGTATTCAGCGTCAAGCTTGGATGCCACCTTCGTATGGTGATAACCATACGCCACACAAGTGTTATGTCCTTTTTCACCAACGGACCTACAAAAGTGGTAAATAGGAACCCATCTACTTCCATCGTTGTATCTAAGTCAATTTCAAGGATACTCAACCCTCTTCTTGCCAATGGCCACAAACTCACAAGGGGTCTTGTAGCCTTGTCAGAGAGCCTACCAAGTATAACCATTCCTTGGTGTCTTTTTGCGACCTCATCAGTTTTGTGTCTATCTTCAACTCCATCATGAGTGTCTCGTTGACGACAACGGTCGGGCAGGAGAAATAGAGTGTGATCTCATTCTCCGTGTCCCTCCAGGTGTAGTCCAATGGGTATAGGCCAGCGAAGTAATTATGTTCCAGGTCACTCTATGAATGGTCACCAACTCCCTGTCCAATGCAACAAATTTTATTATGTCAGGGTGAACATTGGTTTCGTGTGTGGCCACCACGAGTTTCTAGCCAAGTCATAGATGTCCCATAATTTTGGTGACTTAAACCCAAATATAGAAGTAAATTGGGAAAAGGTAAGAGATAAACAAAAACTAAATGCCTGAAGCCAAAATTTTCTTGATGGCCATTAGCCAACCAATGCAACCACTGCCAAAAAGGCAACATTTACATTTTTAACTTCATCTAGGTTGGTTGTGTTTTTTCCTTATGCACTTCTACACTATTAATTGTTCATCGAAGATCCAATTCACAACGTAGATAGTGGGGCGTATGCTATTTTTAGCCTTATCCCAAGCCCCCGCACCCGCAGCCTCACAAATTTCTCATTTATCTCATTCCTTTATCTCTCCTTTTCTTATCTTCACGTAGATCTATGGCGGTTAGTGTCAATTCCCATCTAAATTCGGCGTGCATTCCCTCTGGTTGGTTTTGCCTAGCCTTAGCCTACCAATATCACATTCTTTGAGACAAGGGCATAGTATCCCAACACAGGATAGCCACTACCGACCGCGCTAGCCTCGTCTTTTTGGGACGCCTTGGTGTGCTAATCGACTTTGTCGCTGTATCCTTTGGTTCTAGTCCAAGGCTTCAACAAAGGTTGTTGGGGGTCGTTGCGACAACCATGATTCTCAACAATGCCTTTTTCCTCCTTTGCCGCTAGGAGACTCCACAGATGGTTGTGAGAATTTAGGTCTCTAGGTGATTAATGACAATTTGATTCATCGAGTTTAAGGATGCGAGGCTATTGTGTACTATTTGCTATTGGTTATTGATCAAAAAATATTTCTCAAATCTTAATCCAAAATACCATCTCGACTTTCATAAAGATTTACCTTTCGCTTGGTAGCATAAGCCATATTTTTATGGGCTAAGATTCACGTTCGTGATCGATTTTGCTTCCTATACTGCCGCTGTTGCTACCAAGCTAGAGTGCTACAGTCCGAACAACCCCTACTTTAATCATTATAAAAAAAACCCTACTTTAATGCAATTTTTTTGTCAAGTTTATCAAATCGACAACTTCCGTTGAGAAAAGGTAATGTTATTTATAAGGTGTCCAGAACATTCTGAGCTGTGGGTGTGAAACCGGCACCATCTCCCTCTATAAAACAAAAATGGCTCGAAATTCTCCAATTTTCTGTTCGTTCAAAAGAAAAGGAAGAAATTCTCCATTCCTCGAAATTTTCGGTCGCCACAGAGTGTAAGAGAGAGTGAGGACGGTCGGCTCTCTCCTCCTCACCAGCCGGCGCGCGCGTAGGCGCGGTCGCGGTCGCGGTCGCGCGGTGATAAACCGAGGCCGGACGCAGCGGCGTCCGCCCGCAAGCAAGCCGGAGGACGCGAGGCGCGCTAGCGCGGGCTCCACCCTAGCTCGGCACCACGGCGCGACGCGACCCCCGCCGGGCCGAGCTCTTCCGGCGGCTCGACGCCGCCTGCGAAGCACGCCGTCGCGAAGCGCCGTCTCCCCCGCATTTCGCCTCGGCTCCTCAGCCGCCGCCACCGGAGGCTCCCGAGGAGGATGACCAGCCCATCTGGCCGCCCCGCAGCCGATACTGGGAGCGCTACAAGTATACGCCCTCTCCTCCTCGTCTCTGTTGTGCGATCGTCGGTGGTTTTGCTTTTGAGTACAGTCCTGGTCGTGCTAGATTTCTGCCTATCGAGTTTCGTGTTAGCTTCGCCCGATATCAAATGTTGGGTAGAATTTGTGCTGTTGTTTCCACTTCCCAGACGTAGGAATTGAACCAGATAGTTGCTTCTCTTGCTATTTCCTAACAAGGAGGCCAACAACTTTGTGTTTGTGATGTTCAAATGTCTAAATGCAGGATGGATTTTTGGGTGACATTCTAGATTTTGGTTTAGGATGTTAGGGATAGAGAACGGACTGTTCATGTTTTGCTAGCCTGAAAGAAGTGGTGGTGGGGACTGGCCGACTGGGGTATGTGTGGGTGGGGGAGAATGGTGATTTGTGATGTTGGTTGGATTAACAGTTAGCGCTCTGCTGTTTGAATACCAGGGATATGTGACTATGGTGTTTTTTCTATTGGAATGCTGACTTTTTTTTCCTGATGAAAACTCACCTTGTGCCACCTTGTACAGAAAACGGATCCACAAAAAGTTTGTGTCAAAACATTTTAGTTTGCCCTGCCATTTTTCACATAGTTAATGGACTGTTTTCTGTGTCTGAAACCCATTCAGACAAGTTCAAGTCTAAAGAAAGTGACTCACAGGCTTGCAAGAAACAAGAAATGTTAGCTTCATAACACTTCTCATTAGCTTAATGTTATTGGAGTGCTGGCTTAGTTTTGTCAGCTTAATGTTGTGCTTCTATTTGGTAATGATAGATTGTATCAGTATTTGCTGCACTAGCTTTACTTAGAGAGCGTTTGGTTCGCTTGCTGGTAATGGAAATGGTATGTGAAATAGATTGCAGTGGGAATAGCCGCGGAATCACTCATTACTTGATTTGTTTGGTTCCACACTCTAACGGTATTGAATACCACTGTACTTCGCTAGCTCGCTGCTTGGAGCGTGATCAGATAACGAGCAAGGAGCAGCATAATCAGCTTACAACAGTCGGGTAACCGATTACGGGGTAACAGGTCACCGGCCTTCTGCAAACAAACACCCGTAACGGTACCCCTTTACCCTATGTAATCAATTTACGTTACACTGAGCGAACCAAACACCAGCTCAGATTAACTGTTAACTATTAGGGAGTTATACTGTAACTTATTGTAATTGGATCAGAGTAGTAATTCTCTAAGTGTTCTAACGTGGATTTTTCTTCATAAGTATTTTTATTACTAACGATATCCTGGAGCCAAACAGAGGAATTGCTAGTTAGTTTGGTTGTTAAATGCTCAGGATATATGCCACATCATAATGCACCTGATGTATGACTTTCCATTTTGGTTCGAGAAATACCTTGTTTGGAGAAAGGGACCCTGGTGAACCTGATTGATTGGGCCTTGTCATTACTATGGATGCATCGGTTTCTATGGCTAATGAATCCTGGTGTCTTTCCTATGGATCTTAGGATGTTAAATCACCTCTAGTTAGTTGTGAATGTTAAGAGATTTACACACTACATTAACTAACCATATCCAGACAAATGAAAAGGATGTGAAAATACTGGTTAATCCACATGTATATGCAGATGCTTTATTTAATGCGTCACAAAGAGCTTATTAGCAGTTGCCTTCTATAAAATGCTCCCTAGAACTCTGTTGGCAATCTGGACTGCTTGTTCTGTTGTTCACTGTATGAGTGCAAAATATAGTTTTGAGATTTCTGAACATGGTTTCCAGTAGTCTAGAGTCTAGATATAGGTTTACAGTGAATGATGCTTTTTTAGGTAATCCACTTTGTATGTCCATTACATTGCATTATTTCCTTTGTATTTTTAACTGTACCACTGGCTATGCCATCTACTACAGGATATATTTGGTCACGTGTCTACTTACACATCAAATCTATGTTCCTTAGTGATCTTTCATACTTGTAGGCTTGCCTAAGAAATCCTTTTGAAAGTATCCCTTCTATAGATTATTAAATTCTGTTCTCCCTGTATCCTTTCTCCAAAGCCAAATGCTTCACATTGCTGTATTTTCCAAGGTTGGTATCATACTGACATTTCTTCTGACCTATGAGGCTCAGTCTCTCAGACATTATCTTGTGCAATAGTTACCATTCATTAGATCTTATGCTAGTGGAATACTTGGTTCACCCTTCACACACACCCTTTGTACCGAAGATACTATGCATATCTACACATTCTCTTATCAAGTTATCTTTTTACCTACTATCTTTGTTTTTACCATCCCTTTCAACAGGTCCCTAAGAAATATGGAGTCAAACCCAGGTAATTCCATGATCAGTCCTATTGAGAACTCAGTGTCTCCACCATCTGGGAAGAGACAAAAGACATTGTCTAATAAAGATGTTGACCAGTGTGATGATGACACATCCCATCAAGTAGTCATTTATAAGAACGGCAAAAGTGATAGGGGACTAGACGCACAAAATGAAAGCCATTTCTCAGTTGAACCATCAAAGCCATCGAAGCGTGGATCAGCGAAGCAGATTGGAGCCTTTGCTGTTCAATGTGCTAAATGCCAGAAATGGAGAATTATTTCAACAAAAGAGAAGTATGAAGAAATTCGAGAACGAATTCAAGAAGATCCTTTTTTCTGTGAAAAAGCTCGTGAATGGAAGCCCAATGTGTCATGCAATGATCCATCTGATATATCTCAGGATGGCAGCAAGCTCTGGGCAATTGATAAACCTAACATTGCACAGACCCCTCAAGGATGGGAAAGGCTGATTAGGCTAAGAAGTGAAGGAAGAACCAAATTTGCTGATGTGTGAGTAACATTTTCTCTCCGAACCTATTTAAGTTCTTCCTTGTTTGATCCCTTATTTCTAAACGTGGCCGTAATTGTTACTTACGTCATAGGATCTTGTGAACTCATATGCGTACTTGTTATAGTCTAAGTTCCTAGTCCATGGATGCAAATAAATAAATAATTTAAGTTATAGTTTGCTTAAAGGAATGTGAATGATCTGTATTGTTGTTTAATATTATACAAAATATTTCTCCTTCAGTGTATTTACAGTTACAACCAATGTTGTTTACCGTAGCCAAATCTTCATCTAGAACCATGTTATATCATGTTTTTATGATGTTGTAGCACTGTCATTTTGTACATATTTTTCTTCCCCTGTCACTTATGTAGAAGAATTCTGTTGGGGATGGAAGTACTGGAAAGAGGTAAACTTATGTACGCTGCTGCATATTCGTGCTCCTATGATCTGTGACCTGTATATGTGACATCTTTTATGCATATGGTAATGTGCTTATTGACATTTTATTCATTCTTTTAGGTACTATAGGTCCCCTACTGGAACACAACTGAGATCATTGAAAGAAGTTGAGAAGTATGTCAAGTCCTTTTGGTCAACTCTCATTTTAACCTCTTCAATTAAGTGCATTAGTGCTCATGTCCAGTGTTAGGTTCATGTAGATTGTGGAATACCTACAATTGATGGATATCTACTAAGCTACAATTATTCCCATTTTGTTGTCTAAGTCACATAGTTGCCTTTTTAACAACTTAACATTATCCTTTCCTGTATAGTCCTCTAATTCTTTAGATTCTGGGTTTGGAATAGGTACCTTGCTGAGCATCCACAATATGTCACACAAGGTGTGGCGTTATCTCATTTTTCATTCACGTCACCAGCACCGCTACAAAAGGACTATGTTAGAAAGCGTCTTCAAACAAGCCAAAGTGGTGTCGCACATAATGGATCAACTAAGCTTTTCCAACCCAAAGAAGGTAATGTATATTACATAAATGGAACATCCTAGATGTAATGTTTTGTATTTAGCCTTTTTGGTTGGGGAATGTGTACATAATTCTACGTGTTGGGCATAATGCAGCTGCTCAGCACTACGACTCGTGACGTGCTTGAGCACTGCTTATGAAATGTCTTTAAAACCACCTATTGAATTCACGACAAACATTTGCCAAATGTCGAAAAACTCTGACCAATGGCTTTGTGGGATGAGATTCAAATTAAAATTGAATCTCCTAAAGTTCGAGGATGCTCTTTCTGATACACTGTGTTTTGTCCATCGTTTTTTTCCATACGATGGTGCCGCATGGCCCTTAGATTAATGTATTCCAAGTAGATAGTATTTTTTTAGACAATGTCCAAGTAGATTGTATGAACTATTTGATGCTTCTACTTTCTGAAGGCTACCCGAATTCTGGTGCTCAGTGATTGGTTGATGTGTCATAACTTCTCGACATTTGTGTTCCAACTACATTCGTATTGACGATTGTGTCCTTGCTGTAGTGATATGGCTTGTAACAGGGATATAGTATTTCGACATCCATCTAATTATGTTCTCGTTATTCTCATTTGATCCCTTGTTTTGTTTTCTTGGTTCAGTGCAACCCGTCTCCTGGGCAGCTCCACCGGTGGATGATGATCCAGAGAACAAGAAGTTGGTCCTCTACAATGAGAATAATCTCCCTGAAGTGGTGCAGTCTGAACCAGCGGCTGGAGCCAACGAAGCCTGAGAGCACGTTGCCGGTGCCGGCGGTCTAGCACAACCCCGACATTTGTCATATGCACAGTATCCACTCTTGGGGTTGTGTTGGGAGTGATACAAAACTATAGATGAATGGTTGATGCTTCTACCAGGGTCCATCAGGACTCCAAAAACTTGGTCGCCGTAGGCTGTAGCTAGTCAGCTAGGTAGCTGCCGTGTTCATGCTGTTTTATCGGTTCGTTGTTTTTGGCTGGCTGTCAGGATCAGGTAGGCGCGCGTGTGTGTTCCTTTGGACCGGCTGCTGCTTCATTGACGCTGTGTAACTGTGTTGGTGTATATGTATGTGTTATACCGTAGCTGATGGGTTCTAGTGCTAATCAGATGGAACTCATCCGTTGGAGAAATTTTGGGACGAGAGGACAAGAACGTGTCGTCGTCGACATGGAAAGGTTTTCAAGGCGTATTTTGGGAATGGATTATCTATTGCTGCCGTGATTACTGTTTAAAGTGTGTTTAATCTTAAATATATTTTGTTTGAGCCATCATATTTGTTTAGAATAAATGCAAGCAAACTAGAGCTAACTAGTCCATCAACCTCATATGCTCGCACAAATTAGATTCTTTGGTTTATGTATGTGTAAAAAGACTTTAATACAGACTATTCTCACGCTAGCAGTACGTAGTCTACTGTTCAGAAATGCTAAATTGTGGTTAGGCCACAAACCATATTGTAGAGCTCCTGCATCCGTGACGCATCAGTCCGTTGCGTCAGCAGGCTAGGGCAGAGCCCTTCTGTTTAGGGCCTCGGCCACGGACACTGTCTGGGCTGTGCGCCTTCCATTCCACGAGCTGCGCTGCGCATATATAAGAGGCACGGTTCCCGTTAGGTTTAGGGCACCCCACAGTCCACAGTGTTCCTTGAGCGGCGGCGCAGGCTCGATCTGGTCACGGCAGCAGCGAGTCGTCCTCTTCGCGACATCAGAGATCCGCGCAGCAGCAGGAGGCGCATCGGATCGGCGGCGACGACGACGAGACTAGGGCGGGTTGAGGCCAGTTCTCGCATCGACGGTAGCAACATCGATCTGCTTTTACGCTCCCCTGCTGTATCGCGATTTTTTGCTCGATTCTTTATTAGGTTTACGAGATCTGTCTGGTTTTACCTGCCTGGGGGCCGGGCTTGTGTCGGATCCATTTGGAGTGGGGAGGGGGCGATCGACGAGACCTCGATCTCGTGTGAGCGATCCATGCCTGGCTTGCGGCGCCCTTGCGCAGGCGCAGCTAAGCGCATACAAGAGGTCGTCCATCGCTTGCTCCCTACTATTCTGCTTCATTCGTTGAGGTCGATCGGCTGGTTGCGTTGCTTCATGCCATATATGAGTAGATCGAGTTTTGCTGTTTGATTTCCTTCCAGATCGGATGCCGTGTCCTCGTAACTTTGAAGCATTCTTTCAAGCTAAGCTTAATCAAGACGGTAGTGGTACTGACACCTCGTCTCTATACATGGCCTGCGGTCATCCTAGGACGCAGATCTAGCTAGGCCCTGAGTCCTATGCCGTCCTGCGTTGCCACAAAAAATTTAAAGCTCGTTGTAAATTCTCGAATCGCACTATTCTGTCTTTGACGCTTTGATTTAGTTGTTTCCCATTATGTGATCTTCCTGCAGCTGAAACTGAGCTTTTGGCTCAAGATAGATATCACTTTGTCGCTGAGTTTGTTAGTTTTAATTTTATGCAATCAAATGGGTTGTTTGTAGGCTGTGACGTGGTGTCAACGCCATGCATGCATGGCGAGAGTCCATGATGGGCTGGGGTTCAATATAAACTATCACCATGGGGAAGGGGTAGCCGGGTGGAGTTAGAGAGACTAAAAGATCATGAGATAGGAAGGTGAACATATGAGTTGACTAGATTATTGATTCGAACCTGCTTTAGATACATGCCATAGTATGTCCCGGTCTGTTGTGTACAACCAAAATAATCATATAGGAATTTGTTCGAGGCTGTGTCACAATAAGACATAAGTATGCTAAACCACATGGAAATTTTGTACTCCCTCCATCCCAAATTGTAAGGGTTATTGGTAGCTATTGTATTCATTTATTTCTCTATGTATGTGTGTTCAATATACGTTTAGATTCATCAACTTTTAAATGAACATGGACAGATAAAAAGAAGACTAAAACCGCTAACAATTTAGGACGGAGGGAGTACAAGGGTTACAACATGGAAAATATGATGAATATTCATCTATGTATGCAATCCGTCTATCTTGTTTACTCTTTGATATTTCACACTATGCATCCACTGGTTAGCATGTTGTGGCAATTAGCGGGGTATGGTTGTTCATAATAAGTGCTTATTTACTAATACAGCCATAAAAAAGTGTGCAATGCATTCTAACTTAGTTGCATCATGATATCACAAATTCAAACTTTTCTTGTGTGCAGTGACCATTTATTTTTATGGAGAAAATTTGAGGCTGTTTCTATTTGTTTCATGGAAGTTTACCTTTGTTTTTCTATGAGTATTCTCATCTTGTTTACTATTTTTTTCACCTATATATGTATCTTTGTACTAAAGATGCTATACATACGTATTTATTGTGTTACCAAGACATTTTTTTCTTTACAACACTAATATTTTTTTTGGCTATCCACAGGTCCCTAAGAAATATGGAGTCAAACCAAGAAACTTCCAAAGCAGGTCCCACTGAAACCGAAAACTCTGTGTGCCCACCATCTGGGAAGAGACAGAGAAGGCTGTCCAGTAAAGATGGTGACCAACCTAAAAACAAACGAGAAAAAACATCAAAGCGTGCATTACCAAAGTGTATTCGACATTTTGCCGTTCAATGCGAAACATGTGAGAAATGGAGACTCATTCCATCCAAAAAGCAATATGAACTAATAAGACAACACATTGAGAAGGAACCTTTTGTGTGCGAAAAGGCTCGTGAATGGAAGCCTGATGTGACATGCGATGACCCACCTGATGTATGTCAGGACGGCAGTAAGCTTTGGGCAATCGATGAGCCTAATGTTGCAACCCCTCAAGGATGGGAAAGGTTGGTGAAGTTAAGAAATGAAGGAGGCGCCTATGTGTGAGTCACATTACTCTCTTGCAACCTAGAAAATATGCTTCCTAGTTTAACCTCATTTCTTTTATAATGTGTGTTAGTTGTTCCTTGTGTTCCCGTGACTGAAGTCTACCCTATATCATCTATGTTACTAGCCAGTCAAAATCAACAGACAAAAAAGTTTAACTTGCCCATGATGTTTACTGTAGACAAAGCTGCATCCATTCATGTTCTTACCCTCACTTTAATTTCTATCTTTTTTAAGAATATGCATGAGGGTTGTGTATCCTTACTATGAGACTGTTTGTATTAGATTGGACACTATTACAACACATTGACAGCTAGGAACTAGCTAGAGCATAGAGCTGTATATGACTCCTATTCTGAACTAAATGCTCCACCCATTTGTTGGCCATCCCGGTGTAGCCAGGTGCTGCACTCCAGCATTATGTTCTTTCCATGTTTTAGTTCTCATGTCTAAGTGATATTAGTGCTCATGTCCAGTTTTTGATTCATCTAGATTGTTTTTGAATGCCTGCAATTATGTGGATACACTAAGTTAATTATTCCCAACATTGCTATCTAAGTGATCGTTGTTTTCTTTTTCTGCTACACAATATTGTTGTTTCTTTAACAAACTTACTGCTCGCACACAAGCAGTATTTTGTGCTGCTGCTTTCAGTAATCTGCCCTTTTATTACAACTTAGTGCCGGAAATGTCAAAATAATGTGTAGGTATAAATTAATGCTGCTAATTTTTATTTAAGTATTTTTGTGTTGCTCCCCTGTGGGCTGTGACTAAGTCTTTGTTTCTTTCAAATTCTCCGAATACCTTGTTTGTGTAGTTATCTGAAAGACAATCCAAAATGTGGTCCTAAAGGTGTGAATGCATCTCAGTTTTCATTCACGATACCAAAAATACTGGAACAAGATGTTAGAAAGCATCCACAGGAAAGCCAGAGCAATGTTTCAGATACTGGATAAACCAAGCTTCAACCGGATGAAGGTGATGTGTAAATAATTGAACACTGAAGTCAATGTTTTATTGGTTTCCTTTTAATATTTTAGTTGGGGAATGGGGGTATATTTGTATATGCTGCTGTCAACTTTATGCGGTGAGTTCAGTACAAAGACTGGTGGTAATCTTGGGTGAGCAGGATAGTGGGTTGTGCCTAAGCATTCTCTGGATACATCTGTTAACAGTATACACAATGTAATAACGCTGATCAACTTCTATACAACAGTATACAGAAGCTAACCCACATCAACCTTTACATAGACTTCGTACCAGGAGAGTTCCAGTAGCAACATGTAGGATCAACTAAGCTTTTCCAGCCAGTGACAGATACGTTAAGATCATCCTAGGCTCCAGCCTCCCCTTGCCGAGGATAAAACAGGTTTGCACGGTGCACGCATGTCCCCGGCGTTGCACATTTAATTTGCATGCTGCATCACCAGTGCTCACAATGAGTTGTACATACATATGCAGCTTACAGCCTTTGCCGTTAGCCATCTTTGTAACAAGTGGATCACAAATATGCCAATGCAATTTTGCATCTTGAGTATCCATTTGATTGCTTTCTTATATACTGTACCTTGTTCAATACATTTATAGCATTACAAACCAATAAAAGTAACTATGAATCATGTAACTCTTTTATATTATATATCCCTTAAAAACCACTTTATCTATATTAATGTTTAACTATTGATTAGTCAGTAACTTGAAATTATTGCCACTTGGTTCGCCTTTAAAGCCTTTAACACTCGGCTCCTACATCCGCCCCCTCCTTTCCGCTATGGCTGCGCCACTACTTCCAACTGGAAGAGGGTAATGTGTATTACATAAATAGAGCATCCTAGATGCGATGTTTTGTATTTTGCCTTTTGGTTGGGGAATGTGTATGTATTTCTGTGTTGGGCGTAATGCAGCTGCTTCAGCACTATGGATAGTGGCGTGGTTGGGAAGTGTTTATGATGTATCTTTGAAACCATCTGATTAATTCATGAGCTGCATTTGCATTGCCAAACGTCGAATAAACTCTGACCAATGGCTTGCGGATTAAATTCAAATTTAAATTGATAAATATCCTAAAGTTCGATGATGCTCTTGTTGATACACAATGTTTTTTCTGTGGATTTTTCCATACTGATTAGATTAATGTCTTCCAAGTGATAGTATTAGCTATTAGATGCTTCTACTTTCTAAAAGCTACCGGATCGAATTGTAGTGCCAGAAGTGGCTCGGTGATTGGTTGATGTGTCACAACTTCTCGACATTTGTTTTCCAACTACATTCATATAATGGCAATGTGTTCCAACTACATTCATATAAGGGCAATTGTGTCCTAGCTACAGTCATATATGGCTTGTAACAGGAACTAGTATTTCGACATTCATCTAATTATGCTCTCGTTATTCTTATCTGATCCCTTGTTTTGTTTTCTTGGTTCAGTGCAAACCCATCTCCTAGGCAGCTCCACCGGTGATGATGATCCGGTGAACAAGCGGTTGGTCCTCTACAATGGAAATATCCCAGAGAGCTCGTTATGTTGTCTTGATTTTGGAGGGGATTGTGGGGGATTAAATCTCTTTCTATTCAAATTTGACTAAAAAAGGATTAAATCTCTTCTAATCTCCTTCAAAACCAGGGCAACTGAACAAGCCCTGAAAGGGTGTAGTCCGAACCGCCTGTTGGAGCCAACGAACCCTGAGAGCATGTTGCCTGTGCCGGCGGTCTAGCACAACCCCGACATTTGGCATATACCCAGTATCAACTCTTGGGGTTGTGTGATCAGGGATCCAAAAACTTGGTCGCCGAAGGCTGTAGCTAGTCAGCTAGGTAGATGCTAAAGTGTTCATGCTGTTTGATTGGTTCGTTGTTTTGGCTGGCTGTCAGGACCAGATAGGCACGCGCGCATGTTCCTTTGGACCGGCTTCTGCATCAATGACGCTGTGGCGGTGTGTGTATGTGTTACACCGTAGCTGATGGGTTCTAGTGCCGGTCATCAGATGGAACTCCGCTGGAGAAATTTTGGGACGAGAGATGACAAGAACGTGTCGTCGTCGAAGTGGAAATGTTTCCAAGGCTTATTTTGTTTTGAGAATGTATCATCTAGAGCTGCCGTGGCTACTGTTTGAAGTGTGTCTTAAATTTTGTTTGAGCTATCATATCTGTTTAGAATAAATGCAAGAAAACTAGAGCTAACTAGTCCATCAACCTCATTCTCTGGCTACTCCTGCAGAATAGGGTCTCTGGACAGCTGATTCAAATCATGTGTCTGTTCGTAAAGTATGTTTGAACCACCATATTATATACAATAAATACAACTAAACTATGGATGACTAGTCCATGATCAACCTCGTACAAGAAGGTTCTCACGCTAGCAGTAGTCTATTATTGTTCAGAAATGCTAATAAATTGTGGTTAGGCCACAAACCATAGTGTAGAGCTCCTGCGTCCTTATTTGTTTGTTCTCTTTTTCTTTCTCTTGTGCATCCGTGACGCACCATTTCGTTGCGTCAGCTGTCAGCAGGCATGCTAGGGCTGAGCCCTTTCTAGCTTAAAAATGGGTTTCATTTTATTTAGGGCCGCCTCGGCCTCGGAGTCAGCTAATCTGTTCTGTACTTCTGTCTGGGGAGATGGGCCAAATCGAACACTCCGACACTGTTTGGGCTGTGAGCGAGGCGTACGATGTGTAGGTGTACTAGCTGCCCTGTGCCTTCCATTCGACGAGCAGCGCGTGCGCATATATAAGAGGCACGGTCCCGTTAGGTTTAGGTCACCCCATAGTCCACAGTCTCTTCCTCGAGCGGCGGCGGCAGCGCAGGCTCTGGTCACGCACGGAAGCGGCGGCGCAGGCAGGCGCAGCAGCGAGTCCTCTTCGCGACATCTCTAAGATCCGCACAGCGAGCGAGGAGGCGCATCGGATCTCGGCGACGACGACGACTAGGCCGCCGCTTGAGGCCTGTTCACGCATCGACGGCGCGAGGTGCGTCGGCTAGCTACATCGATCTGCTTTTACGTTCCGCTGCTAGGTCGCGATTTTTTGCTCGATTCTTTCTTAGGTTTACGATCGAGATCTGTCTGCCTGGGGGCCGGCCGGGGTTGTGTTCGATCCATTTGTAGTGGTGGGGGGCGATCTCGTATGAGCGATCCATGCCTGGCTTGCGCGGGCGCAGCTAAGCGCATACAAGAGGTCGTTCATCGCATGCTCCCTACTGTTCCGCTTCATTCTTCGTTGTGGTCGATCAGCTGGTTGCTTGCGTTGTTTCATGCCATATAAGACTAGATCGAGTTTTGCTGTTTGACTTCCTTCCGGATCAGATGCCGTGTCCTCGTAACTTTTGAAGCATCTTTTCAAGCTAAGGTACCTTAATCAAGACGGTAGCGGTACTGACACCTCGTCTATACATGGCCTGCGTTCA
This sequence comes from Paspalum vaginatum, assembly GCA_030272315.1. Lineage (NCBI taxonomy): Eukaryota > Viridiplantae > Streptophyta > Magnoliopsida > Poales > Poaceae > Paspalum > Paspalum vaginatum. Next base: position 39,728,366 of record CM059018.1, read on the forward strand.
TCCTATGGGTGCAGATCTAGCCAGGCCGCAAGTCATATGCCGTCCCGTTTCCACAAAAAAGGTTAAAGCTTCTTGACGCTTTGATTTAGTCGTTTCCCATCATATTGATCTTCTTGCAGGTGAGAATGATGAAGATTTGTCTCAAGATAGATACCACTTTATCGCTGAGTTTGATAGTTATTGTGCAATCAAATGGGTTGTTTGTTTGGCTATGACGTGGTGTCATGGGGAGAGTGAGTCCATGCCGGGGGTAAAATTTAAACTAACACCACGGGGAGGGGTAGCCGTGTGGAGTTAGAGAGAGATCATGAGCCAGGAAGGTGAACATATGAGCTGGACTAGATTATTGATTCGAACCTGCTTTATTTATATGCGATACATATGCTCAGGCTTGTTATTCTGTTATACACGGCCGAAATAATTATCATATAGGGATTTGTTTGAGGCTTTGTCACAATACATAAGTATGCCAAACAACCAGGAAATTTTGTACGAGTGTTACAACGTGCAAAATATGATGGATATTCATCTACATGTATGCAATCTGTCATCTTGTTTACTCTTTGATATTTCACACTATGCATCCACTGATTACCATGTTCTGCAATTAGCGGGTATGGTTACCTATAGCAAGTGCTCATTTACTAATGCAACCATAAAAAAGTGTGCAATGCATTCTAACTTAGTTGCATCATGATATCACAAAATCCAAACTTTTCTTGTTGTGTGCAGTGACCATTTATTTTTTATCTAGAAAATTCGACACTGTCTTTACTTGCTTCATGGAATTTTAACTATGTTTTTTTTGTGAAATTAGTATTCTCATTGTGTTTATTAATTTATTTTCACCTATATATGTATCTTTGTACTAAAGATGCTATACAAACTTATTTATTGTGTTACCAAGACATTTTCTCCTTACAACATTAATATTTTTTGCTATCCACAGCCCCCTAAGAGATATGGAGTCCAATCAGGTTTCTTCCATGGCCAGTCCTACCGAAAACTCCGAGTGGCCACCATCTAGGAAGAGACAGAAAATGTTGTCGGGCAAAGATGGTGACCAGCCTAATAACAAACAAAAAAAGCCATCAAAGCGTGCATCGCCAAAGGGTATTCGACATTTTGCCGTTCAATGTGAAAACTGTGAGAAATGGAGATTCGTTCCATCCAAAAAGCAATATGAAGTTATTAGGGAACGCATTGAGAAGGAACCCTTTGTGTGCGAAAATGCTTGTGAGTGGAAGCCTGATGTGACATGCGATGACCCACCCGATGTATGCCAGGATGGTAGTAAGCTTTGGGTAATTGATGAACCTAACGTTGAAAAAACACCTCAAGGATGGGAAAGGTTGGTTAAATTAAGAAATGAAGGAGGCGCCTATGTGTGAGTCATATTACTCTCTTGCAATCTAGAAAATATGCTTCCTAGCTTAACCTACTTATTTCTTTTATAATACGTGTTAGTTGTTCCTTGAGTTCCCTTGGCTAAAGTCTACCCTATATCATCTATCTTACTAAGCCCAAAAAATTTAAATTGCCGTTGATGTTTACTGTGGCTAAATCTGCATCCATTCACATTATTACCATTTTGTATGCTGTTTGTTCTAGCATTGTCATTTTGCACATATTTTTTCGCTCATCAGTCATCACTAAATTAAACCTGTGTATGCTGCTATGTTATTTGTGTTCCTATGATTTGTAACCCATATATGTTACATTTTGAATACATATGGTACTATTGCGCTTGTTAACTTCATTCTTTCAGGCACTATAAGCCTCCTATTGGAAGGCAGCTGAGATCATTGGATGATGTTAATCGGTATGTGAAGTCTTTTGGGCAACTCTAATTTTTTCTATCTTTTTTAAGAATATGCATCATTTTTCTATCTTTTTTAAGAATGCGCATGAGAACTGTGTATCCTTATTATGAATGAGACATGTATTCATTGGACACTATTAGAACACATTGACAGCTAGGAACTAGTTAGAGCTTAGAGCTGTATTCGTCCTATTCTGAACTAAATGCTCCAAACATTGGTTGGCCATCCCGGTGCAGCCTGCTACTTCGCTCCAGCTTTGAACCCAATAGCCACCTTATATTCTCTAATCAGTCTTACCACTTGAGTGACAATGGATTCCTGCTGGTTGAAAACTCTAGCATTATGTTCTTTCCATGTTTTAATGCTCATATCTAAGTGATATTAATGCTCATGTCCAGTTTTTTATTCATCTTGATTGTTTCTGAAGGCCTGCAATTATGTATATACACTAAGTAATTATTCCCAAAATTGCTATCGAAGTGATCGCTGTTTTCTTTTCCTGCTACTACACAAAATATAGTTGTTTCTTTAACAAACTTAGCGAGCAGTATTTCCTCCTGCTGCTTTCAGTAATCTGCCCTTTTTATTATAACTTAGTTTTGGAAATGTCAAAATAATGTGTAGGTAATGCTGCTATTTTTTATTTAAGTTTTTTTTTGTGTTGCTCCCCTGTGGGCTGTGGCTGAGTCTTTCTTTCTTTCAAATTCTCCGAATACCTTGTCTTTGTAGTTATCTTGATGCCAATCCAGAATATGCTAAAGGTGTTGAGGAATCTCAATTTTCATTCAAGATACCAAAAATACTGGAACAAGACATTAGAAAGCATCCACGAGAAAGCCAGAGTGATATTTCAGATACCGGATCAACTAGGCTTCAACCGGATGAAGGTGATGTGTAAATAAGTGAACATTGAAGTCAATGTTTTGTAGGTTGCCTTTTAATTTTTAGTTGGGGAATGGGGGTATATTTGTATATGTTGCTGTCAACTTAATGCAGCGAGTTCATTACAAAGACTGGTGGTAATCTTGAGTGAGCAGGATGGTGGGATGTGCCTAAGCATTCTCTGGATAAATCTGTTAAGCTAATATCCAGTATTGAGCAATCGTGAAAGTAAATTCTTTGATCAATATGGCCTGTGGGATAAGGTTTCGATTGAATTTGAATCTCTAAAAGCTCAATGGCAAACCTTCTGAGAGAGACTGATGGTTGCTCGTTCTGGCTGCTGATGACTCCTATTGTATTACAGTAGACCAGTCTCTGGTTGAGAGCTGCCTTGTGCTGTCAATTTTTCTTATAATGCGTTGCTGCATTCTAGATTAATCAATGTCTTCCTAGTAGACAATGGTTAGATGTTTCTACTTTCTAGCTACTGAAATTCTTCTGGTATGAAGTCTATATAAATGTTGATGTGGCTTAGCTTCTGTATACCGGTGTATAGAAGTTGATCAGCGCTATTACTACGTTTATAATGCCCTCCTCAGGTGTAGAGCGTTGTAGATGTTTCTGAGCTATGAGCTATCAGAATTATGATGCAAAGTTGTTTAGCATGGGTGAGTATGTGGCTTAGTTTCTGTGTGTATAGTTCATGCAATATATATGTCTTGGTTTCTGCTTATTAATATAACATGTGCTTATTAATGTTTTATTCATGCTTTCAGGTACACTATAGGTCCCCTACTAGTGAACGCAACAGAGATCGACAGTAGAAGTTGAGAAGTATGTAAGTGTTTTGGTCAACTACTCTTGTTGAAACCTCTTCACTAAAGTGTATTAGTGCTTAAGTCCAGTGTTAGGGGCGCATGTAGATTGTGGAATACCTCCAAAATGGATATCTAATAAACTTCATTTATTCCCATTTTTTGTCTTAAGTCATTACATGATTGCTTTTTTAACAACCTAACATTATCTTTTCGTGTATAGTTCTGTAATTCTTTGGATTTTGTGCTTGGAATAGGTACCTTGCAGCGCATCAAGAATACGTCACACAAGATGTGGAATGATCTCATTTTTCATTCACGTCACCGGCGCTACGAAAGGATTATGTGAGAAACCATCCTCAAACAAGCCAAAGTGGTGTTACACATACAGGACCAACTAAGCTTTTCCAGCCACTGACAGCCACGTTAAGACCATCCTAGGCTCCAGCCTCCCCTTGCTGAGGATCAAACAGATTTGCACGGTGCACACATGTCCCCAGAGCTGGACATTTAATTTAATTTGCATGCTGCATCGCCGATGCTCACAATGAGTTGCACATACATATGCAGCTTCCAGCCTTTGCTGTTAGCCGTTTGTAACAAGTGGATCACAAATATGCTAATGCAATTTTGCACCTTGAGTAGCCATTTGATTGCTTTCTTATACAATACGTTTTTAGTGTTACAAGCCAATAAAATAGCTATGGATCTTGTAACTCTTTTATATTATCTACCTCTTGAAAACCACTTTATTTATATTAATTTTTAACTATTGATTAGCAGTAGCTTGAAATTATCGCCACTTGGTGTGCCTCTAAAGCCTTTAACGCTCGGCTCCTACATCCGCCCCCTCCTTTCCGTTATGGCTGCGCCACCGCTTCCTGGAAGAGGGTGATGTGCATTACATAAATAGAACATCATAGATGCGATGTTTTGTATTTTGCCTTTTTGGTTGGGGAATGTGTATGCATTTCTGTGTTAGGCGTAATGCAGCTGCTTCAGTACTATGAGTAGTGGCGTGGTTGGGTAGGCCTGATCATCGACCGGGTCGGGTCAGAGCAAACCTGACGCTTTTGTGTGCTGGCCCACGACCGACCCGACCCGAGCACCGGGCTCAATTTCGTGGCCCGAGCCCGCCCGTCGCCAGACCCGACGACCCGCGCACGCTCACGCAGTCCCAGTCACAGCGGCTCGCCTCCCCTGCCATGGCCACTCGCCGTCGCCCCTCGCCTTCTACTGCGGACGCAAGCGCGAGCATGAGGAGGCACAGCACCGCCGCGCAGGCTCGCAAGAAGCACTCGACCTAGTTGCCCTCCCTGCTAATCTCGGTATTGGATTTGGTCTGCTGCTGTCGTTGTGCGGCGGCCGGCGGCTCAGGGACGGAAGAAACGATACGTGAAATGGTAGGGTTAGCCATAAGAGTGAGAATATATACTACTACTAGTCCACTGCGTATCTGTTGGGCTGAAGGCCGCATGCCTAATGGGCTGCCCAGTAGAACATGGCCTAATGGACGTATACGTTTTTATGTGCTGTATTTCAACGATGAGCTGCATGGTGACCAAACGTATCAAACAAAACAGGTCACTAGATCACTGTATTTTAATTTTTTTTATTTGTTTGCTCAGGCCATCGGGCCAGCCCGCGGGCTAAAATTCTGACCCGTGCCCGACCCGATTTTAGCGCCCGGTCAAAATTTACGGCCCGTGCCCACCCGTCGCACTGACCGGGTTGGATCGGGTCGGGTTTTTTTTCGGATGGGTTGGGCCGGGTTCGTCGGGTCGGGTGGCCTATGATCAGCATCGGTTTATGAAGTATCTTTGGAACCATCTGATGAATTCATGAGCAGCATTTGCATGGCCAAATGTCGAATACACTCTGACCAATGGCTTGTGGGATGAAACTAAATTAAAATTGATATATCTCAAAAAGTTCGATGGTGCTCTTGTTGATACGCAATGTTTTGCCTGTGGATTTTTTTTCCCATACTGATTAGATCAATGACTTCCAAGTAGAGAGTATTAGCTATTGGATACTTAAAGCTACCAGAATTCAAGTGCGAAGTGGCTCGTTGATTGGTTTGACGATGTGCCATAACTTCTCGACATTTGAGTTCCAACTACGTTCATATGCTGGGCAACTATTGTGTCCTAGCTACAGTCATATATGGCTTGTGACAGGAACTAGTTTTCCGACATTCATCTCATTATGTTTTTGACACTCATCTAATTATGTTATAATCTCCTTGGTGGTTTGTTTTCTTGGTTCAGTGCAACCTATCTCCTGGGCAGCTCCACCGGTGGATGATGATCTGGAGAACAACCGGTTGGTCCTCTGCAATGAAAATGTCCCTGAAGTGGTGCAGTCTGAACCGCCGGTTGGAGCCAGCGAAGCCTGAGTGCACGTACGTTGCCTATGCCGGTGCTCTAGCACCACTCCGCCGTTTTGGCATGCCCAGTATATTATACTCTTAAGCCCTGTTTGGGTGTTGTGTATAATATTTCACTTTAACTGGTTTTCAATTGTAATTTGTTATGCACAACAAAACCGTTGGAATTTAATTCGCCGGCACGGGGGCTTGTCTGCTTCAGCGTGTGTGGGAATGTGCCTGGCACAGGCAGCAACCACAATGCCGCTTCCACCCTCCTCACGGCAGCGCCACGGCTGGTCTCGCGTTGCCACCGCCGCCAGGCGCCTCCTCGCCACGGCCAGACGCCTCGCGTCTCCTCTCCGCGGCCGGACACCTCGCCCCTGCCGCCGATCGCCACCCCGCCGCCACGGCCAGCCTCGTCTCGCCCCCGCCGCTAGGCGCCTCCGTGCTGCCGCGGCCGGCCTCGCCTCGCCCCCACCGCCGGGTGCCTCCTCGCCTAGCCCTCGCCGTCGGGCACCAGCTCGCCGCCACAGTCGGGCTCGCCTTGCCCCCGCCGCCGAGCACTGCGTTGCCCCCTCGGTCAGGCCCTGATGTCGCCTCCCGCCGCGGTCAGTCCCCACATCGCTGCCGGCTTTTTCTGTCCCCCTGGACTCGTGCGAGCAAGCGTCGTGAGATCCGATAAACGTCGTGTTATTTTACAGACCAGGGACAGTCCTTTTTTTCCACCGGTATTGGGCCAATCCAATTGTAAAATTAATAGGCTCACATGCCATCCAAACAATATTTTTTGAACTAGCATGGAAAAAAATATGAGCCTATATTTTATACTGGTTTTGGGCTCAACACCAGTCTTCCAAACAGGCCCGGTGGTGTTTAATTAGGAGTGATACAAAACTACTGATGTATCGGTGATGCTCTACCAGGGTCCATCAGGACAACAAAAACTTGGTCTCGCTGTAGGGAGTAGCTTGGTAGGTGCTGCGGTGTTCATGTTGTTTTATTTGGTTCGTTGTTTTGGATGCCCGTCAAGATCAGATATGCGCGTGTGATTCTTTTGACCTGCTGTTGCTTCAACGCCGCTGTGGCGATATGTATGTGTTGTACAGTAGCTGATGGGTGCTAGTCCTGCCGTCCTGGTCAGAAACTCTGTTGGAGAAATTTTGGGACCAGACGACAATGCAAGAACGTGGCGTCGAAGCAGAAAGGTTTTAAGTCTTATTTTGGGAAGGATTATCTATTGCTGCCGTGGTTACTGTTTGAAGTATGTTCCATCATAAGTATATGTCTGACCCACTATAAGTGTGTAGGCTTAATTGTTTTAACTGAATACTTGCCTTACCTTTCTGGGGGAACGCCGCGCACACTGGGTCACGTAACGTTCTCGCGTGGAAAGCGGCAGACTGTTCTGGCTTCTCTCTCTCTCAAATAATGTGTTTACCTCCGTTCTTTTTTAATTTTTTTCAAAGCTTCAATCGCTCGTCTTATTCAAAAAAATTGTACAAACATGTAAAAGTAAATTACATGCTCAAACAAATCTTAACTATAAACAATTAACTAAAAAAAATAGATGATAATATACGATTTTTTAATAAAGCGAGTGATTGAAGTTTAAAATAAGTGAACAAAGTCAAATAGAAAAGAATAGAGATAGTGTGTTTGAACCACCGTATTATTTAAAATAAATGCAACAAAACTAGAGCTGACTAGACTTGTTAGGAGCATGTTTTGTAATACCCTCGTTTGTTTCATGAAACAGGCGCTCAAAGTTCGTTGCGTCAGCAGGCTAGGGGAAGGGCCTCCTTTTTTAAAATGGACTTCATTTTATTTAGGGCCTCTGGCCGCCTCAGGCTCAACTGTGTTCGAGTGTCTGTCTAGGGAGATGGGCCAAATACACTGTTTGGGCTAGCTGTGAACGAGGTAGTCCCTAGGTTAAGGCCACTCCACTACTGTCATCCTCGAGCGGCGGCGCAGGGTCACGGTGGCGTCGGCGTGGGCGCAGCAGCAAGTCAGCGAGCGAACAAGCGGCCAGGAGGCCCATCGGAGCGACAGCGACGACTATGGTGGTGGTTGAGGGCCACTTCGCATCGACGGCGAGGTGAGTCGGCCACTCGGCCAGCAACATCTTCTTCTCTCCGATCGGACCTCCCATCCAACTTTCTGTGTTACTTTTTTTTTTCAAAAAACTCCTCTATAGACTATAGTACAGTGTTGATGGCGTTCTTCTCGTGGATCTAGGCCCTAGCCTACCACTAGCGGGTTCAACAGAGAGTTCACGGTGTTCGTGTAGATCTAGGAGGAAGAGAAAGAGAGGAGAGAGATCACCTTCGGTGCCGGAGAAGGGCGCGATCGGTGCCATATGGGCAACGGTGTTTCCTTGTTCGCGCAGGCGACGTTCCTCGGCCTCCCTCTCCTGTTTTTCCTTGAGGCGGCGCTTCTCTGCCACTTTGGCCTCCTGCTCCAGCCTCTCCTGCTCTTGGGCGTTGCCGTTCGTGTCGTCGGCCATGAGGTCGGCGGCTCAGAGAGTCAGTGGCGATTCCAGTCACTTGGTGCGTCGGGAGATCGGGTCCCTCACAATGTCGGGCTAGGGTTTAGCGGCGGCTTGGGTGCGTTGGCCTCCGTACCGGCCCCTAGGCCCTCTTTATATGGCGCACTGTGACCAGGGACCACAACCACAAAAAGGAGGTCGCGGCCCCGATCAGGGCGCGGGAATCTCTCAGACTCAATCTTATGACCGTTTTCGAGATCAAAACCAACAAGTGTGTCTACAGTATTTTGCACATCTTTTGTAACATTAGGTACGTGTGTGTGTATATCAGATCTACCTATCTGGTTATTAGTTATTACCTGGTTTACGGGTTGTATTAGATCGATTTGGAGTGGGGCGATCGACGAGATGGACCTCCATCCATCTCCTGTAAAGTTATGCCTAGCAAGCTTGTGCGGCTAAATCACATATATACAAGATGTCGTTCATTGCAGGCTCCCAATAATTTCCTGCTTCCGTTAATATAAAACATAATAATTCTACTTCGTTCCTTCGTTGAGGTCGATCAAGTTACTTTGCTTCATGCCATATATGACGACTAGATCATGCTTTGCTGTTTCATTTCCTTCCGGACCCAATGCTGTATCCTTGTAGCTTTGAACTTTGAAGCATATATATCATGAAGCTTAAGATGGTGATATTGGCATCTCCTCTCAAACTGCTATACTGCCACATGGCCTGTGTTCATCCTTGGACATATTCTTCTTGCGGGTGAAATTGATTTTGGCTCAAAGACAGATATCACTTGATCGCTGATTTAAATAATTCTTGTGCAATCAAATGGGTTGTTGTAGGCTAGCTATGGCGTGGTGTCATGGGCCCATGGCCAGAGTCCATGATGGGGGTATTAAATTTAAACTAGAGGTGGATAACACGCGGCAGGTCAAGTGCTTGCGACCTGCCCACGTCTGCCCACGTCGTCCCTGTCTCCCTCGTTCCCCCGCCTCTGGTGGCTCCTGCCGCCTTCGCCACCGCTAACCGTGTTGCCTTCCTCTCCCCTACCGCCGCCACCACCACCTCCTCCATGGCCCCGACAGCATCATTCGGCACACGGCGTCGCTCGTCACCTCGTCAGCCGGTCATGGACGGGCGGATGCGGAAGCCGTGGAGAGTCAGAGGCTCAGAACGGAAAGTCTCGTCTCAGAGACGAGGAGTTCGGAAGGAGCTGAAGAGTCTCCTTGTGACCCACCCGCGTTGTCCCTGTCTACCTCGTTCCCCCGCCTCTGGTGGCTCCTGCCGCCTTCGCCACCGCTAACCGTGTTGCCTTCCTCTCCCCTACCGCCACCACCACCACCTCCTCCATGGCCCCGACAGCATCATCCGGCACACGGCGTCGCTCGTCACCTCATCAGCTGATCATGGACGGTTGGATGCGAAAGCCGTGGAGAGTCAAAGGCTCGGAGCAGAAAGTCTCGTCTCAGAGACAAGGAGTTCGGAAGGAGCTGAAGAGTCTCCGATTATTGGAAAACTTAAATGTGATGTAAATGCTAGTCCTATGAAGCTAGCAACATATTTATTCCTCAAGTAGCACAGGGTCTGACTTAACGATTACAACATCAGAGTACATAAATGACATAAACAGTAAGCATACAACGGAAGCATCCTTCAGAACCCAATGCCACAGACTAGTTGGGAAGCAAGAGCACGACCTAGCCAAAGAGCACAAAGAGGAGATTGCCATCACTGTCTACAAAACATCAACAAAGGTGAGTACAATGTACTTGGCAAGCCCACCTTCTTCCATAAGGAGATGGGTTTGCAACTACATCTATTTGCCGGGAATTTGTGGGGCTTAGGTTGTTTTGCGGAGAACATGTTTTGTATGCTAGGTTCATTAGTTCTCAATTTTAGTTTTGAAAACATTTTAGCCAACTTTTCTCCACTTGCCATTGGACCATGCCCAACATGGCTCTCGCGTCTGCTGCACGACAACCCTAGCTTTCCCCCTTTTCATTTTATAAACAAAGTCAACTAGTTGTTAAACCAAGCAATATCTCGTCCATACCGCTGGGCACGAACTATATGGATAGATTTATATTCTGGCCAGATGTGTACACTTTCCCCATAAGTTTGGACCGAGACACTCACTGCCATGAGGCTCAAACCGCTTAAAGCCTTTCCTACGCAAGCTTTTCCCAACAGTTACCATGAGAGGACCAAGGCCACCCCCATCACTACCATCTGCCATTCCTGTGACACATCACCACCCCTCGGCCTCCCACTGCTCTCCAGCTCACTTGGTAACTGCTCGGATATCCTTTGCTGGTTCTGACTAAGTTTTGCAGCATACAACATCGAGTGGTTGCACCGAAAGGGAGTTAGGCAAGATGGAACATCAACTCGGTCCTTGCACGATCCAAGGCTGAACTTCACTTTTCTCGATCCTAAGCAAGCACATCCTTGGACTTTGCCATGAAAGACCGGCTCTTGATAACACCACCCGGTTTCCACCCCGCTCAAAGGAAACGTAACCAACCGAAGTTGTAAGCCGTAGAATTCTATTTTTCAAAAACATTTTCCGAAGCCAATCCTTGTCCACAAAATTCATCAAGTTTATCATGGTTGTTGAGTGAGCATTCTCTAAGCGCACTATATCTAAAATTGGCTCGGATGGCTATCCTACCATGTTTTGTTTAGCAGCGAAACCATGCAGTTATTATTGTTTAAACATGGCATAGGGTTATGTTTACATAACTAGGTAGTTTATGCATGTGAGGATTCTAGTGGACTTGCCATCATCAATGTTTTTGTTGCAGCGGAGGTCAGGGTTTGGTTCTTCGGGCTATGTCTCGGTGACAGTCACCTCTAGCTCCTGGGAGTTCTTCGGGACGATCTCTACGCGCACAAGAACAAAACACACATAAACAACAATGATTCATCGATTTTTTTTGAAAGTGGTAGGATTGTGTAGAGTATGAATATAGAAGATTTTGGGAATAAGAATTAACGAAATCGGAGTTGAAATGGTAGAGTTATGAGATTTTTATGGTTCAATGGTGGTTTATAGACTTTGTGGAAAATTGGAGGGAGCTCCTGGGATTTTTTCCAGCACGTCCTGTTACCCGGTTTCGGCCTACATGGTGAGGCGGCCCGAGGCCCTTCCTCTCCTTCGCGCACAGGCGAGGCCGACTGGGCCAGCCCAACGACACAGGGAGGAAGGACAACGCGGGGAACGGCATCATGACCGGGCCCACACGTCAATGAGTGCCAAGGGACGGACGTGACGGGAGGGAACAATGAAGGTTTTGGCGGGGGGGGGGGGGTTAAATCGGCCGGGGCAAGGGCTCCCGGTAGTTCACGCTGAAGTCAATGATAGAATGCACTCCTTGCAATGCCAAAGCGATCTTTCATATACTTCTTCAACCGGGTTCAAGTAACATGTAATTAATTGAAGAAATGAAGTCAATATTTTGTTTGTTTCCTTTTATTTATTTTTTGTGTTCAACGAGAGGGAAATTGTTAGCCACACAAGCAGGTCAACACACAAATATGATGTACTGAGTATTCTTTTCTCGTTCGCTTAATTACTAATGCATCCATACAAAGTGTACAATGCATTCTAGAAACTTAGTTGTATCGATCATTATAACACAAATTCAAACATGTCTTATTTGTGCGTCGTGACCATTCATTTTATTTATGGAGAAAATTTGAGATTGTCCGTATTTGCTTTAAGGAAAAGCCATCAATGCATGCATCGCCAAAGGGTATTCCTCATTTTACTGTTTAGTGTGAAAATGTGAGAAATGGAGATTCATTCCATCCAAAAAGAAGTATGAAGTAATTACATAACGCATCGTGGAGAAACCCGTTGTGTGGGATAATGCTTATGAGTGGAGACTAAAAGATCATGAGATAGGAAGGTGAACATGTGAACATATGAGTTGGACTAGATTATTGATTTGAACCTGCTTTAGATACATGCCGCAGTATGCCCCCGGTCTGTTGTGCACAACCAAAATAATCATATAGGAATTTGTTCGAGGCTCCGTCACAATAAGACATAAGTATGCCAAACCACTTGGAATCTGTATGATGAATATTCATCTACATGTATGCAATCTGTCACCTTGTTTACTCTTTGATATTTCGCACTATGCATCCACTGGTTAGCATGTTGTGGCAATTAGCGGGTACGGTTACCCATGATAAGTGCTTGTTTACTAATACAGCCATAAAAAGTGTGCAATGCACTCTAACTTAGTTGCATTATGATATCACAAATTCAAACTTTTCTTGTGTGCAATGACCATTTATTTTTATGGAGAAAATTCGAGACTGTGTTTTTATTTGCTTCATGGAATTTTACCTTTGTTTTTCTATGAGTATTATCATCTCGTTTACTAATTGTTTTCACCTATATATGTACCTTTGTACTAAATATGTTATACGTACATATTTATTGTGTTACCAAGACATTCACTTTATAACATTAATATATTTTTGGCTATCCGCATGTCCCTAAGAAATATGGAGTCAAATCAAGAAACTTCCAAGGCCGGTCCTACTGAAACCTCTGTGTGCCCACCATCTGGGAAGAGATAGAAAAAGATGTTCGGTAAAGATGGTGACCAGCCTAATAACAAACGGAAAAAAACATCAAAGCGTGCATTGCCAAAGGGTATTCAACATTTGGTGTTCAATGCGAAACATGTGAGAAATGGAGACTCATTCCATCCAAAAAGCAATATGAACTAATTAGAGAACACATTGAGGAGAAACCCTTTTGACATGTGACCCACCCGATGCATGCGTGGAAGCCCGATGTGACATGTGACCCACCTTATGCACGTTAGGACAACAATAAGCTTTTGGTAATTGATGAACCTAACATTGCAACTCTTCAACGATACAAGATCAACCATTTTTCTTCAACCGGGTGAAGGTGATGTGTAAATTATGGAACACACTAAAGTCAATGATAGAATTGGAACACCAAAGTGATCTTTCATATACTTTTTCAACCGATTTAATGTAAATTGTAATTAATTGAACAAGTGAAGTCATAATTTTGTATGTTTCCTTTTATTTCTTTTTTATGTTGAACCGGAGGGAAATAGTTAGGGATATGTGCGTGCTGGCAGCTCTGCCACACAAGCAGGTTAGCACACAAATATAATGTACGGAGTAATCTATTCTCAATTACTAATGCATCCATATAAAGTGTACAATGCATTCTAGAAACTTAGTTGCATCGATCATCATATCAACAATTCAAACTTGTTTATTTGTGCACCGTGACCATTCATTTTTATTTGTGGAGAAAATTCGAGATTGTCTTTATTTGCTTTAAGGAAAAAACAACCAAAGCATGCATCGCCAAAGGGTATTCTACATTTTGCCATTCATTGTGAAAATGTGAGAAATGGGGATTCATTCCATCCAAAAAAGCAGTATGAAGTAATTACCGAACGCATTGCGCAGGAACCCTTTGTGTGCGAAAATGCTCGTGAGTGGAAGCCTGATGTGACACGTAACGACCCACCCGATGCATGTTAGGACTACAGTAAGCTTTTGGTAATTGATGAACATAATGTTGCAACCCCTAGCGGATAGGAAAGGTTGGTCAAGTTAAGAAATGATGGAGGCGCCTATGTGTGAGCATATTACTTTCACTCAATTTAGAAAATATGTTTCCTAGTTTAACCTACTTATTTCATTTATAATGTGTGTTAGTTGTTCCATGTTATCCCGTTGCTCAAGTCTACCCTATATCATCCATATCAACAAATAAACACAATCTAAGTTGCCCGTGATGTTTACTGTAGTCCATATGCATTCATTCATAGAAGTGCTCAATTACTAATGCATCTATATAAAGTGTACAATGCATTCCAAAAAATTAATTGCATCGATCATCATATCAAAAATTCAAACTTGTCTTCTTTGTGCGTTGTGACCATTCATTTTTATTTATGGAGAAAATTTTAGATTTTCTTTATTTGCTTTAAGGAAAAGGCAATCAAAGCATCCATCGCCAAAGAGTATTCCACATTTTGCCGTTCAATGTGAAAAATGTGACGGATGGAGATTCATTCCATCCAAAAGCAGTATGAAGTAGTTACAGAACACATTGCGGAGAAACCTTTTGTGTGGGAAAATGCTCATGAGTGAAAGCCTGGTGTGACATGTGACGACCGACCCGATGCATGTGAGGACAACAGTAAGCTTTTAGTAATTGATGAACCTATCGTTGCAACCCCTCAAGGATGGGAAATGTTTGTCAAATTAAGAAATAGAGGCGGCTATGTGTGAGTCATATTACTCTCTCTCAACTTAGAAAATATGCTTTCTAGTTTAATCTACATATTTGTTTTATGATTAATGTGTGTTAGTTGTTCCTTGTTATCCCCTCTCTCAAGCCTACCTGTATCATCCATATAACAAATAAACACAATTTAAGTTGTTTGTGATGTTTACTGTACCCAAATCTGCATTCATTCATGCTATTACCATTTTGCACTTATTTTTTATCCTCTCATCACTAAACTAAACTTGTGTATGCTGCTACGTTATTTGTGTTTCTATGATCTGTAACCCAAATATATATGGTACTACTGTGCTTGTTAACATTTTTTAATTCTTTTAGGCACTAAAGCCTCCAACTGGAAGGCAACTAAGATAGTTGGAAGATGTTAATCGGTATGTGAAGTCTTTTTGGTCAACTATCACTTTTATTTATATTTTTTTTTAAGAATATGCATGAGAGTTGTGTATCCTTATTATGAATGAGATTTGTATTGGGATGGAACGCATTGACAGCTAGCTAGAGCTTAGAGCTACATTAGTCCTATTTAGAATTAAATGCTCCAAACATTGTTTGGTCATCTCGGTGCAGCCCAGGCGCTTCGCTCCAGCGTTGAAACCAGATCGATGCTTTAGATATTGGATGAACTATGCGTCTTCAAACGGGAGAAGGTGATGTGTAAATTATGGAACACACTAAAGTCAATAATAGAATGCACACGTCGGAACGCCAAAGTGATCTTTTAGATACTTTTCAAACCGAGTTAAGGTAACTTGTAATTAATTGAACAAGTGAAGTCATAATTTTGTATGTTTCCTTTTATTTCTTTCTTGTGTTCAACTCAGGTCTGCACACTAATATGAAGTACCGAGTAATCTATTCTCAATTACTAATGCATCCATATAAAGTGTACAATGCATTCTAAAACTTAGTTGCATCGGCCATCATATCAACAATTCAAACTTGTTTTATTTGTGCGTCGTGACTATTCAATTTTTATTTATGGAGAAAATTTGAGATTGTCTGCATTTGTTTTAAGGAAAAAACAATCAAAGCATGCATCGCCGGAGGGTATTCCACATTTTGCCGTTCAGTGTGAAAATGTGAGAAATGGAGATTCATTCCATCCAAAAGCAGTATGAAGTAGTTAAAGAACGCATTGCGAAGGAACCTTTTGTGTGCGAAAATGCTCATGAGTGGAAGCCTGGTGTGACACGTAACGACCCACCTGATGCATGTTAGGACAACAATAAGCTTTTGGTAATTGATGAACCTAATGTTGCAACCCCTTGAGGACAGGAAAGGTTGGTCAAGTTAAGAAATGACAGAGGCACCTATGTGTGAGTCATATTACTCTTACTCAACTTAGAAAATATGCTTCCTAGTTGAACCTACTTATTTGTTTTATAGTGTGTGTTAGTTGTTCCATGTTATCCCGTTGTTCAAGTCTACCCTATATCATCCATATCAACAAACAAACACAATTTAAGTTGGTTGTGATGTTTACTGTAGTCAATTTTGCATTCATTCATGTTATTACCATTCTTGGTCTACCATAATTGCTCAACTACTAATGCATCCATATAAAGTGTACAATGCATTCTAGAAATTTAATTGCATCAATCATCATATCAAAAATTCAAACTTGTCTTCTTTGTGCGTCATGACCATTCATTTTTATTTATGGAGAAAATTTTAGATTTTCTTTATTTGCTTTAAGGAAAAGGCAATCAAAGCATCCATCGCCAAAGAGTATTCCACATTTTGCCGTTCAATGTGAAAAATGTGACGGATGGAGATTCATTCCATCCAAAAGCAGTATGAAGTAGTTACAGAACACATTGCGGAGAAACCTTTTGTGTGGGAAAATGCTCATGAGTGAAAGCCTGGTGTGACATGTGACGACCGACCCGATGCATGTGAGGACAACAGTAAGCTTTTAGTAATTGATGAACCTATCGTTGCAACCCCTCAAGGATGGGAAATGTTTGTCAAATTAAGAAATAGAGGCGGCTATGTGTGAGTCATATTACTCTCTCTCAACTTAGAAAATATGCTTTCTAGTTTAATCTACATATTTGTTTTATGATCAATGTGTGTTAGTTATTCCTTGTTATCCTTTCTCTCAAGCCTACCCTATATCATCCATATACAAAATAAACACAATTTAAGTTGCTTGTGATGTTTACTGTACCCAAATGTGCATTAATTCATGTTATTACCATTTTACACTTATTTTTTATTCTCTCATCACTAAACTAAACTTGTGTATGCTGCTGCATTATTTGTGTTTCTATGATCTGTAACCGACATATGTTACATTTTGAATATATATGGTACTACTGCGCTTGTTAACATTTTCTTCATTCTTTTAGGCACTAAAGCCTCCAACTGGATGGCAGCGAAGATCGTTGGAAGATGTTAATCTATGTGAAGTTTTTTTGGTCAACTATCGCTTTTATTTATATCATTTTTAAGAATATACATGAGAGTTGTGTATCCTTATTATGAATGAGATTTGTATTGGGATGGAAAATATTACTACACATTGATAGCTAGGAATTAGCTAGAGCTTAGAACTATATTAGTCATATTTAGAATTAAATGCTCCAGAAATAGTTTGGTCATCTAGGTGCAGCCCAAGCGCTTCGCTCCAGCGTTGAAGCCAAATCAATGCTTTAGATACTAGATGAACTATGCGTCTTCAAACGGGTGAAGGTGATGTGTAAATTATGGAACACACTAAAGTCAATGATAGAATGCAATCCTCGGAACTCCAAAGTGATCTTTCATATTCTTCTTCAATACGTATAATTAATTTAACAAGTGAAGTCAATATTTTGTATGTTTTCTTTTATTCCTTTTTCGTGTTCAACAGGAGGGAAATTGTTAGCAATATGTGTTTGCTGATAACCAGGTCAGCACACAAGTATGATGTACCGAGTATTCTATTCTCGGTCGCTCAATTATTAATGCATCTATATAAAGTGTACAATGCATTTTAGAAACTTAGTTACATCGATCATCGTATCAGAAATTCAAACTTCTCTTATTTGTGCGTTGTGACCATTCATTTTTATTTATTGAGAAAATTTTAGATTGTCTTTATTTGCTTTAAGGAAAAGGCAATCAAAGCATGCATCGCCAAATGGTATTTCAAATTTTGACGTTCAATGTGAAAAATGTGAGATGGAGATTCATGCCATCCAAAAAACAGTGTGAAATAGTCACAGAACGCATTGCGGAGGAACCTTTTGTGTGGGAAAATGCTTCTGAGTGGAAGCCTGGTGTGACATGTGACAACCCACCCGATGCATGTGAGGACAACAATAAGCTTTTGTCAATTGATGAAACTTTCATTGCAACCCCTCAATGATGGGGAAAGGTTGGTGAAAGTTAAGAAATAGCAGAGATATGGGTCATATTACTCTCTCACAACTTAGAAAATATGCTTCCTAATTTAGCCTACTTATTTGTTTTATAACGTGTATTGCTTGTTCCTTGTTATCCCATCGTTCAAGTCTACCATGTATTATCCATATCAACAAACAAACATAATTTAAGTTGCCTGTGATGTTTACCGTAGCCGAATCTGCATTTATTCATGTTATTACCATTTTGCATTTATTTTTTTCTCTGCTCATCACTAAAATAAACATGTGTATGCAGTTGCGTTTTTTGTGTTCCTATGATTTGTATCCCATAAATGTTACATTTTAATACATATGGTACTACTGTGCTTGTTGACATTTCTTCATTTTTTCAGGCCCTGTAAGCCTCTACCGTAAGGCAGCTAAAATCATTGGAAGATGTTAATCGGTATGTGAAGTCTTTTTATTAACTCCCTTGGTGCCATTGAAAATTTTACTCATTCCCTCGTTGCGATCGAAATTCTCAATTTCCTTCATTGCCACTGTTTAAAATTTTCATTCCCATCAATGCCATTCCATCTATTTGGGTGTTAAGTTTAACTCAATGACAAGTGGGACCCACAAACGGCCTCGCAGGCACACGTCTGTGCGGGCGCACCACGGTGGCCTGCGCACGCGGCCTCGGCGATGCAGCGGCCGGGCGATGCGGCGGCCTCTCCGGCGTGCCCGTCACGGTGCGGCCGTGTGGCACGGTGTCCTCGTGGGCACGGCCCGGCAGCGCGGCGGCCTCGCTGGGGCGGCGCGGTGGCATGGGCGCACGGCTAGGTGAGGGTGCGGCGAGCTCGGCCTGAGGCGACCTGGAACGACGACGACTTGGACGGGCTGGACGAGTTGCTTGCCATCGACGAGGAGGCGGAGCGGGGCGGCCTGGATGCGGCGGAGGCAACGGTGGGGGATCATGCGGTTCCTTTGGATCCGGCACCCACAGCATGCGTCTCTGCGGGATTAGCTCCGGATTGAGACACCAAGCTGCAACCACAAAACGCTTCAAATCTGTCTTGGCCTCAATCTCCCGAGCAAGTTCAATTCCAGCACAGAACGAACCCAGTACCCTTTGCGCGGTGTCAACGAACCAGGCGTGTGCTGCGATTCCACGAAGCACCAACACCACGCGGAGTTGCTTCTTCTGGGGCACGCGCCATGGTGCGAGCACAGCACGCAGCTCATGCCGTGCTTTCACGAGGCCGCCGCGGCGTTGCGCGCCATGGGCAGTGCCGTCGCCTTTGCCAAGCTCGACGGGAGCGGTGCCCCAAGGTTCTCCGTCCTAGCTCCTGTACGCGCCCCGTCGCCCGTCGTCCCCGTCGAGCCATCCCCACCCGCATCGCCCGGCCACCGCGTCACCGAGGTCCACTCGTCATTGGGTTAAACTTAACACCAAGTACACGGAATGGCATTCATGGGAATGAAAAATTTTAAAGAGTGGCGATGAAGGAAATTAAAATTTTTTTATGGCAATGAAGGAATAAGTACAATTTTTAATAGCAATTAGGGAATTGACTCTTATTACACAATGCGAATTTTCGGCCTCGCTAGCAACATTTGTGCGATCGGCTAAATTTCTTCATGACCTGTGTACATCCTACATTAACTCACGGATAGCACCTGGATGTTGCTATCAAGAGGCCAAGGAATCACATTTGCAGAATAATGTACAACTTTACCATCCTTGAAGCGAATGTTCTCAAACTCGTTGAGGATCTTAGCTTGTCATCGTACATGCGTTGCCCATCTAACGTCTTATCTTCGTCTCCGCCTCCAACGCCTCCTTTGGCACTCTTCTTGACAAGGAGCATCGAATGCATTTCAGTCGGCGCAGCATAGAGAATAATCCGGCTTTGATGCCATGTGGAAGCCGAGCTTGGTCCTTGCTGAGGGCGATCGCAAGCACTGCTCGATCACGATGCGCATGCACACACAACGCGAGAGGCGAGATAGCACTGCCAATGCCTAAGTGCTGCAGTGTTTCTTGTCTTATTTTGTTATGCAATTTATACAACAAGGGTAGACCTGAGAGTGGATCACAATAACCCAAAGTCCAATTGGACTCAACGTACCATGCTTGGACCGCTTGGATAAATGTTCCATGGAGCTGGATATCCATTCTCTTAAGACCCAATAAACACTAAAGGAAACTGGATCCCAATGTTGATAATCCAAATATCCATTGGACGTACTTCTCTGGATCTTTGCTCCTAGCTAGCGGGACTCGTGACATCCTCGGTGTGGCGGCTGCTCCCAACGGCCTTGACGAGGCACATGACGGCTATCATGCCACCGTGGCCCGCCAACACGCCCGCATGCCACGGCTCGCCGTTGAGCCCCCAACGCCAACACGTGACCAGCCGACACACCCACGTACACGGTGCGGGGCTCGGCGCCACACCTTGAGGGTGGGGTCCCAGAAGGCGGACGGCACGCGGCCATGGCGGCGCGGATGGGCACCGCGGCGCAGATGGGCTGCAGTGTGAATATGTAATTGTCTATATGTTTTTTTATAAATGGGCTTCAAATTAGTTACATTTATTTAAATTATCTGACATGGACTTCAATTAACATATTTGTTTATATTATCTAAAATGGGCTTCAAATTGCTGTAATAATTGCAACATACTTCTAAGTGGGTGTGGCCCACTGAAAATTCAAAAACAATACAAATAGATAAGACATAGTTGAGCCAAACATGATTCCCAGATTGCTATAAACTAAATGGGCTAGGCCCAAAAATAATTGAGATAGGCCCAGCTGGTTCTGTTTTCTAATTATAGGGAATCCCCTGAAATAAATGAGACATTTACAGAAACTAAAAGATTTGTACATGTAACATTGTAATGCTTTACAGTATCTATAAGCCAATTGGGCAGAGAAACTATTTCCCTAGTTTGCTAGCCTAAGATTGTTACAAAGCTCAAGAGTTTACAGTCCATAAATCTTCGTATTATTGTGACGTCTGCATTTTACAGTACAATACGCATACATCAAATTTTCATGTTCTCTAATAGCAATTGTGGCGAAGAAAAACACAATAAATGCAATGACCGACACCATTATCTCTTCGTTACCAGGATGCTCTTCTGTACCTTGTGCAGAGGGCTCAGCATTGTCCGATCCCGAAAGGTGCCCGTAGTCAGTGAAACGCAAGGACAGCAGAGGGTCTCCAAGAAAGGATTGCTCATCGAAGGTGGAGAGTTGGCCATTAGATGGAACATTGCCAGAGAGAAGCGGATTATAGGAAACATTGAACTGGCTCAGTTTAACGAGCTGGTTCAGACTTGATGGGAGTCCATTGGAGAAGTTGTTAAACGACAAGTCAAGGATCTCAAGGAGTACCATCTGACCAATCTCCGATGGAACTTCTCCAGAAATGAAGTTCCTAGAGACATTAAGCACAACAAGCGACATTCGACTAATCTCTGATGGTAGGACACCAGAGAGAGAGTTACCATCAAGAAGCAGCAACTGGAAGTTTGTCATTGCAGAAATCATGGGTGGTATTTGTCCTGACAAGAGGTTCCCTGATAACCTCACATAACCCAAGATGATGCATGGCTGGACAGCAGGTGGTGTGACAATACCATACCCCTTCAAGATATGGTCCTGCAGCCCCTGGCAGTCCTTCCGAGAAACATCTGATTCGGCATATTTGAAGCCCGGGTAACCAAGGGGAATCCACCGCATCAGAGAGGGGCAATTGTTGGCGCCAATCTCCAGCTGCACGTCGTCCTTCTGATTCTCAGCAAATGTTGGGCTTGGGTTCCTCCCAATGCCAGACATCTCAGCCGGAATCTGACCGGACAGCTTGTTCGCAGCAAGGTTGAACCATAGCAAGCTGGTACAGTTCCCTATTTCCCTTGGGATCTCTCCGGAGAGCTGGTTTCCGGCGAGCATAAGCACGAGGAGCGAGGAGAGGTTACCAATCTCTGCAGGAATGCCTCCGGAGAGGTTGTTGTATGACAGGTCCAGTACTTGGAGCTGGACAATCTGTCCATACGTCGGGGGGATCTGCCCAGAGAAATTGTTCTCGGCAAGCACGAGGTACCTGATGCTCGCCATGCTTGCGACCTCGGCCGGTAGCTCCCCGGTGAAGAGATTCATGCTGAGATCAAGCATGATCATCTCAGGCAGCCCAAGAATGCCAGAGGACACAATTCCATCAGTGTAACTGTTTGAGTGAAGCTTGAGGTGCGTCAGACTCGTCAGCTTCCCAAAGAGCCCTTGCACCTCCCCACCAAAACCGTTGTCGCTGATGTCCAGGTAATTCAGTGCAGTGCAGTTCATCAGGTCAGGTGGCATCTCACGGTCGAAGCTGTTGCTCCCCAGGATCAGCTTCTGAAGCCCAGGAATTGCTCCAAGCCCCAGTGGTATCTGCCCACGAAAACCGTTCCCCCATAGCGACAGGTACGTTAAACCGGAGCAATTCGCTATGGAACTCGGCAAGTCGCCGACGAAATGGTTGCTGGAGAGGTCCAGAAACTCCAGTCTGCAGCCTTCCGGGAACATGTGCCGAGGAATGTCCCCAGTCAGGTCGTTCTCGGCGGCATTGAACTGAATGAGGCTGGCCACGCCCTGCGGCACCTGGCCGGTGAAGCCATTCTGGCTGAGATCCACGTACTGGAGCCTCGAGCAGTGATCCAGCAAGCCGGTGATGTCGCCTCCGAGGCTGTTGCTGGAGACATTGAGGACGGTGAGCTTGTCACAGGCTGCTGCAGGGAAGAAGAAGCTTGTGAACCGGTTCTCTGAGACGTCTAGCGTCGTCAGGTTTGTCAGGCTGGACATGTCGAGTGCTCCACCAATGAGGTTACTCGAGAGGTTGAGGTGCTTCAGCCCCAGGCATCGGTTGAGATCGGCTGGGAGCTCGCCGGTGATGCTGTTCGCTGAGAGGTCTAGATGGGTGAGGCCAGCGAGCCGCGAGAAATTGCCAAAGATTGGCCCCGATATGCTCGAGCTGGAGAGGTCAAGGGAACTCACGCGGCCGCCGGCGTCGCATCCAACACCCTGCCAGTAGCACGGCGACGCCGCTGCCTCCTCCGGCCATCCATCGTAAGCGCCCCGGTTTATCTGGTTGTGCGCCTGCAGGAAGCTCTTGAGCTCGGCGAGCACCTCCCTGTCGTCGTTGCTGCTCCCGCTTATCATCTCGGCTGCACAAGCAATGGGGATCGAAAATTAAGATCAGCTTGGTTTGGAAATAAAGAGCAGGCGTCGTGCAAAGTGCTTCGAGGATCGTCTCGTACCAAAGAATAGCACCGAACACATCAGTTTCAGAAGATGCTGGAGCCTGGACATGGATGCTAGCTCTAGCTGCAGGACGACTGTGGTGGATGGCTTGTGGACGCCTTCATCAAATTTCTGCTCTAGTGTTTGTTTTGCTTTTGCACAGCTCGTACAGAAATGAGTCCTCTGGTAGCACGTCAACATAGACGTGGCTAGTTATCAGTATATATAGCAGATGACGGCCGGCTCTCGCTGTCTCGTGTGAAACGCGTGACGAAACACGTCTTATTAAATGGCAGAGTTCCGCTGGACCAGCTAGCCTCTGTGTGCTGTGGAGGTATTTGGTCAATGGGTGCATTCAGAAAGAAACATCCAGGTGCGTGCATGATGGCAATGCATTAAAATAACATGGAACGTTAGCTACCACATCCACCCTATCCAATCCTACCCTACACAGGTGGACTTGTCTTCCAGGAATGCAGAGAAGTGGCGCGTTGGGCACTTGGGGATTGGGGTGGTGGCGGCGCTCGGTACGCAGCTTCCGGGGCGGGACGGGGCCACGGCGGCCCGGAAGCGGGGTGCTGTCGGGGAGACGGGACGGGAATCCCGTGGCGTAGGCGTGTAGCCTGTAGGGCGGCGGAAAACGTTTGGCGCTTTGGTCATTCTTTTTTCTTTCCTTTCGCGTTTCAGTCTTTCAGAAAACGCCACCTTCTGACCTTCCTGTTTGCATGTACTTTTTTTTTTTCTTCACGGCAATAGGTTAGGCTTAGATATCGAGCCAGCTCGGTTTATTACAGCTCGGCCGGCTTGTTATGGTTCGTTAGTACAACGAGCCGAGCTCGTACCGACGAGCTGAAAGTCTGGTTCGGCTCGGCTCCAAGCTAGTGCAACAATTCATGTTTCTAAGTATGTAAAGCATATAGTATAAAAGAATAAAAAATTACTATTACAACCATATACACATTAATAACACGATTTGATTCACTTATATTAGTAATTTTAGCTTCCATTCTTAAATCAAATAAGTAAATATATTAAGTTTTGACTCGTGAACTAGTATTTATAGACCTAAGTGTTTCGCTTGTTTGGCCCGCGAGCTAGCTCGTTAGGGAAACGAGCTGAAATGTTAGCTCAGCCATCCTAACGAGCCGAGCCGAGGGAGGTATCGAACCATGAGTTTTTTTTTCCAACTCCACAAGGGACCGAGAGAGAAGCGGGTGTTTATAGGCTGACATCACCGATCCATCTATCTCATCATTTTTATTTTAAACTCTACTCTGTCCAATGTTTTGCACATCCAAATACAACTTTTGATAAGGAAGAAGTCCAGATTACACCCTTGAACTCTTATGCAAGTCCAACTTTCAACCCCATATTATAAAATCATTTACTTCTCAACCTTCAACTCTCAAAACTGTGCACCGGTCCCCCTTCCCCCTCCGCAGGCTGGTTTTGAGCACGCGCCTCCTGCTCGACCTCAAGGATGGCGGCGGTGTGTGCATCGGCGCTAGCGCCGCGCCATCGTGGTGGCTGCCGCAAGGCCAGCAGGCATCGGGGGAGTGGGGGCGCCGCCCGCTGCCTGGCATCGCCTAGCATCGCTGTTGCCATGGCCGTCCACTGGCACGTGCTGCTCCTCCTTCATCACCACGCCGCTCCCGCTCCGCTGCGGGCCGCACACGCCACCCCGCCACTGCATGTCCCATCAACCGCATGCCCCGCCGTGTCCCCTGCACGCAGCCCGGCCTCCCCGGCTTGCCACGCCCCGCAGCATCCCCGCGCGCAGCTTGGCCTCCTGAACTCGTAATCCCCGCAGAGTCGTGTCCCCGCGTGCAGAGCTCGTTGCCCTGGACACCCCAGTCCAGCTTACCATCCGACGATCCCTAGTTGGAGAGCACGGATGGCGCGGCGGTGGTAGGCTGCTACTGCGACATGAGCTAGCGTGCGGCTGCCGCGGTCGGTGAAGCTTTGGCTGGGCTTGGCGAACGCCGAGACGCAGGAGCTCATGATGGCCTTGGCCATGGAGTGGTCGAACGCGGTGTTCGCGGCCACCATGGGGAGGCCGGCATGTGCAGCTGCATGTCCGGCATGGAGCTGTACGCCTGCATGTCACGGTGGCGGTGCTCGGCTCCGCTCCCCCTCCCGCGTGGAGGGCCGGCTGTGGCGCGCAGCTCCGCTCTCCTCGCGTCTAGCTCCCGGGGTGGGGCCCATGCGCCGCGCCTGGTCAGGCGCCCATGAGGAAGAGGAGCAGGAGGCGCGTCCCACGAGTGGCTCGATTCGCTCAAGCTCCCACTGGCGGCGATGCAGCAGTGGAGAGGTGTGAGGCGGAGAGGAGACGCGGCGTGCCGGCGGCGAGGAAGAGGAGTAGGAGGCGCGTCCAGCGTGGCTCAAAACCACCCTACGGAGAGGAAAGGGGGACCAATGCACGGTTTTGGGAGTTGAAGGTTGAGAAGTAAACGGTTTCATAGTATGGGGTTGAAAGTTGGACTTGCATAAGAGTTTGGGGGTGTAAACTGGATTTCTTCCTTTTGAAAACCATAGCCTACTAAGTAAAGTAGTGGTCAATCCATTTATGGCCAAAATTATCGTCTCAGTGCTTCGAACTTGAGGCTTTTAAAGTGATTGGATAGTAGCAATAGTATTTTCGGGGTAATTGATAAGTACCAATGGTCATTTCAGTATAATCGAAAGTATCAATGGTACTTTCATACAATTACAAAATGTTGAATGTTTTTTACCCTTTTATTCTTATACCGGGCTCACGTATTTTTGATACCGTCACATGTCTTTTTGGTACTAGTCTCACTCTTTGGTACTTATTGATTAGTAATTTCTAATTTTGAAGCCATTAAATCTCATGAAATGGAGGGTTCGCATTAATTCTAATCTTTATAAAACTTGTATTCTAACTTTGGGAAAAAAGAAAATCAACTCACCTCCCTGTTTCTTCCTCACGTTGGTGCGTGCCCATGCGGTCTATTTTGAAGAAGGCGGCTAGTTGGCGTAATAGTTGCGAGCTGTGACCATCAGCAAGAACCACACGGAAATGGCTTAAACAAATAGGACAGTGCCAAGGCACCTATACTCGTAGTTTCCATAGTACTAATTTTCAACTTTAGCACCCTAACAACTCTTCTGTTTTTATAATTTTGATCATCTTTAGCACCCTCATTTTCAATAATGTTCAGTTGTGACCCCCTCAAGAGTGGGTTTGCAGATTTTCAAAGCGGTTTTGATTTTTGTTTTTGAAAAAGGAGTTATTCATACACCTCAAAAAATTAGGAGAAATTATTGAAAGTGCATTGCGGCGCCAAGAGCCTCAACCGTGAATTCGGAGTCTCAACCGATGACAAGAAGTCATTCGGGAATCTGGCTGCTTGCGGAATGCAGAGACGCTAGGGTAGACCCTGCCCTGTTTGGTTCTCTGCAACCAATAGTTAGCAGCTAAAGAACCAAATAGAACCGGCTAATAAATCAGTTAATAATTTGTTAGACTCCGGCTAATAGTTATCTCATTAGCTGATTCAATCTAGCTAATTCAACTAATAGTAACTAATAGAACATAAAAATGCTCTTATATCTATTAGCTAATGTATTAGTTGTTGGAACCAAACGACATCCTGCTAATAGGTTACCAACTGACAATTAGCTAGCTATTTTTAGTTAATAGCTATTAGTCAGCTAATTATTAGCTGCTAATCAAACCAAATAGGGCCCAGACGTGAACGTGTACGTTGAATACTTCTTTGCTTCGGAGTCTTGCGAGTTGGGAGTTTATGGTGGTGGGTAGTACTATGTTGCCGACAATCTGGTATCCTCTAGCTCGGTCTTTGGATTGCGTTTTAGACTGCTCTTGTTTCAACAGTGACACGTATATATCAGTGTAGATGCCGTTCAGATGGATGAAGCGCGTTAACAACCCGGCCTATAATTGTTAAATGATATATAAACATGTTTAGATTACTAAAAATAAGCATATTAGTTATATTCAATCGACTAATCTGTACTAATAGATTGCACATTTATTATCTGATTAATTAGCTACATCTTTATATTCAAACTAGCTAATTTTAAGTGGCTAATAATTAGTTTGTGCTTCTAAGCAGGCCTATACACCGGTCGTGCATTTGACATTACCTGGTATATATACTCATAGTAGTAGTACTCCATCCGTCTCAAAATACGTTTTTTTGTGCCCTTTCGTGTTATTCAAAAATCTAATATAAATATTAAAACGCAAGCTATGTTTAAGATACTTATGATTACAAACATAATTAAAAATAAATAGTATTTATAAAAAAATTAATAAGACGAATGATTTGAAGACTGAAAAAACGGCTTGTATTTTATGACGGACGGAGTATATCTGTACGTCTCTCCTTGTGCGACTTGCTTTTCTCCTTGTATGGAACAAAATAGGACATGGATCGAGATAAATCCAACAACACATTTTTAAATCGAAGGGAGGGTGTAGGTAGAGGTGGATCTCATCTGCCCTAAAGTGCCTTGTTTGGTTGGAAGGAGACTTCACGGGATTGAAGAGAATTAAATCCCTTTTGTCGGTACCCAGCTAACCGGGTACCCGCTTATACTGGACGAAGATCACTAAGGGAGGTAACTACTGCAGTACAAGGAGAGCCTAAGGCCGCATACAGATGGGCCCGGCCCACTCCTTGGGAAAGCTAGGGCCACGCACCCGGCCCACAGGGGAGGCCCCGGACCTCCTTGAGGACCAAGCCTCCCCCAGCCACGCGAGGAGAGGTCCGGACCTCCCGGGCCGGAGCCCGGAGCCCGTACCTTCGGTGGTCCGGGGCCGCCTCGTGCCCACAGAGCACGAGGGGTCCGGAGCCGGCGCCCTCGGTGGTCCGGGGCCGCCACGTGCAGAAGCGCGTGGAGGTCCGGAGCCAGCGCGCTCGGTGGTCCGGGGGCGCCACGTGCCCGCAGAGCGCGTGGAGGTCCGGAGCCAGCACCTTCGGTGGTCCGGGGCCGCCACGTGACCACTGGGCACGGGAAGGTCTCGCGTTGCCACGTGCCCACAAGGCGCGTGGCGGGGCCTTCAGGCGGGCGCCTCGCCCACTTGCCGCATTTATTGCGGGCAGGTGGGCGTGCCCGATGCCGCTGACACCGCCGCTGTCAGGCTGGCACGCCCCAATGCCGCTGACACCACGAGTGTCAGACAGGCGTGCCCCCGTTGCCCGCCGCCGTTGTCAGACAAGCGTGCCCCCGTCGCCCGCCGACGCCGCCGCTGTCAGACGGGTGTGCCCCCATCGCCGCTGACACCGCCGCTGGCAGGCGGCGGCGGCGAGGCAAAGGGGCGCGCCTTACCAAGGCGCGGCGGCGATGACAGAGCACTACAGTTGATTTCCCCAGCTACACTGGGGTCTATATTGAGTAAACAAGTACGCTGTACTCATCATGAGCCGCGCCACGCGCGGCGGCTGCGCTCAGCCTAATACTAGGCAGCGGCGCTACAACGCTACTACGAGCGCCCTGTCCTGTCGCTCGTGCGCGTCCCCTGCCCCTCGGCCTTTGAAGCCTCTCAGCGGGTTTAGCAGCCGATGGGACAGGACGGCATGAGGCAGGGCGGCGCGGCGCGATATCCGGGCGACAAGACGGTATGGCGGATCTCCAGGCCATACCAGGTCACGACGGTGGTACAGGCGCGAAGCATGGAAGCGTTGGACATCAGGCACAGAATAGAACTGTAGCATAGAGGAAATGGCCGGGACCACCTGTCGGGGCCCGGCCACCATGTACATGCCCCCCTTGGGCTATAAAAGGGGAGGCATACGCAACACAAAGAACAAACCTGAGACAACCTGAGACAAGCTCGAACTAGCCCACGAAATACAAGAACACACCCACAGTGGACGTAGGGTATTACGCTCCGGCGGCCCGAACCACTCTAAATCCTCTCGCCACCATCGTGCCACCACCAACCTAGCTAACAACGATCGCTCCCCCTAACTACTCTCAGTACTTAGGATCTCGGCCGGGTGCATTCCGCCACCTGACCAGGAGCACTCCCGCTCCGACATTTGGCGCGCCAGGTAGGGGATAGCATCAGTTAGCTTCATCCCTCACCGCATGATGGTGCGCATCCGCGATTTCCATGACGATGCAGCCGCATCAGAGGAGGTGGCCTCGACTGGGTCGCAGGCTTCCCCCCACCGTTCTGAGGGCGCGGCACGGACGCCGCGGCTCCCTCGACGCCCCGCGGGGGGCGCCGCTGCTGCAAACACTGCAGTAACAAGTGCTGTAGCGGCAAACGCCGCCACAGCGAACCCCGCTGCTGCTAGCGGCCCGCTCGCCGCAGCCAGGGAGTTGCTGCGTAACCCTCCGGGGCCGATAGCCTCACCTAGCGCCCTGGCGCAGTGGCGAAGCGATGTAGATCGCCTGATCCACCTAGCCGAGGTCACCCCTGGCCCGGCTAGGACTGGGTCACGACTCCCTCCCAGCAGCGGGGGTAGGTCGAACCGCCGCAGGCAGCATAATGCGGCAACATCCGCGCGCTCCCCCTCAGTAAGGAGCGCGCAGACGGAAGACCTGCGAGCCGAGCTCAACCGCCGGCGAGCAGGCACCCCCACCACCGTGGAGCAACCACGGATGCAGCCAAGCGCCGCCAAGGGCAAGAACCTTGACGCGGCATTCGCCGCTGCAGCACCTAAGCCCCCGGCTTACGCGCCACCCCCGGTTGGCGTGCAAACGCCACCAGGGGTCGTATCGGCTGGAGTTGGCTGCGCCGCACTCGCGGACAGTCTTCGCTCCGCGCGCTGGCCGCAGAAGTTCCGGCCGCACCTGCCGGAAAAGTACGACGGGAATACCAACCCGTCGGAATTCCTGCAGGTGTACGTCACCGCTATCACAGCGGCTGGCGGAGACGACGCCGTTATGGCGTCATACTTCCATGTCGCCTTGTCTGGGCCGTCCCGGACTTGGCTCATGAACCTCTCCCCCGGGTCAATCCGGTCCTGGGAGGAGCTCTGCACTCTGTTCCAGGCGAACTTCGCGAGTGCGTGCCAGCAGTACGGTGTGGAGGCCCACCTCCATGCAGTACGCCAGGAGCCTGGCGAATCCCTCCGAGCGTTCATCGCTCGTTTCGCCAAGGTGCGGGGGACAATCCCTCGCATCTCCGACGCGTCCATCATCACAGCCTTCCGGCAAGGTGTCCGTGATGAGAAGATGCTGGAGAAACTGGCGACCCGCCAAGTACAGGACGTCGCCACCCTGTACGCGCTGGCGGACAAGTGCGCTAGGGCTGCCGAGGGGCGTGCATGGCACTCCCCACAGCAGGACAGGACTGCCCAGCCAGGCGCCTCTGCCGGTGCTGCCCGAGAGGGCGGCAAGAAAAAAAAGAAGGGCCGACGCCCTGAGAGGTTCCTGGAAGGGGCCCCTGTCGCTGCGGCAGCACCTGGAGGCCGCGACACCGGCGGCAAGCGGCCGAGGCAACAGGCGCGGAACAGTGGCGGCTCATGTCCTGTTCATCCCAACAGCGGTCACAGCGCCGCCGACTGCCGCGAGATACAAAAGCTCGTGCAGCGGCGCCTCAGTGAACGCCGAGAGCGTCCGGCCGAGGATGACTCACCCCCGCGCCAGCGCCCTGGCAAGGGGAAGGCTACCAGCGACGGTGGGCCCGCCACTGGGGGCAAGGAGATGGGCTACCAGCCCCCGGAGCGGGAGCTCAAGAGCGTCTATGCTCTAGGCCACTCCAGCTCCGAATCCAGCGACAACGAACGTCGCAAGAGGCTGTACGTCGTGTACGGCGGAAGCTGGGCGGTCTCTTCCCGGCGGGACGTGAAGGCCCTGCGCCGAGAAGTCCTCTCGGTCAGGCCGAGTGTCCCTGGGGTGGCTCCACACCACAAGTGGAAAGACACCACCATTTCCTTCGGGCCGACCGACTGCCCAGAAAACATGGCTGGGGCTGGCGTACTGCCGATCATCACATCTCCAGTGGTCGCCAACATACGGCTCCACCACGTGTTGATCGACGGCGGGGCCGCCCTCAACATCATCAGCCACGCAGCCTTCAAGCAACTGCAGATTCCGGAGTCACGCCTGGCTCCGACGTGTCCATTCTCCGGCGTGGGACCAGTGCCGATCTACCCGAAAGGGAAGATCGACCTGCCGGTCACCTTCGGGACCCCAGAGAAGTTCCGCACAGAGAACGTCCAGTTCGATGTCGCGGAAGTCAACCTGCCGTTCAACGCCATCATTGGCAGACCGGCACTGTACCGCTTCATGGCCGTTGCTCATTACGGGTACTTGGTCGTGAAGATGCCGTCCCCGGCGGGTGTTCTCACTGTGTCGGGAG
Organism: Paspalum vaginatum; assembly: GCA_030272315.1. NCBI lineage: Eukaryota > Viridiplantae > Streptophyta > Magnoliopsida > Poales > Poaceae > Paspalum > Paspalum vaginatum. The sequence continues at coordinate 39,759,996 of CM059018.1, forward strand.
ACCGCCACGCAGCCGTCGCCGCAGTAGAGAAGCTCCATGCTCTCGCTACTGACGCAGCGAACCCGGCGGGAGACAACCCCTCGACTTCTCGGGCCAAGGTTCCTGTTAAGGAACCAAAGGTGCCCAAGGTACGCCCTTCCGACCCCGAGGACGTGCCGGTCAAGACCGTCCAGATCGGGGCGGATCCCTCCCAGACCACCCGCATCGCAGGGAATCTGGGAGAGAAATAGGGAGACGCGCTCGTTGCTTTCCTTCGGGCAAATGTCGACGTGTTCGCCTGGGAACCGTCACAGATGCCTGGGATCCCTAGGGAAGTGATTGAGCACCGTCTGAAGATCAACCCAGACGCCAAGCCGGTGCGGCAAAAGCCGCGGAGGCAGTCCGTGGAGCGCCAGGACTTCATCCGTCAGGAGGTCCGGAAGCTCCTGGACGCAGGCTTCATCGAGGAGGTCCATCACCCCGAGTGGCTGGCCAACCCGGTGGTCGTCCCCAAGGCGAACGGGAAGCTTCGGATGTGTATCGACTACACCAGCCTCAACAAAGTATGTCCTTCAGACCCTTATCCCCTCCCGCGCATAGACCAGATAGTAGATTCCACCTCCGGGTGTGAACTCTTGTCTTTTTTGGATGCGTACTCTGGGTTTCATCAGATCCAGATGGATGAGGAGGATAAGAGGCATACAGCCTTCGTAACAATAGATGGTTTATATTGTTACGTTGTAATGCCATATGGTCTGAGGAATGCTTTACCTACGTTTCTGCGTGCCATGAACTTCACATTCCACGACCTGATCAGAAACATAGTAGAGGTCTATGTCGATGACATTGTTGTCAAGACCAGGGTAGGGTCGACCTTGATGGAAGACCTAGCCCTCGTTTTCGATAGGTTGCGCACAACGCGCACGAAGCTGAACCCCGAGAAATGCGTCTTTGGCGTCTCGGCCGGAAAACTGTTAGGGTTCCTAGTGTCGCATCGCGGCATTGAGGCAAACCCAACCAAGATCAGGGCGATCGAAGCTATGTGGCCGCCGGCCTGCATTAAGGACCTCCAGAAACTCACTGGGTCCTTGGCAGCCCTCAGCCGGTTTATCTCAAAGCTAGCTGAGAGAGCCCTGCCCTTCTTCAAGCTTTTGAGGAAGTCCGGACCATTCATATGGACCGAAGAGGCTGAGCAAGCCTTCCAGGAGTTGAAGCAGCATCTCACAACTCTGCCCGTTCTAGTGGCGCCAGAGTCTGGTGAGACCCTATTTCTCTACCTCGCGGCGACATCCGAGGTAGTAAGCATGGTCTTGGTCGCCGAGCGACCAGCCCATCCCCACGAAGGAGACACCGGGGTCCCCCAAGTGGAAGGTGGTGGCCCGCCCACCACGAGAGCTGCAGCCGGCCCCGATATCGGAGGACCGGTTGGCACGTTGCCCTGCCAAGGCGATAAGCCGCCAGAAACTGGAGGCCAAGCCGCCCAGGGGGCCAGCCTGGCAGGGGGAGATGGTCTCGGACCTGCCACTAAGGTCCGGACCACCCAGAGGCCAGTCTATTATGTCAGTGAAGTCCTCCACGAGGCGAAGGCCAGGTATCTGGAAGCTCACAAGTTCGCCTACGCATTACTTATTGCTTCCAGAAAGTTGCGCCACTATTTCCAGGCGCATAAGGTTGTCGTGGTGACCTCTTACCCATTAAGAGCAATCCTGCGCAATTCTAACGCTACTGGGAATATCGCCAAATGGGCTGCGGAGCTGGCAGAGTTCCAACTCGACTTCCAGCCCCGAAGTGCTGCCAAGAGCCAAGTCTTGGCCGACTTCATCGCGGAATGGACTCCCACCGCCTCGGAATCTGAAGGTCCGAAAGCCGAGGCGGAGTCTTCCCAGCCGGACAGGACCGTCTGAGTTTTCACCGAACCGCACTGGACTCTCTTTTTCGACGGGTCCGCCCGCGAAAAAGGGTCCGGAGCAGGGGTGGCGCTCGTGGACCCAAACGGAGATCAAGTAAGGTACATAGTATGCTTCGAATTCAAAGCCACTAACAACATGGCGGAATACGAAGGCTTGATCTTTGGGCTCATGATCGCCCAATCAATGGGAATCAAGCAGCTCCTGGTTAAGGGGGATTCCCAGTTGGTGATCAGACAGGTCCGGGGGGAGTGCTGTTGCAATAACCCCCAGCTCGCAGCATACCTCATACGAGTGAGGGAGCTCGAGAAGGACTTCGAGGCCCTGGAACTGCAGCACATTCCCAGGGACCTCAACTCAGTGGCGGATGACCTCTCCGCGAGGGCATCGACTCGGGGCCCAGTACCCGAGGGCGTCTTCAAAAGACAGCTGCTGAGACCAACCGCCCAACCAGCCGAACTGGGCGAAGGGGGCAGAACTAGCACCTCGAAGCTAGCAGTCCCGGTGGTCCTCCATCTCTGGAGCCCACCAAGGATCGTGTGGACTGATGACCCCGGCATGTCATCAGGGACACATCCAATGGCTCAGGACAGTCCCGATGCACGGATCTCAGAGATCCGGGACTACCTGAAGGACAAAATCCTTCCCGAAGAACGTGTGTCTGCTGAGCGCATAGTGCGGTTGGCTAAACGCTACACGCTAGTAGAAGGGGATCTCTACAGGCGTGGCGCCAATGGCATCCTCATGCGATGCATAACCCGGGAGGAGGGCCGTGATTTACTCACGGAGATCCATGGAGGCGAGTGCGGGAATCATTCAGGGTCCCGTACGCTGGTCGGTAAAGCCTTTCGGCATGGCTTTTACTGGCCGACGGCGCTCCAGGATGCAGCTGAGCTAGTAAGGTCCTGCAAGGCGTGTCAGTTCCACGCAAAGCAGATACACACACCGGCTCAGTCTCTGCAGATGATTCCACCCTCTTGGCCCTTCGCGGTATGGGGAGTGGACATCCTGGGGCCATTCCCTAGAGCTGTCGGTGGGTACCGGTACCTCTACGTCGCCATTGACAAATTCACAAAATGGCCTGAGGTAACCCCAGTAGTAAGCATCACCCAAGGAACTGCAACAGCTTTCCTTAAGTCCATTGTGTGCCGGTTCGGCGTCCCTAGCCGTATTATAACGGACAACGGGACCCAGTTCACGAGCCGGGTCTTCTAGGACTACTGCGACGGCGTTGGCATCCAGTTATGCTTCGCCTCTGTAGCACACCCTAGGAGCAATGGACAGGTCGAGAGAGCTAACGCAGAAATCCTCAAGGGGCTCAAAACCCGCACCTTCAACTGCTTGCAAAAGCACGGTGCGAAGTGGGTTGATGAGCTCCCCTGCGTGCTATGGGGGATCCGGACCACAACCAGCCGAGCAACCGGGGAAACCCCATTCTTCCTGGTATACGGGGCCGAGGCGTGCCTCCCACCAGAAATACTCTTGGGCTCCCCACGGGTCCAAGCTTTTGATGAATCTTTGCAGGAACAAACTAGGTGCGACGACGTCGACATCGTCGAGGAGCAAAGATGGCAGGCGGCAATCCGGAACGCACGGTACAACCAATCGCTCAAACGCTATCATGAGCGAACCGTGCGGGGCAGGGTGCTCCAACCTGGAGACCTGGTCCTGAGGCGCGTCTTGAGCCGAGAAGGGCGCAACAAACTCTCCCCCAGCTGGGAAGGCCCCTTCAAGGTGACAGAAGTAAGTCGTCCCGGTTGTCTTCGCCTCGCCACGGAGGAAGGAGTTCCGCTGCCGAACCCTTGGAACATAGAGCACCTCCGTAAGTTTTATCCGTAGGCAAGAAATTCAGGGCAACCCCTTTTTCTTTTTGTAAGCTAAATAGGACCACCATGTGGACCAGAGCGGTGAAGGTCCGCCCTTGTAATCCCGACCTCTGGCTGACATCACATGACACCCTGTACCGCTTGATTAAAGAAAGAGTTTAGCCCTGAAATTCTTGTCTCCGTTATTACCCTGTTTCAATTTTTCCTAACCCCTGCGTGGAATCCTACTCTTGCCAAAAATCTCCTTGTAACCAGCAGGACCTAGCAGCTTGAGTGTGAAGCGGTTAGAGCAGAGGCTGGGAAGGAGGTCCGGAATACTGGGTGCCGGGTCCAGAGAAAAGGGGCTCGCCTTGGTAGCACGGAGCTGTCAGCTGTTTAGCCTGGTCTCATACCCTAAGCACTGAACACTCCCTACCACGCCGTGAGCTCCCCCAATATCAGGACCAGCGCGTTTAGTGCTCCGGACCACCCCCTAACCTCAGCACCTAGGTCCGGCTGCAGCTCCAAGGATTTCAAGTCAACGCGGTTACCTTTTTGTTTCGCTAGGAGAGGTCCGAACGACTGCAGGACCGGACCGGAGCTAAGGTGTTTTGACTAGGATAGTCCAGGGCTGTGTCGCAGTTTTGCCTGGTTCCGTACCCTTAACTCACACACCCTGCTATCCCACGAACAAACATCCTGGCCCCTGGCCCGGGCAGCAAATGCTCCGGACCTCGAATAGCGGAAAAGGTCATCTCAGAGCGGGTCCCGTAGGTGCGACACTGACGTTTGCCGTGAGTTGCATGCAGGTCTGGCCTCTGACTTGGTGGTAGCCAGCCTCAAAACTTAGAGCCTGCCTACCAGGGGGCCAGGGGGTCAGGTGACAACACACCAGCATGCAGCAAGGAGTAAATGAAGATAAGTCGCAACTATCATTCTTATATTACTTGGCATACTAATGTTTTACATTCAAAAAAAAAAGACAAAACAGCAAAAGCTGTTGCCTTACGGTGCTGGAGAGGCCCCTGTCCCCGGTACATCCGGGTCCTCGTCTGCAGGGGTCCGCTGGAACCGGGCGGCGACGACCTCCACCGCCTCCTGCACGCTGACCCGAGCGGCGGCCTCCACTTCCTCCACCGGACCTGCGATGACCGGGTCCAAGGAGATGGCGGGGTCGTGGCTCCGGAAGCAGACCAGGAGGTGCTCCACCACAAGGCGGCACAACTCGCGGCCCTCGGCTTCAAGGCGCTCTCCGAGCGTGGAGTCTAGGCGCCGGAGTCGCTCCACCGCCGAGTCAAGGACAGGGAGGGCGTCCGCAATAGTGGACGGCGGCTCTGTCACCCGGATCGGACTCAGTCCGAGCGGTACCAGAGCCGAACTCGCCTCCCCGGCCCAGTCGGCGATGCGTTGTAGGCCGGCGCGCATCTGCTCCCGGTCTTCCATCGCCGCCTGCTGAGCAGCACCCTGCTTCAGCTGCTCCAGAGCGGCCCGCTCAGCCAGCAGCTGCTTCTCCTGCTCCGCCAGCCCCGCTTCACGGGACTTCACCCAATCCTCGCGGACCTTGAGCGTGGCAGCCTGGCGAGCAGCAGAGTCCCTCAGAGCATTGGCCGATGCCTCCCGCTGAGCGGCGGAGTCCTCGCGAGCCGCAACCGCTGCCTCGCGCTCGACAAGCCTCGACTTCATCTTGTCGAGCTCGGAGTTGACGGCAGCCTGCCGCTCAGACACCTCCACCAGCTCTTGCCGACGCTGCTCCACGCCCTTCCACGCGGACTCCAGCTTCGCCTGCTCGAGCTTCAGCCGTGCCTCGGCCACCTCGGTCTGCTTCTCGCGGAGCCCAACCGCGTGCCCCCAGATCGTGGGAACCCACGGGGCCACCCCGCGGGGTCGGGTGGGCTGAGCCCCCTCCGAAGGCAGGCGAGTCAAGGCCTCGACCAAGAAATCAAGTGGTGGGCCCTGCCCAACTATGAGCTTAACGGCTAAGCGCCGGTAGCCACACACGGCTCCCGGCGGCTTGTGTAGTAAGCGACGGTGGGCTCACCTCAGGTTCGAAAAACTCACCAAAGGCGAGCCCAGGGGCCACTGTCGGTACCCAGCTAACCGGGTACCCGCTTATACTGGACGAAGATCACTAAGGGAGGTAACTACTGCAGTACAAGGAGGGCCTAAGGCCGCATACAGATGGGCCCGGCCCACTCCTTGGGAAAGCTAGGGCCACGCACCCGGCCCACAGGGGAGGCCCCGGACCTCCTTGAGGACCAAGCCTCCCCCAGCCACGCGACGAGAGGTCCGGACCTCCCGGGCCAGAGCCCGGAGCCCGTACCTTCGGTGGTCCGGGGCCGCCTCGTGCCCACAGAGCACGAGGGGTCCGGAGCCGGCGCCCTCGGTGGTCCGGGGCCGCCACGTGCAGAAGCGCGTGGAGGTCCGGAGCCAGCGCGCTCGGTGGTCCGGGGGCGCCACGTGCCCGCAGAGCGCGTGGAGGTCCGGAGCCAGCACCTTCGGTGGTCCGGGGCCGCCACGTGACCACTGGGCACGGGAAGGTCTCGCGTTGCCACGTGCCCACAAGGCGCGTGGCGGGGCCTTCAGGCGGGCGCCTCGCCCACCTGCCGCATTTATTGCGGGCAGGTGGGCGTGCCCGATGCCGCTGACACCGCCGCTGTCAGGCTGGCACGCCCCAATTCCGCTGACACCACGAGTGTCAGACAGGCGTGCCCCCGTTGCCCGCCGCCGTTGTCAGACAGGCGTGCCCCCGTCGCCCGCCGACGCCGCCGCTATCAGACGGGTGTGCCCCCATCGCCGCTGACACCGCCGCTGGCAGGCGGCGGCGGCGAGGCAAAGGGGTGCGCCTTACCAAGGCGCGGCGGCGATGACAGAGCACTACAGTTGATTTCCCCAGCTACACTGGGGTCTATATTGAGTAAACAAGTACGCTGTACTCATCATGAGCCGCGCCACGCGCGGCGGCTGCGCTCAGCCTAATACTAGGCAGCGGCGCTACAACGCTACTACGAGCGCCCTGTCCTGTCGCGCGTGCGCGTCCCCTGCCCCTCGGCCTTTGAAGCCTCTCAGCGGGTTTAGCAGCCGATGGGACAGGACGGCGTGAGGCAGGGCGGCGCGGCGCGATATCCGGGCGACAAGACGGTATGGCGGATCTCCAGGCCATACCAGGTCACGACGGTGGTACAGGCGCGAAGCATGGAAGCGTTGGACATCAGGCACAGAATAGAACTGTAGCATAGAGGAAATGGCCGGGACCACCTGTCGGGGCCCGGCCACCATGTACATGCCCCCCTTGGGCTATAAAAGGGGAGGCATACGCAACACAAAGAACAAACCTGAGACAACCTGAGACAAGCTCGAACTAGCCCACGAAATACAAGAACACACCCACAGTGGACGTAGGGTATTACGCTCCGGCGGCCCGAACCACTCTAAATCCTCTCGCCACCATCGTGCCACCACCAACCTAGCTAACAACGATCGCTCCCCCTAACTACTCTCAGTACTTAGGATCTCGGCCGGGTGCATTCCGCCACCTGACCAGGAGCACTCCCGCTCCGACACCTTTGTAGCCAAATTTGTATAGAGATATTGAATTATCCTTAATCTCCTTTAATCCCCCTCAAACCAAATAAGGACGACTAAAACCTTGTTCGGTTAGAGGAGATCAAAGAGAATCAAAATACCTTCTTAGTTAGGGAGATTAATCTTCTCAATCCTTGAACAAAGACCTGATGGTAAAATACCTGTTGGGTACGTGTGTTTAGCGTGTGCATTGGTGTGACAATCTTAATACGCGCACGTGTCGAGGCGCTCTCCCGACGCGTGGTTTTCCCGCCTCCCGCCCTTCTTCTTCTTCCTCTAGCTAGCCTCTCACCCCTATCCCTCTCGCCGCCGCTTTGCCCGCCGGCCGTGGCCGGTGCCTCGCCGCTCCGCCCACCGCCACCAGCTACCGCCGCTCGCTGCTAACCTAAGCGCCGCCGCGCCCCCGCAACCGGCCCTCCCCGACCGCCATCTCCTGCCGCCCGATCGGCGGCGGCGGCGGCCTCACCGCCGGTCTCAACCGCCATCTCGCCCACCACCTCCGCCGGTCCGGCCGTCGCCCCGAGCCTCCCCTTTACCACTCGCGGTGGAGGAGAAGGGGTCACCGGCGGCCAATGTGGCAGAACTGCCCAAGTTAACCCGGATTTAGTGCTTAATCACCAGATCCGGACTAACTTCGGTAGTCCTTCAGGATGTAGGTATCCTGACTTGGCCTTCCCATCCGGATCGAGCTTGATTTTTGGGGCGACTCTCGAAGGAGTCCACAGGTTACAACATACATCGCCACATTTATTACATAGAGTTGAAATATTACATAAAGAGTTCGGTATTTATTACATCCCGGCTGATAAGTTCTTCAGTCATTTTAACAAAAGTAACATAGTTCACAAGTTTTTCTCCAACACACACACCCTTTCTGCTCCAAGCGTAGCAAAGCTTATTTCAGAAGAAGGGAGGAGTAAGGTAAGGATCCCATTCGAACCACGTATATTCCGCTCTTGTAAAAGAATAGGCAAGAAGCCTGAGTACTAATTACTCAGCAAGACTTACCCGACCACTGGGTCGAAACCTGACTTCCTAACTCATAGCCGGGTGGTTAGGTCAACTCACATTGCGGCAAGCCTAATAGTGAGTCCTTAGCTCTTAGAATTTGGTTCACCTTTTAGTTATTACCTGACCATGCTAAGTTATTTTTAAACTACTAACCAAAGAACAAACATTTTGTCAAGCATTCTTTATTAACAGGATCAGTTCTATGACTACGATGTTGGTCGCGATCAGGCAGCTTACAACCGGCAAGCCACAGACGATTCGAATCGATTTTCCACCTCTCGAGAGGGATACTCAGACACCCGTCATATGTGTGTACACCGACCCCACATACGACAACCCAACATCCAGTGCCACCTAGCCGGAACCATCCTCACCGAACCCGGGTGTCAGTCCTTCGACACCCGCCCAACCTCCTCCTTCCAGTTGGTCTCGTCTAGTTCCGCGCTTAGGTACAACAGGACGAAAGGCTTACCGGAGCCCGTTAAGGACGGTAAGTGAATGAGGCGCGTTCGGCCCAACCAGGCCACACATCGGACGGCCTTATGCGACACAGGCAGGATCAGGGTCCATGGCAATAATCATAACATGTAAAATACGAAAGCGAAACTGATCCCGCCGCATGCCTGTCAAATTATTAACATTCTTCTTATTCTTAATCAATAAATTTCCGTAAAAGAATTTCGTTCTAGACCTAAACCACCTAAGCCATCTACTGCGTATAGGATTTTATGCTGCATAATGATTAATCATGCTCTAGGGTGTCAATCAATTCCTAATTCTAATGCACAAGCATAACTCTGATTTAATTTAAAGACTCATAAACAAAATGGGTACATGCACCGGGGCTTGCCTTGGGTCACGGGATCTGTCTCTGTCGGTGACTCGGAGTCTCCTCCTGCTGGTGTGAAGGACGTCTCGGCCGCACCGGCTTCCGGAGTTTCCGTTGCGGTGGAAGACTCTTCAACTGGAAGTGGTGGGACCAACGTGCCTAGGTTGATGACATGCAGGAGTTTTAAAAGTATGAGGATGATCAACCTGTTGAAAAAGTAAAATGCACAATTTTCTAAAGAAAAAGGGTGGTTGGGGTTAAACATAGATATTTTCGGGTGTAGATGATTGTCCTAGGGTTTAAATGAATTACCTGGTATTTTTAAATATTTTTAAATAATTTTAAAAGCTTAAATGAATTTTCTAGGAATTTTCGAATAATTAAAATGGATTTTAGAATTAATTTCCTGTTTTTATTACATTTTTATGAATTTTTCTGCATTTTTAAATAAAGGCTAACTTTTTTAAAATTATATAAACTTTAATTTAATTTCTTTTTAGAATTACCAAAATATTTATATGAATGAATAAATAATTTTACTAATTAATATAAATATATTAACATTAAAGTAAAACAAATAAACACTTTAAATTAATAAGAAAAAGAAAACAGAATTTAGAAATTGAAATTCGGCCCAGCCCACAAAATAAAAAGTTCTAATTTCCCCCTCCAAAAATCGCATGGGCTCCCTTTCGGCCTGGCCCAGCCCAGAGTGGGCCGGCGGCCTGTTTCCCCTAGGCGTGGCCCAACTCTCGCCTTCCCGGCTCGGCCCAGCGGTCGCGCAGGCCGGCAGGCCGGCCTGCCCGGCGGGCGGCCCGGCGGACCGGCCTCGCCCGGCCGCCCCGCCGCTCGGTCGCACAGGCCGGCGAAGGGCGGTGCGGCGGAGGCCGGAAGGCCTCGCCGGCGGTGGCCTCGGGCGCGGCGCGAGTCCCTCTTTCCTTCCCTCTCTCTTTCCCCTTCTTCCCCCTCTCTCACTGCCCTACGCCGGCCGCCGCGGATGGAGCAGCGCTCGCCGCGCCACGGCGGCGAGGCTGCCCCACGGCGGCGACAGGGGCTCTCGGCGCCAACCCTCTCCCCGCGCGACGTGCGCGCGGGTGTGGCGCACTCAATGCGCCTGCTAGCTTGGGCTAGTGGGAACCGGAAGGGTGTGGAACTGGAGAACGGCGCGGCGCTCACCTCGGTGACGCCGGCGGAGCACGGGAGGCGCGGCGCGGGATGGCGGTGAACGGCCCGGAACGGAGCGGCGCGGTGGAGCGGCGTAGCAGCGGCGAGGGCGCAGAGCGGAGCGGCGGGGTGGAGCGGCGGAGCAGTCGCGAGGAGGGGCGCGGGCGCGATGCGGGCGTGGGGAGGAGACTCCCCTCTTGGCGCGGCGGGGAAGAAGACCCCGCCCCCCGCGGGTCCCACCTGTCAGCGCCGCCTGACAGGGGGTGCGGGTGGTGGGGGGCTAGCCGCCGCCCCCGGCTGGGCTTCGCCCAGCGAGCGCGTGGCCGCGGGCTGGCCAGCGGGCCCGCGAGGCTCCCCCTTTTTCTTTTTTTTTAGTTTTACCATTTTCATTTATAACCCTAGATTTTGACCTTTTTCGACAGGGGTCCAAATACAAAAGTGAAAGGGCTTAATTTAAACTACCCTTTCACATTTTTGCCCCTAGAAAACTCCAAATTTTTGAAAAGGCCTCAAATTTAAATTTGAATCAAATTTTTAAAAGAAAAATTGGTGTAAAATGCAATGTACTTAGGTGTTTAGAATACGGAGTATTACAGCCAACCCCAAACCCTAACCCTAACCACCGCCACCGCCTCTACCACCGCCCCGCCCGCAGCCGCCCGGGAGGCCGTTGGCGCCTCAGCACCCTCGCCGCAGCCTCCGTGCCCGCTCGCCGCCGCCCGCCGGCCCCCTCTCGCGGCGGTGATCCATGTCCCGACAGCGGACACGTGGCGCGCGTAGGGACGCGCGCGCTGATTCCCCCTCCCGATGCGCGCGCCTCAAATAAGTTTGGGCGTTGGTGTGGCCTGCCACACTGCTCAACTTGTAGGGATCAGTTGACCTTGATGATTGGCTACTGAAGACCCGATGTCAATTCATCATCATAGACCCCGGCCCAATCTTACTATTACTAAAGATAAATCCTATAAATTCTCACAAAAATTAGAAACATCCGACCATCAATTGGTAGATTAGAATATTAATAGACATTAGATATGTTTTCTAAGTAATTACCCACATTTGCCATTATGAAAGGTTTTGAGTTCAACTCTCAACGAAAGCAAATTTCTTCTTTTTTGGCAGATTTTTTCCATTTTCAATTTATTTTCTAAGTAATTACACACATCTGCCATTACGAAAGGTTTTGAGTTCAACTCTCAACGAAAGCAAATTTCTTTTTTTTTTTTTTGCCAGATGTTTTCCATTTTAAAATTACTCTCAGTTTTTGTCAACTTTTTTCCAATTTACAAATTTACACTACTAAATGATTTCGTAACTTTTCTTTCACAAAGATGCTAGAGACCTTTCTATGAAACAGATATTTTGTGTCTAATCTTGCTATTACTAATTGGAGATTCCTTTTGGAGCCTCCTTATTAATTCTCACAAGATGCGCTAAGTAAAAGATAAAATCATAGAAATTCTCATAATAATCAGAAATATCCTATTATCGATTGCAGATTGAAATCTTAATAGCCATTAGATATGTTTTCTATGTAATTAACATTTCGTTATCCACCACGTAGCTCTAATAATGGTAGAGGTTGAACTCAAAACCTATATCCTCTAAAACTATCCGTGCCATTAGGAAAATAAAAAAACATCTTCTCATCCTCTAAAGATGAATTAAAACAATCGGCTCTAATACGGTGCATGGGCTAGTTTTACAGTGGAACAATAGGAGTACTACCCAACATGGATCCATCCCGATGTCTTGCGTTCCGCAGTCCATACTCCATACAAGCTACAAAGCCCATGTCGGATACTGCTGCTACGCTAATCCAGTAATCCTGGATGATTTCGGACTTTTCGTGCAACACCGTTGCACGGCGCCGAGCCTGTCCATTGCATGCGGCGTGCCGCGTGTCTCTCTCAGCCTCACGCACATCTCCCAAGCCAAGTACGACAAACAAGCCAATGACACGTGAAATTCGGTGACTAGATTTTACTGTAGTATGCTTTTAGTATCAACTTTTTGTTTGTTTAAGTGAAGCAGGTTAGGTACTCAAACTTATCTCGTAGCGTACCACTCAGATCCATGAGCACATCTGACCCAGATTAGTGAAGCTATTTACCGTAGTCCAGACCCAGGTCTACGTGAGTATAATTTGCTTACGCGGGTTGTGAACGTGCCACGGTGGTAACGTAATTGTTCCATAGTGTAAAAAAATAGATGCACTGTAGATACATTGTAACTAAAATGGAATATGAAATAGAACGTGATACAGAAAATTGGACAGTGATGAAGATAACATAAGATATTGGTCTCTTTTATGCATATGATTCACCCATGCATTAGGATTGTCCCTTACCTCCGGGCTCCAGCCGCCTCGTCCCACTCATTTAAGGACAATCATGTCACACTCCGACACTCGAATAAATTTATGAACCAACCATGGATATTACTTTTAAAGCTATATCACCATAACCGTTAAGCAAACTGATTGTTCATTTGGTTATATATGATTGTGAAAGTTGTCCGGACTTCCATGGTGAACATTCTAGCTCGTTTCTTGATGCCCAATTTCAGGTTGCAGCGTCTATGCGAAAGGACGCGGATGCCAAATTTCCGAGCTAGGCCGATCCTGACACAGATGATCGAGGTATCCACTCGAATGACTCTCCAGCTAATTAATTATTAGCAATGTCGGGCCGCACTTCCCTATCGCCAATTATATCATCTGTATTATACAGGATGCACCTGTACCAGTACCCCCTTGATTTAGGAATCGTCGGGACTGTTAGGTTGACACCATGTGATAAGGAGACCAAACGTCCTGTAGTGTGCTGTGTGCCTAGCTGTTCCTTTCTTTGTGCAGATGTTCACTGATTTTGCAGGCCAAGTCGTGTTCCTGTAAGTGCAGGTGTTATCCGGTTAGCCGCCTGTGCAGACTATAAAACGCAGAGACTGCCATCTAATTGGGCCGCCGATGAGCAAGATAACGGTAAACAAACGGGCCGTTCTGGTGTTGCTCTTATACTCATGCATGCATTACACCAGTTGAGCCTGAATCATATTCGATCCCCGTCTATAAGAACGCACGAGATCGAGGAGGAAGCTTGCATCAGTGCGCAGTAGCAGAACAGAATAGCAGCTTAGCAAACCTTCCAATTAACACCAAGAAGGCAAGAAGGCTCCATATTTATTTGGTGTTGGAAATGGCGGCGGCGGCGGTGGTGCCGAACAAGAAGGTGGTGCTGAGGAGGCATGTCACCGGATTCCCCAGCAAAGAGGACATGGAGATCGTCGTGGACACCGTCAGCCTGCGCGTTCCAGAGGGGCAGACGGCCGTGCTCATCAAGAACCTGTACCTGTCCTGCGACCCCTGGATGCGCGACCGCATGGCCGCGAGCGCCGCGCTGGCCTTGGGCTTTGCCATCGGAGAGGTACGCCCTATCAACCAGCCTGCTTCGATATGGGTGATCAGTTGTTAATCAAACGTGGTTGGATTGGAGCTTTAGAATCTGTATGTATGTGCATGCTTGATAAATTGTCTCAACTTCGTATCAGGCCTTGGTCAATTACGGTGTGGGCAAGGTTATCGACTCGACGCACCCAGAGTTCAAGGCCGGCGACCTTGTCTGGGGATGAGTGGATGGGAGGAGTACAGCCTCATCACCCAGCCGGAATCCCTGAAGAAGATCAATCATACCGACGTGCCGCTCTCACACTACACGGGCGTTCTTTGTGACTGGCCTCATGACTGCATGCACGCACGCAAACCGTTTCGACATCCAGTGCCCCAATTCAACTGTTCTCGGGTTTTCTTCCGGTAAATGCCAATGAGGAGCGGCTCACTAGGGGTTAACTAATTAACAAATAACACTGTTTTGGGGCAGAAACTGCATGCCCCCGCGTCACCTTCCCTTGGCGACTTGGCCGGAGGGGCGACCAATTCAACTGTTCTCGGGTTTTCTTCCAGTAAATGCCAATGAGGAGTAGCTCACTAGGGGTTAACTAATTAACAAGTAACACTGTTTTGGGGCAGAAACTGCATGCCCCCGCGTCACCTTCCCTTGGCGACTTGGCCGGAGGGGTGACCCTTGTCGCGCCGCCAACCCCTCCTCCATAGCCTAGCCCATTGCTGCCAGCCGGTCCGTGGCGGCGTGGCCAAACAGAGCTCGGAAAGCCAATGTCCTCACACTCCCTTCCCTCCTCCCCTCACACCACCCCACCGTCATTTGGTTCATTGCTGAAAAGCTCTGATTGGGCCACCGCTACTAAATCTAGGCCCTTAGGCCTGGATCTAGTCTCCCACAAGGCATGGAGGCCCCACGTCATGGTGGCGGGCTAGAATCGCCCTCGTATCCGCATCGAACCTGCCGGATCTAGGTGACCTAGAGCCTGATACACCCTCCCTAAGGGGCAAGAAGGTTAGTCGTCGGTGTGTTCGAACTGTATCATGGTCATCTCAACTCTATGTGGCATGTTACCGTTGCCTTGTCATGACTTGTCTGAGGTTTGTTCATCATCGTCCCTATGCGTAGGATCGAGATTACTGGCTAGAGGGGGTGAATAGACGGTAACAACTAAAATCAAAGACACAATGCAAATTTAATTAGAACCTCGAGAGAATTAAATCTTCTAGCCTATGCTGAGCTAAATGGGTTTGCAACCTAGGGTGACAAGATAGCAATTCAATCTCTAGAAAAGTAATGCTCAAAGTAAGATCATGAAAGTAAAGAGAGCAAAGGAATCACCACACAAGAGACCGAATTTTTTCCCGTGGTATCAATGACTTGCCGGTCACCCCTAATCCACATTGAGGAGAATTCAATGACTTCCAACCGCTCTATCAAGAGTCCACTTGATCATGAGCCGGCTTGAATCAAAGAACCGCTCCACACCTCAATTGCACTAGAGTTGCTTTTCACCACTCCGGTGAGGCAAGGACCAAGCCTCTTACAACCACCACCTGGGCTCCTCCACAATCTTCCTTGGAGAGCTCCACGGCAGCCACCACCAAGCCGTCTAGGAGGTGGCAACCTCCAAGAGTAACATGCCAATGACCTTGCTTGATGATCTCCCTATTGCCCTAAAGATCAAACACTTGATGCAATGCACTAGGTGGTTCTCAATCTCACTAGAATGCAATCCCAAGCAATGTGAGTGAGAGATAGGAGAGGGAAGGCTCAAAGATGCTCAACAAGTGTTTCAAATGCCCAAGAGAGGGTGCCAAGCGCCAGTGTGGCGGAACCGCCGATTTAATCCGGACTAAGCACATCTGCCACCTCTGGCTCGCAATGTGATTAGGCCAAACTAAACCCGGTCGTCCGCCGAGAGTCATTTGACCCTCGATATTACCATTTCCCAGAGGAACCGACATCATACACATCTGACCCACGATGGAGCCACAACAGATACATCATCGCAGGCAGTTGAATAGTATAATAATAGACTTAGTTACAACCCGGTTTTAAATGAAATACGAGTCCAACATAGTGTTATAAAGTAGCAAGTTCGAAAGTTTCTCGCAGCGGAAATATAAGATCAGAGGTCACCATGATATCATCAAAAGATTTGCATTAGAGGTAACAACATCGAGCCCACCGATGTTGCCCTTGTGCCACTCATGTTGTTTCACCCTAAGTGAGGACATGCTCCACCTCCAACACAAGTGCAGACCATGAACTCCATACCTGCGCTCAAAATATGGGGGCAAACCCTGAGTACTAATTACTCAGTAGGTCTTAATGGATTTGGCTTACGGCTGACGCGAAGCGGCTTACTAGCAAGTGGATCCTTAGCCTTTGGTTTTAAACAGTAACATGTGTAACATAAGCAGCAAGTTTTCATCATTTGTATAACCTCCAACATAAAAGTAACTTGCAGTAAGGTAAACAGTTCAAATCAAACATGTGGTATTCCAAAAATCATGAGTATTAAATACCGAGAGTTTAAGTAGTTACTACGTTGCCCGTGTGCATTATCAGTATTCCCACACCTGGTGGGCATCAGCGATTCGAATCGATTTTAATTCCCGAGAATAACTATCATGCCAGGGGTATATGCTTACTAGCCATCGCGTTCCCACATATAGCCCCAATCTTAACCTGCCTCGTCCCAAGTTCGATTCACTCCCGCCTAGCCCCCGGGTTGTGCCCCCATGACGGGCCTACCGACATCTCGGTCTCCCCGCCATGAGTACTAAGCTCCCCCGGGCCACCTTCCTCTCAACCAGCGGGTAGGAACGTGTCTATGTGCTTCGGACGAGCCCAGGAAAGACTTTTCCGGTCCCATATCCCGGATAAGCACTCTAGCAATGTTATGCCGAACAGCAGGCGAACAGCGGACGGGCCTTATGCGACTCGGGCGGAGTCCAAAGTGCAACCTTATGAAAAATAAATACTGAAATAAATCTCTGCCCGGTCTCCATTTAATTCATGAGCAACAGTAATAATTGATGTAATAGTAAGCTTTTGTAAGTTTGAAAGCACCTACGCAACGAGTCCACACACTCGTGTCTACTCGTACCTAGCAATTTCTAGGCATACTCGTCCTACGAACTCTATGTATAGGTGCTAGGGCCAGGGCGGCCAAGGAGTCTAATGCACCTGGTTCCAAGCAACTCCTAATGCATATGCGTAATCATCAAGTATAATTTGTTTGCTGGATTAAGTATGGTCCTGCCTACCTTCCTCGTTAGGGTCAGTATCTTCGTCCGGAGCGTAGTCGTGTCCCTGCTACCGGTCCTTCAGCTCCTGGTGCAGCTGCTCCTCTGGCTCCTCTACGATTTATTGGTCTGCCGGTTGTCCTTCGCTCGCGGAATCTATATGCATGACACGGTGCAATTGGAGCATGTATTAATGAAATGCTTGCTTCATGATGCGAGTGCGATGCAGGGAAACATGATTTAGGGACTAAAGTTATGCATTTTCGTGGTGAAACTTGTTTAGCATTAAGAAATCGTACAAGCCATCACTTAAGATAACTTAGCTTGTCACACATAACTACGTGGGGTGTGTGACTGAGTAGCATCGATTCAGGCAAAATGGCCGATGCTTACTTTTATCTAGAATTCTTTTTCTTTGTTAATTATATGCTTAATTAGTAGGCAAGGGTGAAATAGTAAACAAACAGTAAGCATTTAGGCTATCAAATTCTTATACTAAGCTTAGATATGCTAGCAAAGTTGCTGCCCAAATTTCAGAATTTTTGACCCTCATTTAAACCACATTTCCTATTTATTAATTTAAACATGCATGAACTTATTAATTTTAAAACACTAACTATACTTGACATGCACAGCACCTCATTTCAACAGTGAGCTACTTATACTACAGGGAGCACAAATAAAATGGGTAAAACCATTTAGAGCATAATCTTTATATGGTTATCATTTCCTCCTTTATTTTTATGCTAAAAATACATGCAGGGGCAAAATGGTAATTAAACAGTGAACATTTGAGCTACTAAAAATCATAGTGAGCCTATATACCCTAACAACACTGCTGTCCAAATTTGGCAATTTTTGGAGACCATTTAGTCCACATTTCCTAATTTCATTGATTTCTCAAGCATGCACAATAACAGGGGCAAAATGGTCTTTTCATATCCAACCATCATATCTATTCTGTAGATCTACTTAATAGGAGTACTTTGCAACAAAGTTTGTATTTTTCTGATTTTTATTGGATTTACTGCGAACTTCCAAAGTTTCAGCCGAATTAATACTCATTTTATTTAAAAACCACAGATCTAAGGACCTATAACTAATTAAACGTATATTCCAGGGGCTAGCGTGTAAGTGTTACAAGACTCAGGTCACAGCGCCTTTGGACCTAAGTCTAAAATTACCAGCTCTCGAGGGCTAAACTGCAATTAAGTCGTCTCCCTCCCCTGGTCGTCTTCAACCTCACGACGGGGGGGAGCGGTGATGGCGCGCGGCCGGAACCGGCGTGCCGGGGCCTCTGAGCGCACTGGAGGTGGCGGGAGAGGGAGAGAGAAGGGTGGGGACCTTACCCCCACAGCCGGTTTCGACGGGGAGGGCTCGGAGGAGGCTCGCGACGGTGAGCAGGGGGCGGCGAACTCCGGCGACCGAATGCGGGGCGGTGGAGGGGCTATAGCCGACGAGGTCTAGGGGATTTGGCGGAGGAGAGGTCGGGGATGAGCGGCGTGGTGGTGGTGAGGCACGAGGGCAGCCGGAGAGGCGGGCGCAAGCTCGCCTCGAGCTTCGGCAATGGCGGCGGCCAGTCGAGCGGAGGGGAAAAACAGAGAGGCCGAGCGGAGGGAAGCTGCAGGGGCGGGCGCGCGAATGGAGGCTCGGGGAAGGAGGCCGGGGCTTCGCCCCCGCCTTTAAGGCGAGCCGGGCGCGCTGGCGGCGACCGGAAGCGGCGCGTGGCCACGGCGGCCAGGAGACCGGCGCCGCGTGGGTGCGGTCGAGCGGGGAAGGAAGAGAGAGGCGCGCGGGTGGGCTGAGTCCATGGACCGGGTGAGGCTGACAGGTGGGGCCGGGGTGCGGTGGACCAGTGAACCGGGTGTATGAAGCAACGGAAAGGTGGGACCCGCGAGGTGTCATCATCCGGGCCCCGGGCGGGAACCCGACAGGTGGCTCCCACTTGTCATAGACTCATGAGAAAAAGAAAATCCTGAAAAATGAAAAATGGGGTTTGACCAACTAACCAGGTTTCTGAATTTTGCCAATTTGACCAACTTAGGAGCCGAATTTGAAAAGGACCCAATTGAATGAAATGTTGTACCTTTTGAGATCTACAACTTTGTCAAAAGGACTTATACCAGATTCCGAGTATAAATATGATTTAAATTGAATTTAACCTGCTGACTCTAGTTTGACCATTTGAAACCCTCAGCTTGGAAATTATTAAAGTCTATTTTAGGTGAATTTTCATGAAGAGTGAGTTATACCAATGTTGCATAGAATCTCATGTACTACAACTTTGGTATTCAAGTTATGGTAGGATTTTGAATTTTGTTTCACAAAATTTTGAATTTACTAATCAGGTCTGAGTTTGGCAAAATTCACAGTTTCACTTAAAATGACCCAAAACTATGTTCAAACCTTCATGCATGTCATGACACAAAATACCAAAGTTATTCCTCATGAAATTGTCTACAAGTTTGGTAGGTAAAGTTTTGTCAAATTCACAACAGTATTAAAGTTACAACAGCAATGCAAACACAGTTTTTCTGCAAACCGAGTTTAATTGCTTTAAATGACCTAAGCTATGCATGCTCTCAAGATAAAATGCCCTTGAAATGATGTCATTAAGCTAATGATATTAGTGTAATGCACTTGAGATGCCAGGGGCATCACAACCGGGCTCCCTCTATGTATAGCCCTCCTTCCCTCAACTAGCCATTATGTTCAAAACTCGCGAAAATAGAGAAATCCCGGACCGTCCGCAGTACAAACCTTGGACGGTCCGCACTTGAAATCCAACGGCTAGTTTCGCATTTAAAGCTTGTCAGTGCTGCCTGAAAATGAACTGTGGGCGATCCGCTTCACAAAGCCCAGAAGGTCCGCGGTTCAAACTATTTAGCACCCCAAAGCTCCGCAAGGCAGCTGGGATTAGTACTACGAACTGTCCGTGCCCAAGTGCCATACGGTCCACAATTTGCACGACAAAACCCTCAGTACCTGCCAAAGTTCTACCCAACCTCAAGACCCCAACTGCGGACGATCTGCACCTAGGTGCCAGACGGTCTGCGGTTCACAAGACAAAAACCAACAGGAAGCCCAGATTCTACCGAGCTCAAAAACCACACCTGTGGACTGTCTGTTGCCCAAGGCCGGATGGCCCCTTACAATGCTGAGCAGTCTGCAGGACAACAATCAGCCCATTTTGCAAATCAACTTTTGAAGATGAATTTTCTTTCGCAAACCGAAGCATTGTTAGCCCTGATGCAATGTCATCAACTATATGATCAATGAGGCACTAGAGACCTAGTCAAGTAAAGACAATTGATCCTTCTTGATAGTACGGCTATCTAGCCTATTAATTCGGTCAATTCTCATCTCTAGTCACCTCTTGACCGGTCAAATGAAAAACCTATCATATACCTTTGCCTTGAGCTTTCCATCACCAGAATTCCACTCAAGCTTCCAAAGCTCTTGGTGTATCTATTCTTTGCATGGACCAACCTACATTCCCAATCTTCTCAAAGATATTTGTTAGTCCACACATGTTGTCATTAATTACCAAAACACCAAATATGGCCTAGATCCTTACACCATGTCTACTTCATTTGCTTCATCTGTGTTTGCTAGGGTTGAGAGTTTGTGTGACTTGAGTGAAAGCTCTTCGTCTAGCTTTGAACGACACCAACAACGATTGCATCTTTATTTGACATAGTTCACCTTGTTAGGGGCATTGTACTTGTCTTCTCCAGAGCAAAAGCTCTGACCATCACTCGAAGTGTGAAGGGGTGCTTTCGAGCATCGCTCTCTCATTGGAGGTGTTGTCTTGTGAAAAATTGCCTCTAACCTTGTTAGCATCATGTTCCTGGCATGTATTTTGGGTAGTTTCAACTCCTTTTTCAGGTTTGGAGGTCAAGATGGCTTAGGTGATGTGATGTGTTGGGAGCTTCTCTTTTTTTATTGTTGAGTTCTTTGTCATCCTAGGTTCATAAGCCATGGTTTACTTTTGGTAGTTGTAAGACTTCTACCTATTTAATGAAATGCACAACATTGTTCATGATCATGAAAAAATGCCATTGAAGATGATCCCATACATATAAATACAATACCATCCAGGCATGACAGGGGTCACCGCATATTCTGGTTTTATGGAGGTCGGCAAACCCAAGAGCGGCGACTTCGTGTTTGTCTCAGCAGCGTCAGGTGCCGTCGGACAGGTTGTCGGACAGCTTGCCAAGATTGCTGGTTGCTATGTGGTCGGCAGCGCTGGTTCTGACAAGAAGGTCAGTCTCCTCAAGACCAAGTTCGGCTTCGATGACGCTTTTAACTACAAGTTGGAGCCTGACCTCACTGTGGCGCTCAAGCGGTGCCTCCCCAATGGTATCGACATCTTTTTTGACAATGTGGGCGGTGCCACACTGGATGCCACGCTGTTGCATATGCGTCTTAGTGGTAGGGTCGTGGCCTACGGGATGATCTCACAGTACAACATCAAGGAGCCCTACGGCATGCGCAACCTGTACACGATCATCCTCAAGGCCATCCGGGTGGAAGGCATCAACGTCATTGTCAATGGTTACTTCAATGCGTACCTAGGATTCGAGGAGAAGATGGCTGGGACATCAAGGAGGGGAAGGTGACTGTTGTGGAGGATGTCGTGCAGGGAATCGAGAAAGCACCAGCAGCTCTAGTGGGCTTGTTCTCATGGAAGAATGTTGGAAAACAGTTGGTGGCGATCGCCAAGGCATGAGTCAAAATGGTCACTCTGTTGTCTGGTAAAGTGAACAAAATCGATGCGTCTTGCGTGACCAACATCATGGGTGAACAATGCTCAATTATTCCAAAATTGAGATCAATAACTGAAAATTGCTTCTTTTAGTGTTCAAATGTACTACCTCTTTTGGTTTAATGTATGACATTGTGCCATCCGTTATTAAAATATATAAAAATATAAATAAGTCATAGCGAAATAACATAACTTACATGTTATTTTTTAATAAAAGGAACATGTCAGTCCAAAAGACAACATCATACATTAACAAAAGCCATCCTATTGCATTCCATTTGACTCCATCATGGTCTTCAGCGCCTACTTACCTGCCTCAACTAGACATGCTGCTCCTAAGTAGCTATCAATCTCACTAAAATGATCAAAGTTAGGTTACTTGCCGACAAGGACCAATGATACCTGTTCAATTTTAATGCCTTATATCACTTCACTTAGCTGTTGTCTTGGGTAAGCCAAGGTGTCAAGAACAAGATGTACTCAAGCTCAAGCAAACAAGATGGTCGGCCCAGACAAGAAGAGTTTCTAGCCCAAGACTAAAATGGCCCAAACTGAGAGTGGTTGGCCCAGAATGGGAATCTAATTGAAGATGGGCCAGAGTACAACCAGGATGGTCAATGGGGGTATTTGTTCTATCAAGATTGGTGTGAAGAGGACGAACTAGTAGGAAATTGGCCGGTTTTGCCGGAGTTCTTGGTCGGCTGCGTCTGAAGGATCTGGACAGCGATGAGCTCTGCTCTCCCATTTGTACTATACTTGGATGTGTGCTACAGGCACCCCATACTTATATACATCTCGTGAGAGGGAACCCTAAGAGCGGGGTTTGTGGCACAAGGGTGTGAGGTTTGGAGGTCCCCGTTGGCACGACGGTGATCTTGCTTCAGTGCTGGTTGCCTTCTTTACGGCGGCGATGAGCCGATGACGACACCTGTGTTGACACATGTCTTGATTGTAATTTATCTTTTCGTTATGATCTTACTATTATGTAAAAAAGTGAAAGTGTTGTACTGCTTTAGTGATATATAAATCCTCCCCTTTCGTTGAAGGAAACACAGAGAAGTAGAAGATACGGATGCACAATGTATTTGTCTTTGTTTCGCCACGAGATGACGTGTATTCTTTTCTGCCTGTGATCATATAAAACACTGTTGATGGACACGTGTAGATCGATGCCTCTCCCGACGTGCGCGCCGCAGCGATGGTTAAGGATTGGGCGTGTAGATGAGCACCCATGCATATACAGTGGTCAAGAGAATCAAGAGTCCGGTTACCATTTACCAAGATGGAATCGACGTATCTCATAGTACTATGATTGTACGTATCAATAACAGTAGCAACGGAATATATGCGCCTCGATCGATCGAGAATCAATTAAAGGTCGATTGTATTCAGATGCTGCAAAATACAGTGCGTACCTCTCTCCCCCTATCTGAAAGATCGTACTGTCAACTGTACTACCTTGGAGGATCATCGTCATGGTCAGAATCACATTCTTTCTAAGCCATCATATCGATGGGTGCCCAGTCCGTACACAAATGGCACTTGAATCACATTCTGAGCCACCGATCGATGAGTGTCCCGTCCGTGAAAACGTGTGTGGAGCACGGCATCATCAGTCGATTCCTGCGAGCATCGATCGATAGGCATGTTAAACTTGATATAGGTTGCATGTCTAGAAGATGAACTTGACAGGGTTTGTTTTGGAATGATTGATTTAGCTTCAGTTGGTAATAGAAATCAAGACTGTGTGCTCTCATCAGTTGACCTGGACCCCAGTTTTTCCCCCTGGAAAGAGACAGTTCATGCGTAAATTAATTAAAATATTGTTTCTAAAGGAGTCATGCATTTTGAGATGTGGAGCCCCTCGACCTATCTCTGAACTCCCCTGCTTGTCTTCACCATCGAGGCGGCGTATACCATTTTATCAATATTTATACGAATGTTCAGTAGTCTAATTCTGTGCATTTGCATAACTAAACTAATGAAAATATATACGAGCATTACTGTCGATAGGCAGCCTCAACCGAAGATCTGAATTCTGACACGTCTACGCTGGGCTCCTAAACCTTTTTTTATGCACTGGGCTCCTAAACTGAAAAAGGAAACACAGACAGAAATGGATCATGGTTGCAGGACGAGGCTCACAAATCAAGGAATAGCTTGGGCCCATCTAGGACTAAGCTAGTCACAGAATGTGCAGAAAACAATGCCAGATTGCTATACGTCTATTGACATCACGAGTATGAAATGAAGATATAGAAGACTTCTAAAAAAATAAATGGTTTCATTTGCTTCGTAAACACTAGTACAGAGATGGGTCAAAGAATTTCTGACCTTTTCTTCTTGACAATAGTCTGCGATTATTATAAACGGTAGCAACCGTTCCACCATATTCAACCCCATGTGCAAACACACATGCAACTATAAGAGGCGAGTTTAAAATTGTACTAGTATATTGACATAGTCTAAGGGCAAACATGGCCTAGAATTCATAGGCTACCCATGGAACGCAAAGCACTGAAACGCCATCTTCAGATCGCCGCAGGCATATAGTACCAAATTAAAACTCCTTTTGCTCATCACTTTGCTGAAGCGACGCCCAGAGCTGGAGCCAATGTGTTCCTCTCCAAATAGGACATGCAGAAAGAGAGATTGTTTTACTGTAGTACCATATGCCAATTATCAAAATAACCAACTTCATTCCTAGTTGGCTAGATCGTCCAGCAGAAGGCCGCAGCTCATTAGAGACTGAGCCATGGTGATTTAGGGTAACAGGTGTTCGTTATTAACCCCTCTGATCCTCTAGTTAACTTGGTTGCATCCATCAACAACCCCAAACTAGCAAAAAGAATTACTAACATGCATAACGGAACGACAGTCTTCCTAGATTTGACACATTTGCTCATTATCGTGAAGCATCGCTTCTTCATGGAACTCCTTTAATTATGTACTGGCAGAATATATATTGAAAATAGCACGCAGCAGCAAGAAACATGGTCAGCAATATCACAAGTGCCTGTCGTCTGCGCTACGGTTGAGATTGATCCCAATGCAAGGGGTAAGGGTCAAATTAATAAAGGATCGGAGCATGATAATATGGTCTATCTATCAAATGTAATGTACATACAGACCAGCAGCAGGTCCATTCTGTACCTATACGACGTACAATGCATGCTGACTCGAAAGGTTATTGCAGTAGTAATATATAAACAGTGACTGTTCTCAGAAAGTTTAACGGAAAAGTTGTTTTTTCTTCTTCTTCAATGAGCTAGATCGAAAGTGATTAGTAAAAAGTAGTGCTAAGTATGTAGCCACACGGCACGTACAAGAATCAAATTACGCTCTAATTTGGTTAATATCATTGGCGTACGTGTGTGTGCAGTGCTTTTAAAAGATGCAACTTTTATCGTGGTGGAAAAAAATAAGAGTCGTTCATCAAACCAAATCCAACGATTTAGAAATAGACGGTACCACAGTACCGGTATCAGGCAATACCAAATAGGTAGATCTCGTAACAGAAATGGTGGGACCGGTACCAATACCCTTTTCTTGTTCATTTTAATTATTCAATAATTTAGCTAGAAAAATCAAATGGAGTGGTACCGTCAGGTACCGGTAGGTACCTTTCCAACCACTGTAAAATATCTTTTTAAAAGATATTCCGACACAAAAGGTATTATGCCCACTCATCAAAAATAGATGGACCGGTGAATGCAGAATTGCAGATCGATGATGTCTAGCTAAGCTAGCTCTTCATATATATATATATACACCGTATATGTTCACTGTGCATTCCTGCTTGTTTCGCCACATGATGAGTCATATATTCGGCATCCATGATGGGTATATCGTATCATATACGAAAGCTAGAGAGCTGTGCACGTATGCATATATACTCCTACTAGCACTTTACTATGTGCTAGCCAAGAATCAAGCTAGACCATGCATGTACATATATATGATTCTCCGGTAAATAAAAGATTGATGGAATCATCAACATATATATCACCAATAGTATAAATATCAGCAATATATACTACTATATATCTGGCTAGCAACAGACGAATATGGAGCATACTCCGGCCCTGAATCAAACGTCGTCAATATGCAACAATTAACTAAATAATGCAGATATATGCGGGGCAAAATGCGATCTCTCCTCTGGAATAATTAAGTTCCGCCTCTATGCATCAAGGGCATCAAGCACCATCAATCATAGGATCCGTAAGCGCGTACTTGTGCAGGAGGTCTAGAATTAATCACATCCTCGTGCAAATTGAAACCATGGATAATAGTTAGGTTTTGTACGACGTGAAGCTGAATCCAATGGTGCCCCCATATGAAAGCCTCAAAATTAAATATTATACTGTTACTGCACTGTTCTGCACCGTAGACAGAGAGATAGTTAAAATAATAATAGGGGATGGAGAGATAAGAGAGCTACTGGATTCAGGCTTAGGACAAATTAAAAAGGCCTTCCTCAATTGAACTACTGGAGTTAGTTGGAACAACGTACATAAACGAATGGAAGGAGTATCATAGAAGGCTGTGGCATACAGACACATGGCAACCGCCGACACGCTACGAATTTGATGGATCCTATATTTTTTTAAAGGAAAAGAAGATGGAGTTTCAAATAATTTTTTTGGAATAATTTTGAACAAGATGCGAACTAATCTAGGACAAGATATTTCTAACGATAATCCATCATTTTCAGTTTCAGATATTGATCCCATCACCCTATATATCTCCCTACACTTGATATACCGTACGGTGTCTTCATCATTATGCGTGTGCATCTATAATTCTATAAGTACTATTTCTATTCTCGAATATTTATCGTCCGTTTTTTAAACTAAAACACGACAAATAAAAAAGAATAGATGAAGTATATACTATCGAGAGTATCGAATGGTGTGTTGCATAGATACAATACATGCATGCATCTGCGAAGCAAAACCAAAAGATGTACAGGGAGCATTATCCTTCAACTGGGGTGTGTACCAATTAATCAAATTATCATGCACATACGTACACATCACACAGCTACACATATACTAGTACGTACATAGGAGAATATTAATATATTATTATGTATGCTCATCGGTGTCGCCATGCCAATCAAGGAATAGCTTCAGCCCATCATGCCACCACCACTGAATGTGAGGAAAGCAATTCGATCGTCGCCCACTGGAGGGCGGCTGGGTGATCTGAACTCTGATGTGACGAGCAGGAGCAAGGGAGCGGTGTCCGTCAGTGTCAGCCAGGAACGCGGATAGTTGAGCTGGTGGTGGGACTGGGCTGGGACGCCGGCCGCATGGACGCCTCCCAGAAAGTTTTGCCATGGGACAACTGCACCTAATTTTTGATCACCTTTCCGTGCTTGTCTGAACTTGGATTGCAGTCCTCGAAGACCACTCCACTCCGCACATGCATGCAGCAGGTGGAGTGTACTACATACGTGGACAACACAGCAAACAAAGCTTGTGTTGGATATATATGTGTGTGGTGGCACTGCCTACACGACGGTGGTACGCCTCTTTGACTCTTGTTAGCGACGATTTTGCCTTGCAATTTCCACGCGATTACGCACAAAAACTGAAATGTTAATTTGGGTTCTTTTTTTACCAGACGATACGGAGTACAATCACTTCGTCGTCACCACCTACACAGATGTAGTATGCCAGTACACCATCCGTCCTTTTTTATTTGAGAACGAAGGTAGTACATGAGAATATGTTTTCGTGCGTTGATCCTATCTCTATTTTATTATTTGCAAAAATAACGTAATCTGCTATAGAGACAGCACTATTATTATTGATGCATACGGCAGTGGTTATAAGAGCTTGCTTTGCAGCCTTAATTTTGTTTGGTCTCTCGCCTAACAGCTGTTAAGCTCTCTTCTCATGTGGTTGACGTGTTCCATCAACAACTCCAAACCACCAAATAAAGACCACTTCATCAATTATAAGTATGCCAGTCCTTCCTGTTGGTAGTATTTGCTTTGTGGAATGGAACGCCATGTTTATGTATATGCGAAATGTAGTAGCACATGCACTGCCAAGAAGGCATGAATAGAGCAAGACAGTTTTCTGAATGAAACTGTCTCTTGCTATACCTTTTTTGTGAAGCATAGCACACTTTTATATAGTGCAGAGCATATGCTCAAACACACGCTTCTTACGCACACAAACTATCGCAGTTGATTCTCCGTAATGAATCTCTAGTATATCAAAAACTGAGCGTTTAATTTGTGCCATGTCTAGAACTTAATAATTTGGGTGGACCATGCATGTACCACCTCATGGAGTCTGTTCAATTGTTATATAACTAGTTTGCTCTTACCAACTCTTTTCAAAGCCTTAAAACTAGCTAGAAAAAAGTGGCGAATCAAAAGAAAAAAAGGGATAGGAAAATAAAAAGAAAGACAAAAGCGTGGAGCCGACATAAGTTGGAGGTGTCACAGATGCTATAAAGTGCAATTAATGACACAAGCCATCTTCTGGATTATTATCCAATGATTAAACATCAAATTGCAAAAACAACCATTCCACGGGCACTGAGACCAGGTATTCAGGTTAGGTCACTTCAGGTTATCATAAAAGAATATTACACCATAAAGACATTTTCCGTATCTTTTGCATTGATTTTTTTCTAGCCGTTAGTCTAACAAAAGGAATTAAACAAATAGAAAATAAATTTATATGAGTACTGGTCCAATCTACTCGATATAGCTTCCCGTACATTTCTCTTGATACATCTTGTTTTAAAATTATTGGATTTTCCTAAAAGTTGTAGGAGTAATTTAAAGACATCGTGTTCGATTCGTATTTTTTCCTCAGACTAAATTATTTACTGATTTGTTTAAACAACCGTTTTACCGAGGAAGGAGCGATTCTTTTGGAACAAAATTTTATGACTACGGTTTTCTTCTCGGTTAGAAAATGGGAAGTCGGAACACCAAAAAGCTCACGCGCGCATGGCGCACGCTTGTCCGTGCGAGTCCTGCAGATAAATCCACTCGTGCTGTGTCCAGATGCACAGATTAATCAATGAGCTAATCAGCGAGGCCAGCGAGCGTCCGACGATTAACAAGTGGATTAACAGTACGGTAGCCAGTCGGCAGCTCGGCCAGGCACAAGCAAAGCCACACTGCGCGCTACTCGCTAGTGCTAGGATTATTTTATTGCTCCTCTCTACGCTACTTCCGGGTGGCCGGGTCTTTGCTTTCTCCTCTTGGGAGCTGCTCCTCAAAGCTCGCTCTCCTCGCCGGCCGCCCGGCGATGCCTCCCGGTCAGCGGCGGCGGCGGGGGAGGAGGAGGTAGTTAGTTCGAGGCCGGGTGACTGGGGAGGCGGGGATGGAGGCGGCGCCGGGGACAAGCTGCGGCGAGGCCGGTGGCGAAGGGGCCGGGGGCACGAAGGTGAACCAGGAGCTGTGGTACGCGTGCGCGGGGCCGCTTGTGGCGCTGCCGCCGGCGGGGAGCCTCGTCGTCTATTTCCCCCAGGGACACAGCGAGCAGGTCCCTCCCTCTCTTGTGGCGATTCTTGATCAAAGCTGCCTTTTTCCCCGCCCCGATGAGCAAAATTGCTCCTTTTGTTTATCTGTTCTGTTCTTGCGTTTTTTCGGTGTTCTTCGTTTTGTCTCTTTCTTGTCGCTTTCTTGTGTTCTCCGGAGAGATGTGGGTGTGTCGTTTCATGGTTGGGTCTCAGTCCGGTGGCAATTGGTTCTTGTGCTTCGGCGCCAGATGCTTGGCTTCCATTTGTCTCACGAGAAAAATAAATGGTATTTTTTTTCGGTGGCCTTTTGTGCACAGCGCGAGATTTTTCTCTCACCCCATGTAGGCACAATCAGGACTTAATTTTATGATTGCTACTAATGTTGTTGTATTTGCATTTCAACTCATTTCTGTTATTTTTTTTCTTTGGGCGACGTATCAGTTAACACAGAGTATGATTGTGCCCCTTTTACATGATGTCCTGCAATTGGCCCTTCACCCTCTCCTTGCAGCTGAATAAAGTGTGGCCTTAATTTGTTTCTACTTCCGATAGGAAAGAACGAATTTCTTTTATTTTTCATTAGTTGAGATTGCCCACTTGATGCTTAATCATTTGTTTTGCGAAGGCTGATACTTAACTCACGGGATAATTCCATTGTCTGTGATGTTGAGCTCTCGTTTGCCATACATGGCTTAGGAAACGTCTTTGAAAGGTTAGAAACAAGTAGTGAACTTTCTCATCCGTTAAGCCTCCCTTCTGTCTATTTGATCATGTTCGGGGGCAGGGGGCTGATCTTAGTTATCCACGTCTGTCTTTGACTAGTTTGCACTGCCAAGATTGAATTTCATATGAAATGTCTGTGTACTGTGTACCAGTTTTATATTAGAGTTATATAAAAGAGAAGCCAGTAAAAAACTGCCTGTTTATTTGGTAATAATTGTGAAAGTTGTTTGGAATTCTATGGTGACCATTCTCATTCCTTAATGGCCAATTTCAGGTAGCAGCATCTATGCGAAAGGACACAGATGCCAAAATTCCGAGCTATCCAAATCTTCCGTCTAAGCTGATATGCATACTCCATAGCGTCACTATGCATGTAAGCAATGCTTCTTTTAGTACAGAAATAAATAAAAAAGTAACTGCTATTGAACTACTGCTTTCTTATGTGAACGATTTTAATCAATGTATCTCTCAACCAAATTTGACAGGCTGATCCTGACACAGATGAGGTTTACGCTCGGATGACTCTCCAGCCAGTTAGCAATGTAGGTCATACTTCCCTATCATCAATTATGTCATCTGTATTATAGGATGTACCTGTACCACCTTGATTTTGGAATTGAGATTGTTAGGTGACACAGTGTGACAAGGAGACATTGCTGGCATCAGAGCTTGCACTCAAACAAACCAGGCCACAAACAGAGTTCTTCTGTAAAACACTAACAGCAAGTGATACAAGCACTCATGGAGGCTTCTCTGTTCCACGACGCGCTGCAGAGCGAATTTTCCCCCATCTTGTAAGAACATGTTACATCTTATGGTCAAAATTGAATTATTAGTTGCTTAATCGTTCTAATTTGTTCACCCTGCACTGTACAGGACTTCTCAATGCAGCCTCCTGCTCAGGAACTGCAGGCCAAGGATTTGCATGATTCAATTTGGACATTCCGGCATATATATCGAGGCAAGTCATAAAAATCAATATAACAAAACCTTATAGGCATGAAAGAAAGCTAATGAAAGTTAATCTAGTCCATATTCAAATTCACTTATCTTCTTTGATTTTATAATTTCAGGAACTTATATTCATAATAAACCCATCTTGCTTTTTCATAAACACATCTTCTCATATCTTATGAATAGTATTCTTTCTTCTTCATCAGGTCAGCCTAAAAGGCATTTGCTGACTACTGGCTGGAGCCTATTTGTCAGTGGAAAGAGACTCCTTGCTGGTGACTCAGTCTTGTTTATTAGGTAAATCGTGGAGTGTAGGCCTTATCTTTCTGTGGATGCTCAGTTTATTCCTGTTATGGTTCAGTATAGCAACAGAGGGTATAACTAGAGCCGCTGAACTTCCTGCCTTTGTGATTGCAGGGATGGAAGACAGCAACTCCTCTTGGGCATAAGGCGAGCAAATAGGCAGCCTGTTAACCTCTCATCATCTGTTCTGTCTAGTGACAGTATGCATATTGGAATTCTTGCTGCTGCAGCCCATGCAGCAGCTAATAACAGCCAATTCACAGTATTCTATAATCCAAGGTAGATAGCATCTTCTGCAAGACATAATATATAAAGATGTGATGTACTGAAAGTTTTGATTGGACTTCTTCCCCATTTCAGAGCTAGCCTTTCAGAATTTGTGATTCCTTTTGCCAAGTACCAGAAGGCTGTCTATAGCAACCAACTATCACTTGGCATGAGGTTTAGAATGATGTTTGAAACAGAAGAATCTGGAACAAGAAGGTATAAGTTTCCAGCTTTAGCTAATATGTGGAGTGTGTATCTGTCCTTATTAAGTTCAAGATCACATCAGATCGGTGGATCTTGTTTACAATCAGCTATCCAAAATTTAGCATTTTTGCTGCATCTGGACTACCTGTTGTATCATTTTATGACCTGCATGCAGTTTTCTTACCCGCCTTTACAATTCTTTGTGAGAAATGGGAACTTATGACAACTGCCTGCAGGTACATGGGAACAATAACCGGTATAAGTGATATGGATCCTGTAAGGTGGAAAAACTCCCAATGGCGCAATATTCAGGTTTGGCCTGACCCGTCAAACTAAATATGCAAACCCTGCTGCATTTCCCTTTGTTTTTTTATGAAAGAAGTATTTGTATATGTAGGTTGCATGGGATGAAGCAGCACCAAGTGAGAGGCGCACCAGAGTTTCCCTATGGGAGATTGAACCCATAATTGCTCCATTCTTCATTTATCCCTCACCATTGTTCACTGCAAAACGTCCGAGACAACCTGGGATAACAGGTAAATACAGAACCAGTGAACTACAATGTTGGCCTAACAGCATTCCATTTTTTTCTTTGAGTTAATACAGCATTCAATTCCGATAACTAGTATACTATTAGTGCATGTATTGTTGAAGTTATAAGTTGCATTCCCTTTCAAACCGATAACGATGATTTCCTTGTCTGTATACTTGATTGTTTCTTGTAATATTCTAATCGTATCTGTAGATGAGGATAGCTCGGAAATGGATAATATTTTTAAGAGAACCATGCCGTGGTTTGGTGAGGAGATTTACAAGAAAGATCTGAATACTCAAAACAGTTTAGGTCCTGGATTAAGTTTAGCCCAGTGGATGAATATGCAACAGAACCCTTCGCTCGCTGGCACACTTATGCAACCGGAATTGCTAAACTCATTAGCTGGAAAGCCTGTACAAACTCTGACTGCAGCTGATCTATCGAGGCAAATCAGCTTCCAGCCCCAGTTCCTGCAACAAAATAACATCCAGTTCAACACTTCCCTGCTACCTCCTCAGCAGACTGAACAATTAGCAAAAGTAACAGCTACGCCAAAGCAATTGGGAAGTGTTATAGTACCACAAAAGGTAGTTCGGGATTGCAATTCTGAAAAGAAGCAGCACCCAGACCCGGACCCAGTTCCAGTAACTCAACCACTGCAAGGCAGCCAACCAGTGATAAGTACCGTGCAGCCCCAACATGTCCATACTCAACTCCAGCAACCTCAAGTCATTCTCCAGGCCCAGCCTCAGCAACCTCAAGTCATTCTCCAGGATCAATTCCAGCAACATCAGTCTCTGGTTCAAAATCACACCATTGTACAAGGTGGTCTTGAACAAATCCAGCTTCTGCAGCAACAGCAACAGCATCTGCAGCAGCAGCCACAGCAGGTTCAGCAGTCAGTGCAGGAACAGCAGCAAATAAAGATACAGCCTTTACAGGTGCCTAATGGTACAAACATGGTAACACAGATATCTGACCATCAAATGAAAACCCAACTATTGAAGGTGCTACAGCCACAACAGCCTCTGATCATGGGTCAGCAGAAAACAATCTTGGATTTGCAGCAACAAGCAGTGAATTCCCAGTCAACTGCTCAGCAGTGTTCACTGGTAGCTACCCAAGTGGTTGGTTTGCATAACAGTAGCGCTATTCAGTACCCGACGCTGCAAAAGACTCAACCTCACCAACCAATTCACGCTTTCCCTGGGAATGCTGTTTCTGTTGCAAAGTCAGAAATTGTTAGCTCCATTAATGATCGCTCTTTGCATGTGCCTGGTGGAGTGCAGTTATTGAAGACAAATGATGTTCCCTCTTCTTCAACTTCACCATCCACAAACAATAATCCTGTTCTTTTGCAATCAATTCCAAGCAGCTCCAAGAACCAAAGTTTACCTAATGCAGCAAAGACTCCTCAATCATCTCTTGTATTGGGCTCTACACATGAACACAGTATGAAGCCTTATGAGAGTACACATCAAACACTGGTGATTCCCAAGATGGCTGAACAAAGGCCACCTACTGGACAAGAATACATGAATAGCACTCCTCATATTGATTGTTTGGACACGTCCTCTTCAGCGACTTCAGTTTGCCTTTCTCAGGCTGATGGATCAATGCAACAGAACTTGCCACCTTCATCCTTCAATCAGCATCAACTGTTGAGAGAAACGGTACCAGATAGTGAGTTTGAGGTTACAGATCCAGGAAATAACTTTCTATTTGGGGCAAACATTGATGGCCATCTGGAGTCTCTTCATGAAGATGGTTTGCTTGGAAATACCTTTGAAACTGAGAAGTACATGGGTCAGATGCCAGGGAATGGCATCTCTAACTACATTTCATCAAAGGATTCTCAACAGGAGTTATCGTCTTCAATGGTTTCACATTCATTTGGTGCTGCCGATATTGCATTCAATTCTATAGATTCATCCATTAATGATATCCCGCTCTTAAATAGGAATTCCCGGCCTCCAGCTCCTGCACATCAACGGATACGAACCTACACCAAGGTCTGTTATCTGGGGATTCTGGGCATGGCTCCAGTTTCTCATTTCACAGCAATATGGAATGTCTACCAAGTTGCTTTGTACTTTACATCATCCCATTGGGTATATGTGTTAAAGTAAACTATTTAACCATATATACAATTTACTGCTTCCAATAAACTAAGCCTAACTTACACCAAAGATGCCCAAACTACCTTTGATATCTCTTTGTTGATTAAATCAGTTCATGAAGGTAGACTTAGGTTGTACTATATTTAATTTTTATACTGTTCTATTCCAAATTATTTAGAAGATTTGATGTGATAAGTTTTAAACAATGTTCATAAAATAATTTGGGGGCAGGGGTTCACTCTTGCATAAGCTCTTTACTGAACTACTTATCTACAGGTGCACAAGCGTGGTGCTGTTGGAAGATCTATCGACATCAACCGATATTCTGGATATGATGAACTGAAATATGACATTGCCCGTATGTTTGGTATTGAGGGGCAACTCAGTGACCAAAATAGAGTTGGCTGGAAGCTAGTATATGAAGATCATGAGAAGGATGTTCTATTAGTCGGTGATGATCCATGGGAGTAAGTCATTTAAGTTTGCCTTGTCCATTTGCCAATAAAAAGTTAACTAACTTGAAAAGGAAAAGAAAAGTAGCTAGCATGGCTTTCAGCAATTGAATGGCTCCTGAACGGTAAAATCAAATGTGACAGTGGGCAGTGCGATGCCTTAAACAACTTTGACATTTTGGTTGATGACTCAACCGTTAGTTGTGATACTCATATGGTTCTGGCTTCTGGGAGTAAAATGATAATTTCAGGTTTCTAACCTCGAACAAACACTTCCGGATAAAAAGATGTGGAGAAATTCTTAAATCATTTATCTTGACTGTGTAACTGCAAAAAATAAAAATTAACATGGTCTCATCTGATTGAGAAACCGAACGAATGAGACAACTATTTTCATCCTGATTTAGTTTCAGAGAATCAAAGTCTTAGCGCTTTTTGCCACGTTTGATAACTAAAATCGGCGACTTTGCATTTGCAGGGACTTTGTGAACTGTGTACGGTGCATCAGGATTCTTTCGCCACAGGAAGAAAGGCAAATGAGATTGGCTAGTGACTTTGGAGACAGCTTTATTCCAAACCAAGCATGCAGCAGTTCAGATGGGGTTCACCCATGGAGGGTCACCGGTGACTAGAAAGCAGAAAACTCATGACTTCTTTTCACCGGCTGTTGCCACAAGATTGATAGAGTCAGTCCCCGATAAAAACACGGAGGATGATCCGATTGGAAAATTTAGGGTCCAGATTTCTGGGCACAAACTTTTACAATCAGATAATCGTGCAACACTGAACCTTAGAAGAACAAGTTGCAACGCATTGAAGTTCCTCAGGAAATGTACTTCATGGTCTTACATTGCTGTAGTCTTGTAGATGTAGCTATTATGCTATGTTTTGGCAGCTTTACAATCCATTTACTACAGTAACCCAGCCAATATATATATATATGCGTCCTTGTATATCCTTTTGTTGTAACCTGCTAGTTGTTACGCAGAGGGTGTCACCATTCATGCTTTGCTACAGATACAGTCGTACAGATCTGAGTGGAGAGATAAATTCAGTTCACATATGTTTCTTGTTCATAACTTGATGAGCACTGTGCCTACCTTGATCGCCTTTGTTCTGTTCCTTCCCAAAATCCTAGGTGTAAATTGAAATCCTCGTATGCAAAGTTGAACATTATAAAAGGGTTTTCCAATTCGACTTGTTTTTTATTACTGTTGTCTAAGAATGTTTCGAACACAGATTGTTATTATTCGAGATTGAAGCAGAAAATTCTGAATTATAAGTGTTTTAGCTGAAAGCAGAATACTCACGGAATTGTGCTTGTGAAAAACACTCACTGACTGGTGGGCCCCGCTACACATCGACGGAGCGTCGTCACCACATCCACCTCTCCCCCTACGCTCGGACAAGAAACCCCCCGGGAAGGCCGGAAGGGATCGCTGTGGGTTGTGCCGCGCCGCCACGCCACAGCCGTGACAGCCGGCGACCAGGGCGCGATGGCGGTGAGCCCGGAGCTGGAGGGCTTGCGGCGCGTCGTGCCTTCCCGCTTCGTCTCCTTCTCCTTCCCCAACCCTTTCCTTGGCGGCGCCCCCAATCCCTACGGGGACGGCTATGCGGGGGAGTGTATCCGAGTTGCCGTCCTCGATTCGCCCCTCCCCTCCCCGCCCGTCCCGTCGACGGTGGCGATGCTCGTCCCGGCCGGCCGGCACCGCGACTGGATCTTCTCCACCCGCGCCGGCCACCTCCACCTCCTCCTCTCCAGCACCCACATCTCCCGTTTCATAATCCTTGGCCCTGAGTTCTCGGCGCCTTCTCCTCGGGTTATTTCGTGCGTCCGTCGCCCGGACCCGGACCCTGCTCACGCTGGGCTCCTCCCCCTCCTCCTTGCTCTCTGCCCTGCGGCCGCGTTTCTGGGCAATGGGCATGCCGTTCCTGACGTCCCGCTGCTCACCTTCCATGATGACCTCCTCCGGCTAGCTCCCGTCAAGGTTGTCGCCGGCCCTGTCGTCGGCGAGATGGTCGTCGAGGATGTGGCCATTGAATGCGCTCCCGGTCCAGTCGAACTGCGTCGTAGGCTGCGGTTCAAGCGTATGCCCTGCCTTGTGCAGACCCAGGTGCGCCTATGTCCGTCTCCTGCTGCTGCTTCATCATCATTACTGGAAGCACTGGATGGATCAGGTGGTTTGTTAGAGCCAGAGGTGGGTGGATCGTTGGTCGAGCCTTACCTCCAAGCCATGGTTGCCGCTCTCGCAGTGATTGCGCCTTCGGCTGAGGAGAGTATTCAGTCAGGTGTCAGGCCTAGGTGTCTCTGTGCCGGTGTTGGAGGTGGATCACTCCCCATGTCCATCAGAGTTGGACTTCAGTTCAATGTACTCGGAATAGAGGCCGATGGTGTTGTCCTGGATGTCGCAAGGAATCATTTTGGGTTGGTGGAGGATGAGTTTCTCCGTGTCCATGTGGGTGATGCTATACAAACGATAGAGGATTTTTCTCAGCAAGGGGAGGCTGATATGAATTTCAGTGCGGTTATGGTGGACCTTGACTCATCTGATGCTATGTATGGCGTCAGCGCGCCACCATTGGAGATGACTCATAGAAACATCCTTCTCTCTGCGCGCAAAATCCTACATCATCGTGGAGTTTTGATTCTGAATGTGATGCCGCCTCCTGCAGATGTGTCCTTCTACCAAGGACTGGTCGATGTTCTTCGCCAAGTTTTCTCAGAACTGTATGAAATAGATGTTGGTAATGGCGAGAATTATGTTCTTATGGCCACAGTGTCACCAATAGAAACCACAGTTACTGATAATTCAGGGCAGTTTCTGACAGAACTGAGGAAATTAGCTGGTGATTTTTTGGAACATATAAGAAAAATTTGACATTAATGTGGTTGTGTTTCTATTAGCCTCCACAAAGACTGATCCATTAAGAGGGTAGGTTGTGTTCAGGTCGTGTTGTGATCTTTGGCAATATGTACACCATGTGTTTTTTTATTGCTGATCCCTTGCCTAAGCAAGAGATTGGTATGGCCGGCTTTCTCTTCTCTTTAAATTAAAGATGTGCGGTTCTCATGCGCGTTCAAGAGAGGAAATAAAAAATAAAAAAACTGAGATGGCTATATTAGCATTTAAGTACTACCACTGGATTTGCTGTTTGATGTGCCTCAGCTTAAAAAGCTGTGATGCTTGTTCTTTACTGGTATTATTTATCTAGACAGTGGCAAGTATTGAGTATTGGAATATTAGTGCAAATCACTTTCACCCAAGAAAAACACTTTCCTGTGATGTACTAGTACACACCATGCCTCACACGGACAAGACAATTGGTATATTAACATCTTTTTGGCCAAACATGGTTTACATAAGCTGACTGCCAATGTGAATGGCACATACGGACCATTAAGACAGCTCTAAGTGATCTGGTTTCCTCCTGTTCTTCATCAGGCTACAGGTATATATGATCTGAAGACTTTTTGTTGGTTTTGAGTTTGAACAACAATATGGTAGTAAGAATTTCGTCTAGACATTAGTAGACCTGGAGTATCCAAAATCAATTTTAGATTGATGCTGGAATAACAGAATATGGACCCTGTAATTCTTATTTTGTCTTTGGAAATGTGCTTGAAACTGTATTTTCCAATTTCCAGTACACTGCTCTACTTTGCAAAAGTTTATGATGTCTACTGATATGTAGCAGTGGCAATATGTCAAACACATTACAAATTATTCTGTCAAATTTGTCCTAGATAATCTTGTTAACAGATAATGCAAAGGCTGATAAAATATGTCCATTGTGATTTGTAGGTAAAAATTGCTCCGTTAGTTTCTGAATATTTCCTTATCATTATAAGAACAGGCTGATTGCCCATTTTTATGGATTTCAGGGTACAAGCAATGACATAACAGTATAGCACAACAAGAACAATGGTTTGAATCCAACTGATCAGGATGCTTCCAATCTTGGCCTGGTGAAGCGATGTTTCCAAAACGCATATGAAGCAACTAAGCCATGAGCGGCAGTTAACCAGGATGCCTTTAGGTGCAAATGGTTTTCGCAGGTGATGTTGCTGATGTTGGAGGTTTTTGACACTGCAAGCTCTACCATATTCTATCCTATCCGTCTGTACGGCTGTGGTTCGAAGATGCTACTGACAAAGTGAACCGGAAGATCTGCTACTCTCATGATCTGTTAAACTATCCATTAGGAGTATTTTTGCTGTTTGGTGGATGATCACCAGTTCACCACATGTCCAACCAGTGAACAGAGCATGTGCCTCTGGTAATGCTGACGAGTGTTGGCAGTTGCCGATACGGTTTTGGCCTCCAGTGTCAGTGGCTTCTGGCATGGCACCACAGCCTGCGGTGGGCGTTGAGGGAGGTGTTTCAATTAATCTTTTATTTCTTCCTTTTTATAAATGTTTCCCCTTTTTTAATAGTAAAATGTGTAAACACATGATAAGCAATGTATGGGGTATGGACCTAGTGTTTAAACTAAGGACGAGGACGGGCGACGAGTTTCTTCGGTGATAAACTGATAACCACACCAATTGATTGGAATTGTAAATACAGTTGAAAAAGTGTATATATCTATATCTGCCAATATATGATCTTTGAAATTGCAGGCCAAACAAGTTGGAATGTTTTTTTCTCTCGAAAACCTGTATTATGAAGTATGAAATCTCTTGTCTGCGTCTTTTTTTTCCTTTTTTCTTTTTTTGCAAAAAGAAAAGAAAAAAAAACAAAAAAACAAACTTGACCACAACTTTTTTTTTACATTGTGGACACTGTTAACGCAGTATGCCAGTATCTAACCAATGAGTCCTAGATACACCTTTAGAAAACAAGCAAATTTCAAACAAAAATCGACATTAAACATGAAACTGCCGTTACAACTTACAACAGAAGAATAATTGTCCTATAAGGTGTACAAGAAAAAAAAATGTGAAACAAACTTTACGAGGGAATCGACTCGTTCAAAAATGTGAAGAACCAGATCGTGGATCTTCACTTGCTTACAAAGTGAGGTCGTATAAATTGTAATTTTTGGATCTGCCTATGCTATTGCTCCTGAAAAAAAAAACATAGTGCCATCTCTTTTTTTCTCGGTGGTGATATATTTCTTGCAAATATCAGCGATAAAAATATAAGGGAAGCACCGGAGTCTAAAAGTTTTGATCTAGGGCTCGAAACGTGCATGATATTTGGGCAAAAAAGGCACGCCGGATAGCAAAATCCTTATCCAAAATTCGAAGCGGCCCCGAGCCCGAGCGAGAGCAGCAGGCAGAAGTCCCGGACCCACCTGCCAGTGAGGCATCGCAGCCACACGGAAAGCTCCACGTCACCAGTCACGGGTTGTAAAATCCCCGCCCTGCCCCCTCACCCCTCATCTCGATAGGGAGCGCGACAACGAGGAGAAAAACAGAGGAGGAAAAAAACAAGGAAAAAAATATCACCTCCGTTCCCCTGCTGCTCGATCCCCCACGAGGAATTCGCCTCCCAATCTCTCGATCTGCCCTATCCACTCCGCCGATCCGTGGATCGATCTGTGTGCGGGCTCGGTTTGCCCCGGGGTTCCGATCTGGTCTGGTCTTCGCCTCGTCAGAGGAGGAACCGGCGAAGATGAACGGCGCCGGGGGCAGCCACCAACAGCAGCAGCAGAGGCTCCGGCAGCAGCAGCAACAGCAGGCGCTCCTGATGCAGCAGGCGCTGCAGCAACAGCAGCAGTACCAGTCCGGCGTCCTCGCCGCAGCGGCAGCGGCGGCCATGACCCAGGTCGTCCCCCCGGATCCTCCGCTCCTGATCTGTTGCTTTGTGTGCGCATTCGGCGGCAGTAATGCACGCCGATCTGCTTGTGAGCGTGGAGGATTGTTTCTTGCTTTGCGCATTTTTCGTAGGTTGCATCGTTGGTTTACTGTTATTGCTGGGGCGGGCTGGCGTAGCAGACGTTATGGCTTCATAGATTGAGTTTCTTCAAGCTCATTTTTTTAGTGGAACTGGACCAAGCACTTATGCTACAAAAATTTTGCTTATTGCGTGCTATTGTTTGGGATGTATTTCTGGCTGCGCCAAAGATGCTTGGATGCTGCTGCCTCTATTGTTGTTGCGGCTTCAAAGTTTGTTGATAAAGGACGGGTGCTCCATGTTTGCATGAGATTGCTCAAAAGAAACGACTCCAGTTACTACTAATGTGTGCAAATGGCTAGTAAGGATTGGGTTCTCACCCCCTCCATGCTTTTAGCTAAAGGGATTTAATTTTCATTTTGTGACCCTTTTCTTGTTTTGGCTTGTTCGTACCACTACATTCTACAGCCTGTTGCTCATCTATCACTTGTCTAAGGCTGTGGATTGGGTGGTACCACACTCTGATGATCTGATCTGGTCATGAACCCAGAATGTTGTTTCCACTGAGTTTGAGCATTCTTTTTAGGTTGCACCCAACACCCTAGACTTGGGTTATGGATGTGGTATTGGTACATTTATTCATTTTTATTTTTAGGGGCAATAATGCATTTGTACTTTTAAGTCTATATAGCTTCCGCTTTTATAATCTCCAGCAAAGCTTGTGCTATTATTCTCTATCGTTATTGCTGCTCTGAATTTTATTCCTTATACTAAGGAACGAAAACAATGGCATTACTGTAGTGTGAATGCAACGCACAGAGTACTAGTTGGAAGAAGATGTTTGATCAATAGGGTGTAATATGGCTAGAAGAACTGGGTTTATATTCCCTCTATGTTTTAGTAAATATTTATGTTTTGTTTTGATTTGCTTGTT
This sequence comes from Paspalum vaginatum, assembly GCA_030272315.1. NCBI lineage: Eukaryota > Viridiplantae > Streptophyta > Magnoliopsida > Poales > Poaceae > Paspalum > Paspalum vaginatum. The sequence continues at coordinate 39,801,525 of CM059018.1, forward strand.
GTTAGCTTCTTTTGCAATAAGTACCTTCTTTTTTATTTTCTTCTATATTTTATATTTTGCAGATGGAACCTATTTCCAATGGCAATCTTCCACCTGGGTTTGATCCATCCACTTGTCGCAGTGTGTGAGTGCTTTTGGTGTTCTTTTCTATTTTCACTTTCATATGTGATCGATAGCTTAATTTTCCTTTTCCCCTTTTATCTGTGCAACTGCGGTTTTCTTGGGTGAAAAAATGTAGAGTCTTAAAAGGTAACAAATACCAAATCTAGGTAATGCACAGTTTGGCATCTATGCTGGTGCTAAAATTTATAGCTATCTGTAATTGCATAATCAAAATACAATCGGATGGTGTTCTATGTAGCTATGTTCTTTTCCAAAGTATGATTTTAAGTCATCATGATTTGCTGAATAGGTATGTGGGAAATGTGAGCCCTAATGTCACTGAGAGCCTCCTGATTGAAGTTTTCCAGAGTGCTGGTCTCGTGGAAAGATGCAAGCTCATCCGGAAAGAGAAGGTGAATTTCTGCAGCTGTTGTTTGTGTTTTAGAATACAAGTTATACTGCATCAAAAATGATTGTATTTAAACAGTCCTCCAAATTTTCTTGAAGGCCCATACGCTTATATGCTGAGCCTAAGGTTTTAATGCTTTATGAAAGCTACTAGAACATCAGTTGTTCTTGATATTCCAACATTTTTTTAATTTCTTGTTGAGTTAGCACATAGCTGCCCTGAGTGCTACCAGCCATTTGTATTTTAGTTGTAACTTGATGGTATCCTTTTCCAGTATGCTTTGTGCTACTGTCGACAACTCTGATGACATTTTCTCGGTTTGATAATTTCACAGCATACTTACTGGTTTTTAGTCGATTTTGATTATCTGATGAGCATTGACTCTTTCTCAGTCTTCCTTTGGGTTTGTGGACTACTATGATCGAAGATCTGCTGCGCTAGCGATCATGACCCTTCATGGCCGTCACATGTGAGTTCTGCTATTACACGACTTTGAGCAACAGAAGCTTCTTAGTTCCAACCTCTGGTATTAATCATTGTGGAACATATTACACAGATATGGACAGGCAATCAAGGTGAACTGGGCATATGCAAGTACACAGAGGGAGGATACATCAGGTGAAATATTCTTTGGAAATATTTTGTTGTCTCTTTCTTTTCATATTATAATCCTTTTTTGGTTAACCGTGCCCATTGAATTATTTCCAGGGCATTTCCATATTTTTGTTGGTGATTTAAGTTCTGAAGTGAATGATGCAACTCTTTATGCCTGTTTCTCAGCATATCCTTCTTGTTCGTAAGTCCTTAGTTCTTTGTAACATGATGGCATCTATGACGAGCTTGTGCCTGCAGCCAATGCTTTGCTATGCTAGCCTGTTATTCAATTTTTGCAATTTGCTACATCAAAACTATCACTTTCTTGTGATATTGAATTTAGAATGGGAGGTTTTGGACATTATTACTTATCCCTTAGCTTCAAACATTTTTGTTTGCCTGTAGCCTCTCAGTTTTTCATTCATATCATTTGTGTGCAGTGATGCTCGAGTCATGTGGGACAACAAAACTGGACGATCTAGAGGTTATGGTTTTGTCTCCTTCCGTAATCAACAGGCAAGGACAACTCAAACTTTGCTTCCTTGCATTTTGCAGCACTTTTACCATTTTCACTGTGTGGTCCTTGACGCCACAGTTCAATTCGTCTACCTTTTATTTTGGTATTTGAATGTTAGGTACTGGAATTCCCCAGTTCCAGAATTCTGTTAAAGGCATTGTTATAGTCTAAATTAGTGAATTGTTTGCAGAATAGTGGTCGTTTGACACAAAATGTATTGTTAACTTATCATGCTTCAAATCTCTATTTTTCTTGGTATATTTGCATGATTTTATAATACTGTTTTATTTTTCTTGTAAAACATGCATTTCCATAACTGTTGCACTTTCTTACTTGTGCTATTCTCTTTGTTGATGCAGGAAGCTGAAAATGCTATAACTGAAATGACTGGTAAACATGCCATCAGAGCCTATGAAAAATTTTATTACTTTTTTCCTAACTGCTTAGATTATGTTGCTGCAACTTCTGAGTTTTGGAAACCTATGTATAGGAAAATGGCTTGGAAGCAGACAAATTAGATGCAATTGGGCAACAAAGAACAATTCAGAAGAGAAACCAGAAACTGACAACCATAATGCAGTAGTACTAACAAATGGTAGCTCCAGCAATTCAGGTTAGTATTTTTGAATGGTTTCATGATAAAACAACAACAACAGTGTTTTCCTTTTAAGTTGTCAATCATACCATGCTTGCTGAATTAATGGCATGATATAAAGAACATGCCACATAATCAGTAACAATGATTCGAGCCAATAAGGAACTAATTCCTCAGTGCTGATTTTGCCATTTGGTTGACTATTCTACAGCAGCAGATGCAAGCCAGGATGCAGGAAGTAAAGAGAACCCAGAGAACAACCCTGATTGTACTACTGTATATGTTGGAAACCTCGGACATGAGGTACAATCAAATTGCTGTATAACCATTTTCATTGTCCCAATTTGTTCTAGTTTTCCACTCTTTACCCCTGGTACTAGTGCATTAGTGCGTAACGGAAATTAGAGCGAATTTGTTTGCCATTACTTTTTCCCCAATTTGTTCTAGTTTTCCAGGCTTTACCCCTGGTACTAGTGCATTAGTGCGTAATGAAAAGTAGAGTGAATTTGTTTGCCATTATTTTTTTCCTACATCTGTAGAGAGTATAGTCCTTGTGCGTGCCCATGATTCATCTTTCACTTAAACTGGCCAGGTTAACCGGGATGAGCTTCACCGCCACTTCTATAACTTGGGGGTTGGGGCAATCGAAGAAATCCGTGTTCAACAGGATAAAGGATTTGGATTTGTGAGATATAGCACTCATGGTGAAGCAGCATTAGCTATTCAGATGGCCAATGGATTGGTAGTCCGTGGGAAACCAATAAAGGTAAGTTCTAAAGCGTAAAATGCCATCCTTCTATTTATCTGATCCTTTTATGTAATTGTTCTAAAGGTTTTAACTGCCCTGTTATATTATAGTGCTCATGGGGTAACAAACCAACTCCACCTGGGACTACTTCCAAGCCCCTACCCCCTCCAGTTGCTCCATATCAGCCTGCTGTTGCAATGCCAGGTGTACCACAAGGCTTCACAGCAGCTGAACTTCTGGCCTATCAGAGGCAGCTTGCTTTAAGCCAAGCTGCAGCCGGGCAGATTGCTGGGCAACACGGTCTCGCGGGTCAGGTGTCTGCGGGTCTCCTTGCTGCTGGTTCCCAGGCCCTCTACGACGGCTATCCGAACCAGTCATCTGCCCAGCAGCTTATGTACTACAACTAGAATTGAAGAGGAAGGCGTTTGTAGTGTTCAGCTTGCTTTGTGCAAGCCTGGCCATCCTCGTCCTGTTTTTATTTTATGGTTTATGTACTATTTGTGTGAGAGTTCTTGTTCTCTTCTTGCCGCGGGATTGTGTTACTATCTTCTTATTGTACCATTGACCATTTTTCCTCATCTAATCCTGTTTAGTCCACTTTAACAGAGTAAGAGATGTATTCTATGTGAAACTGCGATTGATTAATGTAATGCTTCCCCGGGGATCGGCTTCGGTGCTGAGCTGGTTCATGATCTGTTCTTGGCCTCTGGTTCAATTGGCCATTGCAATATTTTGGTCATGTGTAGCTTGCTGTTTGTGGCTGCATCCTCTGTCCGCCTGTGCTATCCGGTCATTGTTTTGAGCATGTCCGACATGCTTGAATCTCTATTTTGCAATGTGGGATACCATGAGAGCCTTACAGGAACATAGGGCTGATAATTTTCCATCGGAATTGAGGAAGAAAACATGTGCTCACTGTTCATCGGGCATCACTGATACTTTCAGAAATTTCTAAGAACGCTGGCTGATGAACTGGAATTATTTGAATGATAGCCGTCGTTGATTGCATCTCTCAAAACAAGCTATGGTCTTATCGCCCCTGCATCACGTTCGACCTATATCCCTCAGCATGGGTGGACAGCGAGGTTTCACTACTTGCGAAGATGAGATGTGCTCGCTCCAGCTTCCACCATGGCGGTCGCTTCCTCCTGCGGCCTCTCCGCCCCTCCCCTCCACTCGCCGTCTTCCTCCGTCCTCAGCTCGCCAGGTCTCGACGCGCGCGCAGACCCCGCATCGGCGTGCCGCTGCCGTGCCACCCCGTCCAAGAGCCGTCGCTCCGGATGCCAACGACGCGGCGGCCCTCATGGTCGCGCGCGCCGAGGCCGGGGACTTCGCGGAGGCGCGGTCCATGTGGGCGCAGCTCCTGCACAGCTCCGCCGCGCCGTGCCTCCCCGCCGCGGCGCCGCGCCTCCTCCCGGCGTACGCGCGCCTCGGCCGGTTCGACGAGCTCCTCCTCGCCGTGCGCGAGCTCTCCGCGCGTGACCCCGCCGCGGCGCGCGCGCTCTACCCGCTCGCCGTCTCCTGCCTCGGCGCCGCGGGCGAGCTTGCGCGCATGGAGGACGCCGTGCTAGAAATGGGCCGCCTTGGCCTCCGCGTCGACTCCGCGACCGGGGACGCCTTCCTCCGGGCCTACGCGGCCGCCGGCACCGTCCCGCAGATGGAGGCGGCCTACCGCCGCCACAAGAGGACCGGGCTGCTCATCACCCCTGGCGCCATCCGCGCCGTGGCGTCCGCGTACATCTCCAAGCAGAAGTACTACAGGCTCGGGGACGTTCGTGACCGACGTCGGCCTCCGCCGCCGCGACGCCGGCAACCTGCTGTGGAACCTCTACCTCCTCTCCTTCGCGGCCAACTTCAAGATGAAGTCCCTGCAGCGCGCGTTCCTGGAGATGGTGGCCGCCGGGTTCCGGCCGGACCTCACCACCTTTAACATCCGCGCCACGGCATTCTCCAAGATGTGCATGTTCTGGGACCTCCACCTCAGCGCTGAGCACATGCGCCGCGACGGCGTCGCGCCGGACCTCGTCACGCACGGCTGCTTCGTCGACGCGTACCTCGAACGCCGGCTCGCGCGGAACCTCACGTTCGCGTTCGACCGGCTTGACGGCAACGCCGAGCCCGTCGTGGCCACGGATAGCATCATATTCGAGGCCTTCGGCAAGGGCGGCTTCCATGCCAGTTCCGAGGTGTTGCTGGAGGCCACCGGCGGGATGCGCCGCTGGACGTACTACAAGCTGCTCGGCGTCTACCTCAGGAAGCAGCACAGGAGAAACCAAGTTTTCTGGAACTACTGATGCTAACAAGTTCAGTAACAGTAGCAGTGCTAGCAATAGTGCAGTGCAGGATTGTAAATTTTACTGTGATTACGATGTGTTTGCCAGCAAATTCATGTCTAGGAGTTTGCAAGGAATATACCAAGGCTGATTTCTATACTCTCGAAAAATTATTTATATTCACATCAATAGAATCCTGTAGAAACAACCTAAGCAGCACTACACGGAACTTGGGGTTAACATGAGAAGCCTGTAGAAACAACCTAAGCATGAAGGCAAAAATACATAATCACACCAGGTATGAAGACATGATATTCCAACTAATTTTCATGTGTTGAGGCATTGTTGCGATGAATCTTAGGAGGTTGGGTTTCTCCTTGGCCCATGGTGCGCCATCTTCGTGCCATTCTCCAGAGCTGCTCAGAAACTTTGCAATGTTCGGGATGACCATCTCCCGGCAATGCAGATGTAGCAAAGGGACTTTTGAGAGAACACTGCCCTTCTGAACCTCCAGGCCTTCTGGCCGTCTCAGCTTGTACTGCTCTCCACTGAATGGTTCAAAGTCAGGCTGGGGATTTTGCTTCCACATTTGGTGCACAAACCATCCATATTTGTAATCCCCAACAATGGGAGTGCCTAGGGCTTCGGCACAGTGAACTCGTAGCTGCAATCCAGAGCAAATAGAACAGGTTGACACTTACAGTTGAAAATGGCATCTCATGTACGAGATATATGAATTTATTTTCCATGTTTGTGAAATATAACACAGCAATCTAGAAGGCGTGATAGGATATGCAGCACTAAAGTGTGGAACATCTTTGCACATTTACAGAAATATAACATGAATAAAATCCGAGTACTATAAGGGTACCTGGTGCTTCCGCCCAGTCAATGGGCGTAGCTCAATCCATGAGCACCCATTAATGGTCGGTCCCATGACCCGATACTCTGTTATTGCCTCTTGTGCACCATCTATGCCAGAAGGATGTGCCAGAATGACCCTCTCTGCTTTCCCATCATCAAGAAGTACCTGAACCAGGAAATCCAATTTGATTTTAAGTTAAAAGACTGGAGCCTAAGAAGCTAACCTACATGGGATCATTTATCATGTTCTATCGCATACTACATGCTTTATACATGAAAGTGATAGCTAACAAATCAATCAGAAAATACCTTTGAAATAGGAGCAGATATAACTCCTTCCCTTTCTTTAGGAGTCCCAATTACTAGTGCCCAGTACTTCTGCGCATATGCTTCACAGGCCTTATTCCATATCTGCATATGACAATAATGCAAGATAATATTCGGTTATTAAAAAAACAAAATCATCAGAGCATGGCATGCAAAGTCAAAGGCTAAGTAAGTAATGAATTGATGGCTACCTGAGAACTTGTTCTAGCTAAGTTTACACTAGTGAAAAGCCAGTGCAGCCGAGTAAAGCTTCCATTTGTTCTGCCCATCAAAATCAAACCGCTGCTTTCTCTGTCCAGTCGATGAACCTAAGCTCATAAGTCATAGGGAAAAAAAGATTCTCAGGGCGATTAATATTATACACAGTGACCAAAACTCAAACAGAAACAACCTATGGGCTCACCAATTTTGGACCCTCTTTGTTTCCGTATGACAGTGCTGCTGCCGCAAGCACATCCATGCTGTTATGTACTGGCAAATGTCCTTTCATGGGCACTTTGGGGGGTTTGTTAAGCACCAGTAAAGCAGAGTCCTGTGATACAAAAGCTTCATGAACCTGAATCATGTAAAAGGAAAGCAGTAGAATCTGAAACACTAGAATGACGCCTGACACCTTTATCAACAATCTCAACAGATTTTTAACATTCTTTGGGAATCAACAAAATACGTAGACAAAGTGATCTATGCTGTTATTTCATAATATCATAATACTACATGTCCAAGTTGGCGAATACTGAAGTATAGAGGCTACTGTCTATGGATCAGTTATGGTAATTGACAATACAATCTACAAAGAAAAATTACCCTGTGGATTACAAGCCTCCTCAGGTACTCAATCTCATCTTTATTAGGATGCAGTGTGGCAGTGGGAATGGTCTCATAATGCTTTTTAATCTCGCCCTCAGCCACTGAAACAGGAAGGTGAATTCTCATTCCAGGCTCCATAACATCATTATGTTTAATCTGCAACAAACTATGAGCATATTTACTTTATTCACAAAGTACAACAATGCCCAGCAAAAAGAGTTACAGAGTAAATCCTTCATGCACACCTTCTTCAGATGATGCTTCTGAGTTTGAATGCTTTCAGCTGAAACCTCGTGATCAGAGTACTCAGAGAAAACCTGAACAGGCAGCTAGTTTTATCTTAGATACTGAACCAAAGATGCCTACAGCTAGTTTTATACTAGTACCTGAATAGGCATAGCGATTATCTAAGAAGCTCTGTTGCAAGTAATAGTATTAGTACACTACAGTCTATGACGCAGCCCTTGAGCACTAGAGTCCATAACTGAAACAAGTAATTCACCTATGGTAACGCCAGAAGTCGAACTCTTCTTGCAGTTTTCTTAGTTGACACTAACTGGCCGAAAAATGAGACCTTTGAACAAAGCTGCAAAAAGGGGCACAAATACCATTCTCCTGTTGAAGTGCGCCTGCACAGCTTCCTGTGGCACGTCGGCGAAATAGTGCTTCACCCAGCTAACCGCCGTCACGCGCCTCGGCGCCTCCTTCCTTCCTGGAAGAGGGTCCGCCCCAGAGGGAAACGGCGGCAGCGAGAGCAGCTGCCGCGGCCTCGGCCCAGGCTTGGGCGCCCCCAAGCGCGCAACGTTGCTCCTGTCCACGCGGACCACCACCGGATCGGCGGGCGCTGGTGCCGGCGGAGCCAGCCGGGACAGCCGCCGCAGCGCCGTTGGCCACCGCCACGGCCACGGACCCGGACGACGGCAGCCGCGGCAGAGCATCCCGAAGGCGGGGTAGGCCACAGCCACAGGCCGGCCACTCGGCCGTCCATTTTCTGGGGGCCATTCTAGTGCCAACGGGCCGACCAAGCATTGGCCGATCCAAAGCCCAAATCTATCCATTCTAGTGCCAACGGGCCGACAAAGCCTTGGCCGATCCAAAGCCCAGATTAAGGCGTTGTTTGGGTACACGTGGATTGGAGTGGATTTAAAGTGGAACAGAGGGATTGGTGTGTGTTTAAATCCCCAATAATTCAAAATCTCCTTCAATTCCTTCTATTCCACTCCAATCTACTTCAATCCACAGGTAGCCAAACAAGCCTAAAGTGGATTTTCTATCGCCCCTTGTAGCCATTCATTTTGTATCGAGATTCATATCATAAGAATATTTTAAAAAAGGACTCCTCGGTTTAGCTAAACTAAGTGAGTGTTCGTTTCCGCGGCAACTCTGCCGCAACACTGTTGGAAAAGACGGCGAAGTTTCTAGAGCACAGATTTCTCCAATCGTGTGGCAGGAGGTAAATCTGTCCATGTTGCGGCGACGCTGCTGCCGAAACGAACACCCTCTAATTTTCAGCTCTAGCTAATAGTATTTATTTAGATACTTCCTCCGTTCCGATTTATATGTTTGAATTTTTTTACACCAAATTTGACTTACTCTTCTTGTTCAAAATCTTCATAATTATCCTTTTTATTTTCAATGTGATTTACTTTAGCACATAATATACTTTAATGGCGACTTAATTTGGTTTTTTTCAGTGTGACTTACTCGCCTTGTTAACAAAAATCATACTTATCTGTATTTTGTGTAAAAAAATTCAAACAGCCTATAAATTAAGACAAAGGGAGTACATTACCTGACACACTATTGGATAATAAATTTGCCAAGCTGTTATTAGTTGGGTTTGTCCAACTAAGAGCTACTCACTCCATTCCAAAATGTAAATCATTTAACATTTTTTATAATAAAATTGACCAGGTCATCTTAAAAATACCAAAAATTTAGATCATACTCCAAAATTTATCATATGGTAAATCAAATCATAGTAAATAACAATAATAATTTTTTTGAATGAGACGAGTGGTCATAATTGACTTCTTGAAAGTCAAAGAACACAACTAATATACGACATAAAATTACTCTTATGTTTTAGGAATCCTACGTCTCAAAGAACTACCTAGTATGCTATTTCCTTCGGTCATTACTATACGATATTTTTTAGTTCAAAATTATATAAAAAATATCATATATTAACGTGAGGAGTTAGCAGAAAAATAAACAGAATTTGGAGCTACATTTCACATTCAAATCCGTACATGGTTAAATAATTTAATACGCACGTGGGCCATACATCCCTGCCTCTGCCGGCAGGGTATTATTGGTGGGCCCAAAAGGTCGTAGCCTCGGGAAAGGGACCCTGTTTTGCACACTAGCCCTCGCATTCTTGCCTATTTCTCGTCTGTCTGTAGCCAAGAGGATAAACCACAGCAGCAGTCCCTCTCAAGAAGAAAACCCGAGAATCCTAGTGAGAAAACACGGCAATACAATTTTGCAAGCGTGCGAAACACGCTCAGGAACTCCCAAAATCCGTGAAAAATATCATAATTCATCAGACTCGCCTCGCAGAATGAACAGCGCAACACAAGCACGTGAGAAGCGAAAAATGGATTGAACCCAAATCTTCTACGCGTCCTCGAAAGCAAAAGTACCTAAAATGCAAGAAAAATCGACAAGAAAATCGAAAATTTTGCAATGATAAATACAGCCCCGGACATACACGTATATCGCTAGACCCGTGATTCCGTCGTAGCCGTGATTCCCTCCTCCGAGCCGCGCCACCACCCTTTCTCCTCCTCCCCCCGTTCCCGGTTCCCCTACAAAAGCCGCGAGAAGCGGCGGGGACGGGGAGGCGACGACCCCTTTTGCGCCCGGGTCCCTCCCGTTCCGCGCATTCGCGTCCCCCATCCGCCAGGAGGAGCCATGGGCGTGGAGGTCGCCGCCGGCAAGAAGCTCGCGCTGGCGAGCATCGGCTTCGCCGACGTCCGCGTGGGCGCCGCCGGGGATGCCGCCTACAAGGAGGACCTGCTCGGTATGGGCCTGCCCGAGCCCAGGGTCGTCGGGGACCTGCCCGTCAGGCTGCCGGACGTGGGCGCCGCCGTCAAGGTGAGTAACTGCAGATCTCGGCTTATTATTGTGCTATACGGATGTATATGTGGGTGTGAAATGTTAGCTTAGGCTGAGCCTGAGCGTGTAGATTGGGACGCTCTGGGATTGGTTTGGGCTCAACACAAACGCGGGAGCTTGGCTTTCTTATTCGAAGGGTGCTGCTTGTTTGGTCATGCGAAAATAGGATTTGCGAGCGATTTGAATTTTTGGAATCAGTTTTGTGGCAAAATCGACGCCTTTATTTATATCCTGTGGATGATTCAATTGCCCACAGAGTTTCTTTCTTATGCTTCAAGGTTTCAAGCTTCGATCACGTATTCACATCTCGTTGTTGCTGTGCTTCAAACCGTTTGATGTACAAGCTTCGAACTGCTTGTTTGATTTGTTTAAATATTGTGAGCATGATGCTGGTAGCCTACTTTGAATCTTTATCCAAAGGTTTTCTGATAAAAGATATTAAAAGTGCTTTTTTAATCCACTTCAATCTTTGATTAGCTGACGGTTTGGCAGTTGGTGATTGTTGGGAAGTTTCAGCACTTGCTCGCGATCTGAGCGGACGTTCCAAATAGTTGGTGTGCGCATTGGGTCCCATTGCCATGTGTCCCATGTCCTTTCTCTGCTGAATGCTTTCCCGGCTTCTGTACTTATCTTAATGTAGATATTTCTTCAGAAAGAAACCTGGAGCTGGCCAGTTGAAAGCTATAGATGTGCTGCTGTCATTGGGCAGAAATTTGCCTTCTATTTGAATTCCTTTGTATTTGTTTTTCTTTGGACAAGAAAATTTGTGGAACTATAGGGAAGCTTCCGACAGACGCTGCCATTTATATAAATAACTGTTTGTTTTTTTAATTTGATTGCAGCAACTAATGACATACCCTTTTATCTGCCTTGGTGAGCAAATTTTATTGTTCCGACAATATTCTTCCTGGCATGTTTGTGTGATATCTTCCTTTCGAAAACGACACTAAATTTTGTCACTTTGAGATCCAAGATTTTTCTTGGTCTTTATGCATATATATACACTATAATGTGTAGAAGATAACTGTCTTTTAGTCAACTTCCCCTTTTTCCCTTTCCCTGTCCATTTGCAACTTCCAAGTTGGACCGTGTACTGTTAAACAACTGCAATCCAAACTACCCAGCTATTTATGATATTGCTTCTGCCTAGGAACTTTCATGCCACCAGCTAGGCAAATGCAACGCACTAAGCGGCAGTGTAGGGATTCAACGTTTTGATCACTTGGTCAAACTTGCAGAGTGCCGATGTTTCCTAAAGAAAAAGAAATACTGTAGTCTGAATTAGATTTTTGACAAAATGCATGAAGTAACAGGTTAATAATAGCTTTGGACAGCACTCACCCAGTTACCTGAGAATACACAGGTACCTATGTCTTCTATATTAATAAATGTGACAACAGATGACGTAGTCAATATGCAAAATACATATATCTTTGACTTAGCTGCTTTCATTCAAAATTAAAACGGAAAAACATTAGTAATAGCTATATATCATATGAGAGTTTTCCCAGCTTCTCTATTGCATTTTCTGCCATGGTAAACACTTGCGGGTGCTTTAGGATTCTTTCAGAGTTGGAACCTCCTGAAAAGTGTTTCCACTTATCTGAGTTTCTTATGAGTTTTTTTTCCAAATCTTGCTAAGTGCCAATGGAGTTGAGAGTCATTGATCTGATGATACTTGTATCTAATGCAGACTTTTCTGAGGAATAGAGAAGTCGCTGAGTTCATGAGTGGAGCACTGGCTGGTGCAATGACTAAGGCTGTTCTTGCCCCTTTAGAAACTATCAGGTAGTTTTCATACTTTGCTCTCCACATTCATCCATTCATAGTTCCAAGTCTGGTGTCTTGCTAATTGTATCAAGTTCCAAGGCTGTGGATTGGTGGGATGCGAAAATTTGGCTCCCACACTGAGTAATGGGTGTGTTTAAAATTTTTAATGATCCACTGAGGCGCTGACTATATTTTGATACTAGTATATATCTTTCAGTTAATTGACATCCATACAGCCATTCGAGTACAACTCAAGATCCAACAGTTAAACTCGAATTGATTGAAAGTCCATAAATGCATTGGATGGCTTAGATGCATGTATATACTTGAGTTGTACTTGAAGCATTTCCCTTTGGCTAAATGATATACAATTGTTTAGTGGTCATTGATTCGGAAAATATCGAAATTGCTATTCTAGCTTATAAATGTGTATCTAAAAATATGTTGATATTATTTGATCGATTTCAGGACGAGAATGGTTGTTGGAGTAGGATCAAAACATATTTTAGGTAGTTTTATGGAGATTGTTGAACAAAACGGCTGGCAAGGGCTTTGGGCAGGCAATACAATAAATATGCTCCGGATCATCCCAACTCAAGCAATTGAGCTTGGTACATTTGAATATGTAAAAAGAGGTATGGCATCAGCACAAGAGAAATGGAAGGAGGATGGCTGCCCAAAGATACAACTTGGCAATTTGGAAATTGAGCTGCCATTTCACTTACTATCACCGGTTGCAATTGGAGGTGCGGCTGCTGGAATAGCTGGCACTTTAGTGTGCCATCCTCTTGAGGTTCTTAAGGTACTTCAGAGCTGAATCTGCATGATGAGTTTCTATGGACACTATTCATGGAATCTTATGCCCTTTTTTGGGTCTGGTTTTTAGTTCTAACTTCTATTGCCTATTCCAAATAAATGGCAAAAAACTTCATCGTGACGCTCCCTTATTTAATTTATTGATTACTTTTTACTAATTTTCTTGCCACAGGATCGCATGACTGTCAACCGTGAGGCTTATCCCAGTATAGCCATTGCTTTCAGCAAGATCTACCGGACCGATGGCATTGCTGGTCTTTATGCTGGCCTCTGCCCAACGTTGGTTGGCATGCTTCCATATAGCACATGCTACTATTTCATGTATGAGACCATCAAGACTTCTTACTGCCGCACACATAAAAAGAAATCTTTGAGCCGTCCTGAGCTGCTGGTTATTGGGGCTTTTTCAGGTCAGATTCAGTGTCACCTAAAGTTTCTGTTTCATATTGTTAGGCAATATACATTCTCCTCCAAAAGTTCTTGAAACAAACTGTGAAATGTGACATTCCATGTTTGCATAACAGTTAGCTTTGAGTAGATGTCTCGTTTTTACAGATCTTTAATCTTCTAGGTCTAACTGCAAGCACAATCAGCTTCCCTCTGGAAGTGGCAAGAAAGCGCCTTATGGTGGGATCCCTACATGGGAAGTGCCCACCCCACATGATCGCGGCATTAGCTGAGGTGGTCCAAGAGGAGGGCATCAAGGGGCTTTTCCGAGGATGGGCGGCGAGCTCCCTGAAGGTCATGCCGACGTCTGGTGTCACCTGGATGTTTTATGAGGCATGGAAGGATCTTCTTTTGGGTTCACAGCTCCATACCTAGCATGAGCATGACGAAGTAGAATAAATTTGTTGTGCTGTTTGGGATTGTTCAGCCTTTTTTTTTCTCTTTCAAATCCCACACATGCCACACCAGCCATTTAGGGGATAAAAGGCCATCTTGTGCTGGTTCTACCGAGGATTAGAAGCATTAGTCAATTGGCCTTTGCTAACGTGGAATTGTCCGTTTACTAGCAACTGTGAGCAGACTCACTCTGTGCTGTGGGCATGCATTGGCCCCAGGCATTGCTACTGTGAAATTGTCTCACTAATGAAGGAAAAATGATCTCTTACTTCTCAGATGAAACTTGTGTGGAATGTTGTGGGCTTTGACGCTTTCTATGTGGAGTAATGTGTCCGGTTTATAATGAGTCCATGTTTTACTACCTCTTGCCCAAAATGATTGTTAGGATTTTCCTCCCTATTTTTTTGTTTTTTCTGTGAAATTGAATTGTTTCGTGTGAAATTTCTGTATAATTCCTGCGTTCCAAACGAGCCAAATTCCTCCACAATTCCTGCATTCCAAATGCGCATGCAAACTTTCCTTTGGATGTGCTATTTTTGTGCCAGCAATTTATGCAAGATTCCAGTACCTTGTGGCAAACCACAATTAGACAGTTGTAAAATGCTTGCTTTATTTCTCATATGTAAATGCAAAAATGGGTTGCAATCTCCAAAGAAGGCCATTTGTCCTGAGCGGCAGCTACGCTCCAAGGCCTTTGCGCTCAACGAGGCTTCGTCCCAACCTCCAGCGTCCATTCCTCATCGCACGGTGGCAACTCCTCCAAATCATCATTCTATGGTTGCATACACAAGGCAGACGCCAATCGTGAGAAAGAGACAGACATCGTCATACACGCGTGTTTACCTCACAGGCTCACACACCGGCCGGCGCCGGTCATGTGCCCCAACGCGTCAACCCCGGCGACCGGCGATGCCGACTCCGACACGGACGCCGCAGTTCTTGCAAAGCTTCATGCTTCACGAGCTGAACTCGTTTCGGTCCTTTCGGCCGCGGCCGAGGCCGAGGTCGAAATCGACGCCGTCGGCGATCACCTGGCTGAACTGCTGTCCAGCTCCTCACCGTCGTCCTCCTACCTCCAGTCCCAGGCCGTGGCGGCACGCGCGCTGAGCGCACGCATCGACCGGGCCGTCGCCCCTGCGGAGCCCCTCCTCGCTGCGTTCCGCCGCGTGTCTGCGCTTACCGTGGAGGCCACGCCGCCCGCGAACCCGGCCGACGCCGAGAGCGCGGTCGCGTTCGTCGACCGCGTGGACCAGCTGCGGGACGCCATCGAGGAGGTGGTGGCGCGCGGGGACGAGGCCGTCCGGAGGGTGGAGGAGGCGGTCGGGTTCTTGGGCCGGACCAAGGCGGCCGGCCGCGGCCGCGTCCGGAGGCTGACCGAGGCCGCTGCGGCGCTGCGCGCGGTGTACGAGACGGAGGCTGAGGAGATGCGCTTCGAGGGCCCCCTCGACGAGGCGCTCCTTGGCCTCCAGGACCTCTTCGAAGCGCTGCTGCTCAGGCTCAAGCACCCGGCGCCCGCGGATGATGACTTCGCCGGCGCCGACGACGGAGGCACGGCCAGGTACGAGCTGGGCACCGAGGACGAGGTGGAGGCCGCTGCAAGGATCGCCAGGACGCTCGCCGGCAACGACTGTTTGGACATCTGCCTCGATATCTACGTCAAGGTGATTCATTTTCTCTAACCCCAACTGCCGCCCGTGTTCTTTCTTGGTCCTGGACTCCTGGTGCGACAGCTGCGATGTGACGTCACGCAGACGAGGTACAGGAGAGCGGCCAAGGCGATGATGCGGCTCAACCCGGCGTACCTCAAGACGTACACGCCGGAGGACATCGACGCCATGGAGTGGGAGTCGCTGGAGTCGGCCATGGCGCTATGGAGCCCGCATTTCCACGTGGCCATCGCCTCCGTGCTCGCCGCGGAGCGCCGGCTCTGCGCGCGCGTGCTCGAGTCCCTGCCGCCGGCGGTGTGGCCCGAATGCTTCGCCAAGATCGCCGCCCGCATCGTCGCAGCATTCTTCCGCTTCGCGGACGGGGTGGCCGCCGCCGCGCGCGAGCCACAGAGGCTGTTCAAGCTGCTCGACATGCTCGACGCGGTGGTCCGGGAGAGGGAGCGCCTCGACGAGCTCTTCTCCAGCGAGTCAGCCACGCTGGTCGCCATCCGCGAGCGCACGCGCGAGGTGGAGCGCGCCCTGGCGCGCGCCGCGGCCAGCGTGTTCTTCGAGTTCGGCCTCCGCATCGAGACGCACTACGTCACCGGCGACGGCGCCGACGCCGGGCACGTGCCCAAGATCGTACGGTACGCCGTGAACTACCTCAAGTGCCTCGCGTCCGACGACTACCTGCCGCTCGTGGGCACCGCGCTGCGCGCGGACCGTGAGCGCGGCGACGAGGACGAGGACGGGAGCGAGGGCAGCGGCGGCGCGGCGCTCGCCGAGGCGGCGTCGAACGTGCTGGAGGCGCTGCACCGGCACGTCGAGACGGCTCGCCGGGTGTGCGCGGACACGGTGGCGTCGCATGTGATGGCCATGAACGCTTACTGGTACATCTACATGCGCGCCCGGGGCTCGGAGCTGGCGAAGCTGGTCGGCGAGGACACCATGCGGCGCCGGTACAAGGTGGCGGCCGAGGAAGCAGCGTGGGAGTACCAGGACGCGGCGTGGACACCGCTCATCAGGCTCGTCAGCGGCAGCAGCTCCGGGGCGCCGAAGACCTGGCCGCCGGACGACGCGCGGGTGAAGGCCGTGGCGTTCGCCGACATGATCGAGGAGCGGGTGAGGCGGCACGGGGCCGAGTACAAGATACCGGACGGCGACCTCCGTGGGCAGATCAAGGTCGCGGTGGCCAAGGCAGTGCGCGGCGCGTACGCTGGGTTCTTGAAGGCCAACGACATGGCCCTGGCCAGCTGCCGGAGGGAACTGCTCCCGCTGGACGTCATCGAGGGAATGGTGGGGAGGGTGTTCGACGAAATGGGCGATGGAGTAGCCGGCAGCGTCGGCCAGGCGAGGGGAAGCAGGAGCCGGCGGGAGTTGAGGGACAGCAGCAACCTGGAGGGCTTTGGCGTCTAAAGATGCAGCATGGGTATGTATAAGGCGCCAATGATTTTTCTGTGTTGAGGAAACAATGATTTGTTAATTTCTCAAGCCTGCAGAGAATGTTATGTAATCAATCAAAATCAACTTCATGATAGTAGTTGAAAACTATTATGTTCCTGAAATTTGTCGTACTATTTTCCTACAGTCAATCAAATATTCAAGTACGGCGTTGTTGGACTTGGTTAAAGTCCTTCATACACATTGTAAGCCTGACAGCATTTCCAAAATGAATTTATTTCTGTTGAGCCCCTGGAAATGCAGGAATTTGAATGTAATTCCATTGCTGGTGAATAGACTGCGCACACCTTTTCATTAAAACACATACCGAAACCGACGGTTGCTGATAGACATGCAGAAATCGAAACTCGAGCTGAACAAGAGATCATCTCACCAGCACGCAATCAACACAAGAGCTGAACAGGGCTTTAACACACCAACAAGATGAGAGCAAGCAAATACATTACCAGGCACAGTTGATACAAACCATAACAGTGAACTCCTTTTGCACACAGCTAACCGACGACTATTATTCTGTAAATAGGCACACCTAACATAGATACATTGATGCACACCACTAATCTTCTGTTCTAGAACGTCAAAAGACTACCTGGAGAAAAGTCACACCTATACAATCTTCGACGACAGTTTTGTTAGCCCGTCAGAAGGTTCCGGGTTCGACTTGTTTTGCTTCCTTCCCAACTGCTGGGTAGCAAAAAGATCCAAGTCACCCCTCCCATGATGAAATTGTCGTTCATTTCAAGAATCCAACTCGGCAGGTCCTGAAACATCACAGAATTAAACATATTACTTGTGATAATGCGTCCGAAACAATCACAGAGAAGCTTAGTGCCATTACCAATGGAAGATGAAACATACCTTCACCACAGAGCTGCTCAACCCGGCTTACAATATGCTTGCCATAAGTGTACTTCCTCAATGCTTGCAGATGACCCTTTACACGGCTCAAAAGGAGTTCCCTCTGGCTCTCATTGCATGTTTCCAGTATCTTTTGAACCACATAATTAGCATACTGGTCCTTCATCATCGCCTAATTGAACATAATAAATGGTTAGCAAATATAACCTACCAACCAGACAAAAGGGACGCAAAATTAAGAAGAATCATTAGTTCATCTGTGACCGTGAGATTCAGAGCTCCAAGAAGCTGTAAGCATGGAACTTAAAGGCAGACACTCATGTCAGTATCTGGTTTAGATGCTACCACATAGATGTCATTTTGCTGCCCAGTTCCTTGTAGCATTACATTCATAACTTAGTTTGGAAAAGGGAAGGGGAGATGGACAAATCACTTAATTGCAGCCATCATACATACCAGCAAATTGTCATTGCCCTCTGTCTGCTCCACTATCTGCCTGATCAGAAGATCCCGCTCCGCAATATCACCATGCTGAAAACACTTCTCGACCACATTCGATGCAAATTTATTTTGGCTCATGGTAACAACCTGTCCAGCCAATTTAGTTATAATTTGGCTCCTCTCATGAGCTTTTCCTCTTTCCAGAACATGCTGCAAATGAACCAGAGAGAACAATAAGCTGCCAAGCAAGATCGAAACATCAAACATTTGTAGGGCCACAGGAGAAAAGGTGTCACACAAACAGATTTTACCTGTGTAACATAGTTGCCATACTGATCTTGAGCAAGGATGCATGCTGACTCCAATATCTCATCTATTATGCACTGGCCTTGTGAATTGCCACCGCAATGCTCCAAAACTCTCTGTCCAGTACGATAAGCATTAGAGAACACCAGAATCTATCATCAAATGCAAATAGAATATTATTGTAAATTCACCTGAATTACACGGCAACCATATGGGTGCATTGAAAGGCTAGCGACTTGTCCCTGAAAGGCAGATACTACGAAACCAATGTGTTCTGTGGGGACACATTCAATGCACTTTTGTATAACATGATTTCCATTTTGATCACGAACGCATCGCATAACATGTCCATCAAGCTCACGAACTAGGTCTACTTTCTGGTCAAGTTCCATAACCTCAAGAGCCTATATATTTCCAGAGAGGTTAGTGGAAACAATAAACAATAATCATAGCTGTTAGTTGCTCATACCAAGCTAGATAGCAAGAATGACAAGACAAACTAAACTGTAAGTAACTTGCCTAAACAGTAATTTCTAGGTAGAAGTAATTTTGCATATCATAGCTACTTATCCACTCAGAATACCATACTTATTACAAAACGACACCCCTCTAAAAATCACGAGCAGTAGATAATGGATTCTGTAATAGATATGTTTCAAATATATTAGAGACCACATGTTTCAAAGGCGCACTCCACTAATGTTGCTATGCTCACATAACTAACCTTAGTTAAATTTGGGATATGAACTATAGTAATCGACGCATCCTTCAGGATCAGAATTATAGCTAACAAGGGCACGTAATTTTAACAAGACTGAAGCCATCTATCGCTGACTAATGTAATTCAGCAACACCCAGGATATCCAACACTTTACTCAGAAGCTAATGTCACAGTTACAGCCAAGCAGCTTTTGAAGTGGTTCAAGACTTATAAGTATTGCAAGTTGATGAAAGAAGTGCTATAAGAGAATTGAGATATAGCAAGGTTTGGATAATTCTATGATGGTTACAAAAATATTCGCATTTAGTTTAAAATATATTAAACACAGATTAAAGAGTACCTTCTGAATTACTCTGCAACCATACATCTGAAGACTCAAAGGCAAAACATGACCAACAAGCTTAGTGGCAAGATCCCTCCTTTGCTCACGTGTCCCATGTTCAAAGAACTGCAATGGTTACATGTCATTTATTCTAATACGTTACTATGTGAGATGAAGTGACTAGATGTGGCATGCAATATACAAAAGATTTACTGAGGGCTAGGAGATTCACCCTTACGACAGCATACCTTTTGGATCACATAGTTTCCAAAAACGTCAGTCATTAATGATGTAGCATGAGGAAGAACTTCTGCAAACACAGATGACTTCTCTTCGGTAGTGCAGTTTTCCAACTTCTGCTGGATGAATCGGCTACCATGTTGGTCAGCGCTGAGATAAAAAATACATCCATAATTAGCATACAAGCATTTGTTTCTTAGAATGGATGTTAGACAGGATATGGACTAAATCAATAATCAACACCGAACAACTAACCTGTATTCCACTATACGACCTGTGATATCAGACAGCTCAACCCTGCGTGCTCTGTTGGACTTTAACTCATCTAGGAAAGAGCAGGCCTTTGGTTCATCAAACTTCTGTTTTTCTCGTTGCCCTTGAATCCCAGGATTACCAGTAATATTTCTTGAGGGGGACTGGAATCCAACAGAGTCGTTTCTCCTACCAGGAGGCAATACTCCAGGCAATGTTTGTCCCTGAAACACTGGGCTTGTAGGATAGGTTATTGGTACTCCGATATAAGGTGAGATGCCTTGATAATTTGGACCATCCCCTCCTCTTCTGGCAGTAGGAGAATTAGGGAAACCAGTTCTTGGAAATTGAAGCCTCTGATCAGATGGATATGCAGCTTGAGGCATCATCTTTTGTGGATCAAAGCTTTCAGCTGGATTCCCAACAACAGTAAATCTTGGGCCCATTGTATTGTATTGATTCCCACCGGTATACTGAAGTAAAGAGGGATGCTGAAAGAAATGAATGAAGTTTGGATCGGGAACGGATGGCTGCATACCAACCCCAAGTTGCCCGTACATTTTATATGGCTGCATAAAATCTGTAACCCCAGTAACATTCCCTGCTGAAGGAAAACCAGATGGCCTGCCACTAAAGCTTGGAGTCATAGGACTGTCAAGTGGTGTAGCAAGAGAGCCTTGGGGAGAATAACTAGCCATAAAAGGTGGCAAAATTGAACCACTTACAGGGTACCCACCAGTTCCAATTGCAGTTGGAAAAGCATTAGCAGGGTGCAAATTCTGATAATAAGGGTTTCCAAAAGTATTTGGTGTATAAAAAGGTGTTGTCATACCAGGCTGCGGTAAAAATTGCTGCATGTCACCGGCAGGTAACTTAAGCTGAGTATGAGATAAGTTATCAACAAAAGGAACATGAGAAAGATGTGGTCCTTGAGGAGTCATTTGAAGAGGATCGCCTTGGACTGGGAGCAAGGAACCATACTGCTGCAAGATATTGTCCTGCCACTTCTGTTTAACAGGTGAGGATGCATGGCCATCCAAACTTAACTTCAAATTTTTCATACTGGAGTCCACATTATCAAGTTCAGTAACAGCAGCACTACTGCCAAGCACAGTATTTCCAAGCTTGGTGTCTACAGACAGCTTTTCTTGCTGAGAAATTTGCATACCAGTTTTGCTTCCAGAATATGATGAACTTGAAAGGGGTGCCGACGAAAGGTCATCTCTAATAGTACTTTTCTGTGGACTTTTTGGTACCCAAGAGTTCAGATCTGATTGCTTCACAGCATCAACTGACAAACTCCTTGACAAATTTATGTCAGATCGTATAGCCATAGCATCACAAGTGTTGCTAATTGAAGGATTAGAAGATGAACTATCAGGCAAAGAAGCAACGCTCTGCTGAAAACTCTCCTAACAAAAATATAAGCAGATGATGATAAGATCATTAGTGGCAGTCAAGAGAAAATCAAAGGATTAATACAAACTTCATTTGTATGTGCAAAAGGGAAGCGAGTAAATTAAGAATTGGGAAGAAATAACCGAATACAGTAAGACTTGATCTTAGACTTCATAAAACACAAATGTTGCATCACTTTAGATGTGTTAACAGCTTATGAGCTTAGTATTTAGGGTGCATTTGGCATTGCAGTGCTGTAGCAGTGGCTTTCCGGGAAGCAATTGTATTTACTGTTTTCACATAGATTTACCAATCAATAGCTGTTATAGTAGAGCATAAAGCCAGCCAAATCTTTTCCACATTTTTGTTAACTATACACAATTCTGATGTGAAAAAGTAATCTAGATGGACTTATAGTGCTGACATTTTATCAGTCACAGGTAAGACATTGGAGCAATCATTTTCAAATGCTCAAAAGGAACCTTACCTTTAGCTATTCCCAAAAAAACTTGCTTTTAAGTTTTTAACTATACAAAAATCATTAAATATCAGCTGGGCTAAAATATTGGTGAATTGTACCATAAGAAAAATAAAGTTAATTTCTATTTCTATACAATAAATTCAGTGGCCTCAGAACATAAAGATAACCAATGCTATGATGGAAAGTTAATATATTATTTCCCGCTAAAACAAGTAAAAGGCCACAGGATCCCTACTCACTTATGTACCCCTAAAACAAACCATAGGTTGCATACAGATCAAAACTCAATCCAGTTTTCTGTGTCACCAGTGACCACACCAACTACTAAGCATGTTTCAGAACCATAATTGATTAATTTTCTTTGGCACATATAACTACAGATGAATTAATGCAAAAGCCAAAACCAAAGAATGGCACATTTTTAACTATAAAGGTAGAACCAAAAACCCTGACAAAAAGAGGAGTAGTAAATCCATGTCAAACACTCACCAGCAACAAATCCTGGCTCTCAAAGTTGGATGCGCTGGAGATAATCCGGGCATCCTCGACTGAACTTGAATCCAATCTTGGAGATTTATCATCCTCTGGTTCTTCTTTGTGAGTTGATAGAGTGGATCGAGGAACATATATAGAGCTTTTGCTGCTGTTATCTTGGGAGACCACCCTCCATTCTTTAGTCTTGCCAACTCGGTTCATTAATCGACGGCTCTCCCTCGAAATAAGTGGTGGAGGGAGCCTTGGATTCAGATTCACCTTGGAGCCATAATACTCAAAATATGCTGGATCAGCACGCAATTGCTCCTCAGACTTGGAACTGTCGGTCAAATTATCCAAGCTTGCCAAATTGGCATCAAAGCTCCCACTCTGCTGGCCAATGAGATGGCCAAGAGCAGCAAGAGATCCTTCCATGCTAGGTGGTGCACTTCCACTGCGATTTGGCACAGATTCCCTCCATCCCCCATAAACCCCTGTGCCATTATCCACAAATCCCAGATCTTCCCCTGAAAGGCCAGCCACTGAAGAGTCAAATGCACCAAAGCCCTTACTCCAGTCCCTAGCCCCTGTCCCACCAATCAACCGGACAGCACTCTCAGTAGCCATTAGACTGCAGAGAAAGAAAGACGGTTAGTAAGTTCTCATTAATTGACAAAATCTGCAGGGAGCACATCCTTGGATAGTTAGTGCTCATAAATTGATAAAATATGCAAGGGACACGTCCTTTATTACTTTGTACACCACAATTGAAGCCCAAATGTATGGTAGTGCAACAAGTAACAAGAATGATTGAATTAGTGTGTCAGGCAAATGCATTTTAGATTTCATTTCAAGCAGTCCATATTGGATATAGAGATAACTTAACAGAAAGATATTCAAGGGTAACTAAACATGCTGCATTGACCAGATAATACCATACTTGCAGATCTTTGATAGCTTGGTGCCTCAATTTTAAGACAGAAACATAGCAGTGAATCTCAACTGATGTAAATGACAAACAGACAAGTTGCAAAAGTGAGCTGGCCATTTGGTCAAACGTTAGATAACATCTAGTGCTTCGACTGCAGTTGCATTGCCAATGGCTTAGATAAGGCACCAAAAGATAAGGTCTTTAGGGTCTAATCATGGACGTATCCATCGAACTGCACACAAACTGTCATGGTGGAGGGCGATTAGTAGCGGATCAGTCACGAAGATCATAACAGTGAGAGGTAGAGGGACGTGGACCAAGGCCTCTGCATCGAGGTTTAGAAGCCAGGGGAAGGTAGTCAGAAGAGAAAGCAGGGAGACAGAAGATAGAGATGGGTCGGCAGGGACATTAGAGATAATTCATCTATTGCTTGATTCCCACAAGATATAATGGTCCATATTTATATGGTCTGACACAAGACCTTTATGCAACTAACAGACTCCCTCATCTCCTATCTCCTACGATTGTTGATTGCTAACTGAATTATCTAAACAAACTATACAAGGCAACTAAGACTCTTAACTGAACCCAAATCCTAACTAGGAACGTGTAGACTTATGATCAAACCCAACTTCTAGGCCTACTGCCGTACATGACACAAACCTAGGCCACTGCTTGCTCATCTGCCATCCATATGGCACCTCCCATTCATCACATGATCTAGTGGGGAAAAAAATAAAATTTCAATATGAGATCAAATGAGGCAGCAGTGGAATAATTCCCAAAGAGAAAGCACATTTGTTTCACAAGCAAGCCCACAAGGCGGACACCTGAGGGCTTGTTCAGTTAGCCTCGGATTGTAGAGGGGATTTTGACTTGCTAACGATTTAATCCCCCTCAATCCCCTCCAATCCCCCTCAAACCAAACAAGGCCTGAAGATTCACGAATGCACACAAACCCTCGTCGACAGCTGGAACACATTCCTGCGATTCCATCAATGGAAACCCTTGATCCCGAGTCCTGACCCCAGAATCACAAGACCACATGCATTCCCCTTGCGCAAAGGCGATTTGCTAACACTCAAGCAACCAAACTACAGCCACAGCCCAAAAAAATTGCCCCTAAAATCAAGCAAACATGGGCACACTACGCATCATGCTCCCACACCAGTCAAAAGAAGAGATAACAAAACACAAAGAAGGAAAGGTGCGACCTTGCGGCCTCCATGTCAGCCGACTGGGAGCCCGAAACCCTAGGCGACCAAGCACCAGCAGCAGCGCCACCACCAGCAGTCATCCTCCCAAAGCTCGTCCTGCAACAAGCCTACCCTTTTCTCCGAAAGCAGAAGCACCACCCACCGCCGCCTTATCCACCCCTTTGAAAACACTCCCTGGAAGGAACTTTCCTTTCCCCCTCCGCTTTTCCCTCTTCCCCTTTGCTATTCAGTGGAGAAGACGACGGGGCGATGGAGGCATTGAATGGGTGCATCTGTACCAACCGATCGCTTCTAAAGCCCTCAGACCATCTGTGCCTGCGCGGCTAGGCTGGATGAAGCTGCTGCAGCGTGTTTTGGGAGCCGTGCCAGGAGGCAATGTGCAGCAGGGTGGGATGGACTGGGTCACAAAGCGTCATTTGCCTATCTAGGATGGCAGGATTCTGCAGCGAAGGCACTACGCGCGCACGGAAATTAGGGGACGCACTTTGAGCTTGTCTTGGAAAGCAAAGAGGGGCCTGGGTGTTTTTTTAGGAAGGAATGAACCCTTGAGATGGCAAAAAAGTATACCTAATTCATAAGTATGATAATAAGAGGTGAAGTGAATTGATGTCATTTTTGTCCCTTTATCTAGATATGTTTGTTTAGTATTGTGGACAATATTGTTTGTAACAAGGCATAATGTTATTACTTTCTGCAAGTAATAATGAGAAATTGATTAGTTAGTGGTCATTAATTGACTAAATCTGCAAGCAAAATGGCCTTTATTACTTTCTCAAACGATTATTGACGCCAAAATGATTGGCAACAGTAAGTTTGTCGAGCAAATGGATTATAGATTCCACTCCTAGTAGTTTATACTACCTCCGGATGAAAATGTATGGCATTTCCGACATCTAAAATGACTTGCAAATAGTACTAATCACCTGTCTGTCTAAAACATCAAACAATTTCAGCACCAAGGGTAATGCTACTTACTGCCAGCTAAGTAATACATAGTACCATAGTAACCAAAGAATGACGGCGGCTCAGAGTCTCAGAGGAAATGAATGAAATACAAACATAGCAGTAGAATCTCAATTGATGTATAAATGACAAAAGGACAATTTGCCAAAGTGAGCCAGCCATTTGGCCATACGTTTGCTATGTAGCACTAGCACCTAGCGCCCAGTTACATTTCAGATGAGGCACCGAAATTCAAGGCATTTGGGATGTAATCATGCATCGAACTGCACACAAACCTCGTCCGGTCGTCCCCTGCCTACCTCAGCAATCCGACACACCCCATTCCCCACACTCAACAATTAGCGGGGTGAACAGATTTTGCATACGAGATGAAACACGAGCAAGCCGCAGGACTAATTCCTCAAGCGAAAAGCACACTCTTTTCACGCACACACGACCAAATGGCACTTCAAAAACACCAAAGAGCGACCAAATTCAGGAAGCCCCCAAACATTCCTGCGATTCCATCGAAGGAAGCCCTCCACCCCCAAACCCCAGAATCACAACGCACGCATTCCCCCTCGCGCAAAGGCGACTTTGCACCACTCAAGCAGTCCACCGACGAAAATATTTCCCAAAAATCTAGCAAACTCGCGCGCTAGCAGTCGGCCGCCACACAAGTCAACACGGGATATGACTAAACATGGCGAGGGAAAGGCGCCACCTTGCGGCCTCGGAGCCGGCCGGCAGGCAGGCAGAGCTCGAAACCCTAGGCGACCGAGCAAGTCCAGCGCACCGGCGCCAGCAGTCCTCCTCAAGAAGCTCGCCCGGCGACAAGCGCTCCCCCTTTCTCCGGAGCTCCCAACCGCCTCGGCCTTATCCACCCCTTCGAAAACACTTCCGTCTAGAAGGAACAAGCTTTCCTTTCCTCCTCTCCTCCACCTCCCCTCGCTTTACTCTTTTTCTTTTGCGACTCGGTGGAGAAGACGATGGACAACGGACGGGACGGGAGAGGGGGTTGAACGGGTGCGGCCATACCGATCGGTGGCTTCTAAAACCCTCGAACCGCCTGCTGCTGGGCTGGGTGCGACCGCGGCGGCGCGCTTGGGGGTACGTGCCGGCAGGCGATGGACGGCGGTGATGGGACGGACAGGGTCACGAGGCGGCGTCTGCGTACAGGGGACCTAGGACGGCAGATTCTGCTGCCGCGGCTTCACCGCTACGCGTACACGGAGATTGCGGACGCGCTCTGATCCTTTCCTCCACGGACCACGGGGGAAACAACAGAGAGAGCACAGTGGTCTCCAGGAAGAGCAGTATAGGCGGGATTTGAGATGGGTAATGGCATGCTAAAAAGCAAACCTTAATCCATATGCATATGGTAGTATATAATAGTAGAAGGTGTGAAAGGATGTCATTTTTCTGTCCTTTCATGTAAGCATGTTTATTCATGTTGTTGACAGCGTAATTTGTTTGTTTGTTTGTTGTTTGAGGAATTATAAAGTAGTTATGCATGTTTGTTTTAAAAGCGGTTGAACTCATTTGAACTTTATGAACCAAAATATGTAGTTATGTTAGTTAGGTTCGCATGGTGGAACTTGCCTATCTAGGTCCAATTGTTTGGGTATAGATGCTCGCAACTCGAGCTAATTATTATCTCAGTTATACGTGAGTCAATCAAAATTCTTTCTCACTGATACGTTGTGCATTCATATATTAATAACAAAAATAGCAAACGAAAGATGCTAAGGTTTCGCTAGTGGATTGTTCATATAGTCAATGACAATATCTACCAAACTGGTTTGTTTAATGTGTTCAAAGAGGCAACATATGAGGCTGCGTATGTATTTAAGTCTCTATTATGTTTCACACACAAAAAAAATACTCCGTTCTATAAAGAGTGCCACAATCTAGCCTTTTTACGACATCTTAATTCTAAGGTTCATTGACGCATGCGCCCCTCGAATTCCATTTGTTTTTGGTGCATTAAATACTGACATGCAGAAAATAAACTATTATTCTTTATGGAAAAATTTGCCAACTCTGGATTGACACTCTTCATGGGCCGCAAGCCGCAAGGTAGTAATAGGCATTTCATTTGACGCATGCGCCCCTCGATACTGAAATGCAGAAAATAAACTATCTAAATTTATATTCTTTATGGAAAATTTTGCAAACTCTGGAATGGCACTCTTCATGAGAAGGAAGCAGTAATATGCATTTGATATGGTTGACATCGCTTTAATTAGGTGCATTTCCCTGAGTGTACATAATACTCTCTCCATATTAAAATATAAGTTGTGGTTGAAATCATATGTATTATTCAAAAAATTGTGTAACATATAATGAAACAAATAATGCACAAATTTTCTACAGTGATAAAACAAATCTCAATAAAATAATTTATAAATTTTTAATAAGACGAGTGATTAAAGTTTTGGAGAAAAGTCAACCGATACTTGTATTTAAATAGGGATGGAGTAATATTTTTCAAATGCACGCTAATTTCATGATAGTGTTGTGCTAAGTAAGTTGGTATTCTTTGTGGTGTACCGTGTGTCTCCTCTTAGCAAATGTTATTGTTTTAAGTCTTGTTGACTTCTTCCGGTACTGCCCGGCCGTCTGCTAGACGCTACGGTCTGGGAGGAAACGTCAAGGGAACGTACTCCACCATTGCATAGAAAGAGCTGTGAGCTTGGCCTTTATCCAGTGCCAGTCTTGGTCCGTATTGCTTCTGCTCAGTAGCCACTAGCCAGTACTCCACCATTGCATGCTTCTTTTCTTCCTCGACTCCTTGTGCTGTCGTACATTCGAATACAAGTTAACAATTCTTTGAGTAATATCGCGGTGCACTGGTTATTTGTGGGAACAAAAATAGCATAAAGGATAAGGTCATAATTAAGAACTACTGTAGTAGTTATACCTCCATGTCGTCATCATGTCGAGAGGCAAAAAACTGCAGCGACAAGCTTGTACTGAATAAGCTCGGAGTACGGATTGCTGACCACGTGGCGTCTCGTTCCCGGGCTCTAGAATGGCCGCCGCTCACCGCGGCAGGCTCAGGCACGGTACATGTCGGCACGGAGCACGCCCACCATGGCCGCGGCCGACCACGCTGGCCGGATTCTGGCCATAGCGGCGAGGAGCAGACAGCAGAACATGGAAGGTACACGCAGGCAGGAAGCTAGGCGGCGTGGGCTGGCTGCAAAGAACCACTGCACAACCAGGCCCGATCGAGGCCCAGTCCGGCTCGGAACAATTACCAAAAGCCCGTTTCATTTCCTGGATTCTTTTTCGGAAAAGTTAAACGACGACAGGTCGCGCGTCATTATTTTCGGCTCACGTGAACACGTTATCTTTCGGCCTGCATCATTATTTTATGAGGTGGGCTCCACGGCCTGTTGCAGCCCAAAGAGAAAAAGAGGATGTGCAATGGTGGCCTGGGTGATGTGCGCATGGGTTTTGACATGTCACTTTTGAATGACGTCATTGCATGCAAACAACAACATTTTATTTTTATTATTCCCTATGATCACTATTCTCTCATAAAATATCCGTTTTTAAATCTGTTTGCACCGTTACATTTCTTATGACGAGATCTACAAAACAAGATCTATATTTGATATGTTTGGAGTTGTTCATGCGACCGGCAATTTTTATACAACATGAATAACAACTTATGTGCAAAATGTGTAGCAACTCATGTTATCAAACTATATAGAGTCACATTATGTTTACATAAGTTGATATATTGTCACTATATAAAATAATTTATGTATATATTTTTCTACTTTTTTTATATAACTTGTGTACAATATACCTAGCAATTTTAGGAGTGATATTGTAATAACAACTTGTTACTAGACTACTACTTTGATATATAACTTTTAACTAATTTTCTGATACAATATAAGTGTCAAGTTCCGCGATGATTTTACAATAATAACTTGCTACTAGTTCAATATATAATTTTCAACCAACATATACCAATAATTACTTGTTTCTAGTTTAACTATCTATTGTATGTATATAACATAAAGCAGCAAGTTTAATGACGACCTTGCATAACCTGCTCCTATTTTAGTACATAAATTTCAACCACTTTTGTATATAACTTGCCAAAAATATATACAAATCTTGATAGTTATATAAGTGGCTTGATAGTTATATAAGCAGCAAGTTTAGTTCTAACTATATTATAATAATTTGATGCTAGTTCTGTATATAACTTTCAGCTATTTGTATGTATAACTTACTACTTGATATTAAAAGTCTTCAAAACATATATAATATTGGTCTTATTTTGTAGATCTTATCACAAAGAACATGATGGTGCAAACAGATTTGAAAACGGACATCATACAAGGGAATAGTGAATAATGAAAGAAAATACTCTAACTTTCATGTGCTTACATCATTGATGGATGTCATAGTGAAAGCGACTTTTAGTTTGCGAATCACAACGTGTACACAGAAAAAGAAAAGACTAGAGGGGTCGCGCGCTTCCCAAAGAGCGACCCTGGCGCGCATTATCCTCCTCCTCCTTTTCTTTCCCAGAAACACTAAAGTTGTGATGCGGTCAGCGAGGTTAGGGATAGGTTAGAGGTCGGGATGGTCGGGAGGGGGCTTCTGTGCCAGAGGCATTAGGGGAGGGGCGGGGAAGACGGTCGATGGGTGGTGGAGCAGAGGCGCTAGGAGACACCGAAGCCGGGAGGCAAAGGACGACGAGTGGGTGGTGGAGGCGCGGAAGGGAAGAGGAGACGAAGACGTGGTCGCAACGACGAATTTAGTGGTGGCGGCGATGGTGGAGGTGATAGGCACCGCCAAAGCAGAAGCGGGGCAATGACGACAAAGGTTAGTGGACAGGTGTGCTATGTGCGCACCCCTCTTCTGAAACCATATCAGTTGGGCACGTGGTGCATGACAAAGATTTAGAGCATCGAACAAAGGAGTCGGTAGGCAAAACAGATCATGGTCGTAGCATGACCAACGTTTACTCTTAATTCATGTATGGTATACGATTCGACATTAGGTCAATGAAGAGCAATTATGTTGCAAACTTGCAATTGACACAAAGTAATAAATTTGCAGCCAGGTTTGCACATGGTGTTCCCATTTGCATTTAGGGTGGTTGATTTGTTTGTACAGCCAAAAAAATCGTGTGGCCACTATTATAGTAAAGGGTTGCAAGTTTTGATTTATGATAAAAGTAAAGTGAACTATAATTTGAGATGAAGGGGTTAAATTGCTTTTTAATGAAATACATATATCATAATTGCATTTTTTTTAGTAAACACATAGTTATGGTAATATGTACTAATTAAGTGATAATCGATTAAATAATTACAAAATATATCATTATAGGTCTGATCGACCCATAGCAACACTCGAGCGGGCACCTAGGTGGTGGTGGCGGCACTGGTGGAAGGGATGTCACGCTTGGTGACCACAGGAGGGGTGTCGCACTTGGCGACCACATGACCCATCGTGCCTTAACCTTGTCCATTTTTCCCCTTGTTTGGAAAAAGACGGAATTACTCTCTATGAACGTTGTCATGTCTGATGTCATCTGATTCTATGGTTGACGGTGGAAAAAAAAAAGAATAACAGACATTCCTTTTGGATCAGTTGTTACAATTCCGGCACAACAGGCAACAAAGTCCCCCGATTCCCCAAACCACGACGGAGAAAAAGCATACATATTGCTCGACCTCGACATAAGAAGATGACTAGCAAAACAGCAACCCTCCCCGGTAGAAGCCACCAGCACCGACATTCAGCTTCTCTTTTCCAACATTGCGTGATCGTGCGGTGACCCTAAAATAGATTCATCCTTGAAAGCCTGCGTTCAGCCCCATGTGGAAGCTAACAGGCCCCGTGAACCACGTGAGCTTCTTTGCTTCCATTTAGGGGTGCGTATGTATTCAGGTTGTCGGGCACCCATTGTTTTTGCGGAACAAGAACAATGGCGATACCAGCAGGCGCCGCCGCCGATGTTTCTGTCCAAATACTACTTGCAGACGCTGCAGCAGGTGGTGAGTTGGCGAAGAAGGAGCAGACGCTGAACTACTTCGTGAGGGCTGTTGCCTTCGGGGAGTGGGCGGGAAATGGTTTTGGCGCGCTCGCCTTCCTCTGGGCCACCGGAGTCTTGCTTGGCGGCTTCTGCGCTGATCTGCAGCCACTGGATTTCTGGCTTGCCACGGTGATTATCTTCATAGAAGCCTTCAGGTAAGCATTGCTGTTTCAAGATTCATCTGTTTCATTCCTTGTTTGCCGCCTGTTTACACACACGCGCGCTTGCGCACTTTGGTAGTGCTTTCCCTGGGCAATGTAGCTGGAATGTAACTAGACACAGTCAGTTGGCTAGAAATGTTACAAAAATAATAAGTATCATGAATAAGAATCCATATATAAATACACAGTAATATCCATGCGTTTATGAAGAATTATGGAGCCTGATCGGAAGGCTTATATTTATTTGCTTTTGCTGCCGCTTATGAGCCATGCAAACAGCCGCAGCCAAAAAACAATAAATATTCCTTCAGAAGAAGCTATGGAAAAGCTGCAGCCTGGTTGCCGAATAGCTGGGCTTATAAGCTATAGCTCCAAGCAGCCAAATTAATGCTTTCCGATCAGGCCCATGGTCATTGTTTACTCTATCTGTTGTCTATATCCATGTTGGACATGTGTTTTGTTGAAATCAGAGCTCTAGGAGCACCTCCGAAAAAATAACCTTCCGTGGGGATTAATGCAGAGTAGGAAAATATGATAAATTTTCATTTAAGTTTATAATGTTGTCTCAATCTTTGCTTTGCACACATCAGGATTTTTAGCCGCGACTACAGATTGGACAACCAGTGGTTGTTTGGGACCACAAGGGCACTCAGATGGATCAATGTGTCATTTGCTCACATGTTAGGGCGGCCGCAGGAAGGGAACGAAGTGGTGCTACTCATGGGTATTTGGATAGACCTCGTTACTTGGCTGCCGTTTATTACACCTATATTCACGGGCATTCTCCCACTGGTGTTGCTGATTCTTATGAGCAAGATGCAGTTACGAGGTGCTTCTCAGCTGACGAGCCGGGCCCGAGGATGCCGACGATTGCAGCTGTGGGCTGTCCTAACTGCCTTCCTGATAATATATGCTCTCTGCTTAATGGAAGCATGGGCAGAGGGACATCTCAACATATCCCTAATCCCCATGTTTATCCGAGGAGAAGGATACAATTATTATCAGACACCCGCATTTGATCTTGCCTGCGCATCAGCAGAGATACTATCCCAGGTGGTGGCAGTGTTGCTGCTTATTTTTAGGCCCCAAATAGTTGCCAACCTAACAAACAACCATTGGGGCCGTTGGCTACTACCTCTTGCCAAAGTCATTTCAGCCCTAGGCCTGGCTTTTGGTTCAGCGGTGGCCGTGTGGCCACCTGCACTTTCAAGTGGCAATCAAGTAGTGGACCCCAGTAGTTTCATCATAGCATTCACAGTAGCAGTACTTTCACTTGGCAGCATACAGACTCCGGCAGCAGCAAATAATCTGTTTGTTGGTTGCTGGATCGACGTGATCCTGCACATATTGTTCCTTTGGTTTTCAATGATAACCACCCCAGCCGGGCTTTACCGTGATCTTTTGGGGCCCCGCCTGTTCACATCTCTTGCTGCCGGCACAACATCTGTTCTCTTGGTAGCAGTGCTACTAATTGGGAATTTGCAGTTCCCGGCCGCCGTAGTTCAGGTCTTGATCTCATCTTCACGACTCGAACACCTTCAGTTTGATTATCACCAGCCACAAGAGGGGAGTATTAGCCCAAACATGTTGCCAGCAATCAAAGTCTTCTATGTGCTAGCACTATGCCAGGGGTCACTCTACATCATGGCAAGCATCCTTGGGCTCTTCTCCTTCTTCCCGCGTAGATCGCTTGTCTTTCAGTCACAATTCAGAGGTCAGCGGGGAGCAAAAGCCATTGATCTATACTATGAGTGGTCGTATGCGGCATGCATGGAAACTGGCTTGTTTGCTGCAAAGAAAACAATGAGCCTTGCCCGCTTTGCAGTGGACTCCCTAAACTCCAATTCAGGTGCAATAAGGTTAGCTGCAGTCATTGTTCTTGGCAACCTTCTGCACCAAAGGGAAACCGATTATTCCAGACAAGAGCTGAGGTCAAAAATCATGAGGTCCAACAAAAAACTGTCCACTTTGGTTGGCATGCTCGGCTGGGCAGATGTAAGACACAGATATGTCAGGCTGACTGCTGCTAAGGTCATCGCCAGCCTCGCTGACATCCTTACAATTGCTGAGATCCCGGGCATGCTCAAGTCGGTGTCTTCACTCCTTGATGCGGATAACCAACCAGCTACGAATGAACAAGGGAGACATGATGAAGAAACTTCAGTGCAAACACCTTCTGCTAAGAGAGGAAATGCAGGCAGCCAAGATACAAATGAACAATTGGAGCATGTACAAGAAAACAATGGCGGATACTGTAATTGGGCATGCTGGTGTTGGCAGCGGATGAAAGAGAAGTGGTCAGTACTGGAGGAGCTGCCCTTGACTTATCAGGATTCACTCCCCATAATGGGCATGGTAATTCTTGAGAGGCTTGCTCATGATCCCGATAATTGTGCAGAAATTATCAAAGCCCCGTGCCTCATTTCCAAGCCCATAACGCTCATAAGCTACACTACATACAGCGAAAGCAGCAATGATGAGCAGCAGCATGCCATATGTTCATCGCTGAATTTTGTGAGGAGGCTTGCAATCACTGGGGAGAGCATTGGAGTGGAACTTCGGCAAGAACTGTGCAAGAACCCCTTCTTACTGAACAATCTTGAATGTGTCTTAGAGGACAGCCACGTCAGCCCTGAAGTAATGAAATTAGTCATTGATATCTTGGCCAAGCTGGCCTTAGATGAGGATGCAAGGAAAGAGATTGGGAGCTCCAAGGTGACTATTTGCAAACTCATGCACACATTTATTGGGAGGGATGGAGATGGACTAGTCAATTCATACTACGATCAGTTGCTGCGAATGGCCGCAGGGGAAGCACTGGCAATCCTTACAATGGAGAGCCCTGCAAATTGCTTGGCTGTCTTGGAGGAACCGGGATATGAACTTATCAAGGATCTAAAGAACATGCTATGTGAAGATGAGCACAGATATGTCGCAGCAAGTCTACTAGAGAATGTTTGTGCACACTCCGTAGATAAACTACGCCATCAAGGCGCAAGCGACCATCTATCATCTGCCTTCCCAATTGTGAGTCTGTCTATTGCTACTAAGAGAAAAATGTTAACAATGTGTGTGTTTTTAAAGGAACTAGCAGGAGTTCTGCCATTCTTATAGATTAATAAAGGAAGGAACTAGCAGGAGTTCTGCCATTCTTATAGATTAATAAAGGAGGGTAACAACAGCATCCATATATACAAAACGGCTGTTAATTTGTATATATATGGCATAGTAGGTATATACTATGCCACATATATGCCATAGTAGAGCTTATCGGTGGACATAAACAACAGCGTCCATATATACAAAATGGTTTTTAATTTGTACATCAAATTGATCTTGAAGTAGTCTTGAGTTACCTGACATGCTATCCCACCATGCCGTGCATGCAGGTGATGGAAAATGTAATGTCAGCGGGGGGCAAACAACTGGAGTCCCTAATCGGCCTCTTATCACAAATATGTGATGTGATCCGGGAACCATATGTCCTTGACCTACAGTTACAAACCAATGGATCAGGACTTGTTCAGAAGCTGGTGGGTACACTCAACTCCAACAGAAAACCAAATCCCGAATACCCAAGGATGAGAAGGGTCATAGTTGAGCTCGTGATATCCATTGTGAAATTTTGTCCTCGCTATGCCACTATATTCAGAGAAGCGGGGATGATGGAAGCACTGACCAAGGTAGAAAGGACCCCATCCAAAGTGGAGAACTACAGAGTCTTCTATGGGAACATAGGCGTTGTTCGGGAGGGTGGCTCATCCCTCACCGCCCTGGTGGCCACGGCAAAGGAGTTAATTCATTCTGTGCTTAACTAGGTGACTGTTCAGGATTAATCATCGTTGATGCCTTAAATGGTACATTTACCGAGTTCCGAGCCTTGTGGATTGTGGCTAGATAGACCACGTCATTCTTATCGCATACTAATGAACTCATCGTTTAGGCGCTTAAGGTTTTCTAGTCGTAATGATTCACTCTGGAAATCTAGAATATCACAAAGCTGATATGTGGCCATTATTCAACTGCATCGGCCATTTCAAGGTCAAATTCATAAGATAAGGAAAAAAAAAACACATGTGAGGCAATTCGCTCCATCCATACTCGCGACCCTATTAACCAATTCGTCTCATCCCAGAGAGAGGAAAAAAAACTAAACCATCTGCCGACTCAAGTACACCAACCGAGCACGAGGAGGTGGGACAGGAGCCGAGTGATGGAAACGAGGAGGGAACTGACCTTTGCGCTGTTGGAGAGGATCCGCCGCTGCACGACCCTCGCCGTGGCAGTGCCGCCGCCTTCCGCTGCTGCCGCTGTCGCCATGGCCGGACGAGGCCGCCTCCCTGGACTCACCTGCATTGTTCACTATGGTCACGTTAATGGGCCATATTTTTAGAGAGCACGTATACAGCACGAGCCCATCCCTCGACATCCCAGCCCAGTAAGAAAATAACACACGAATTCTTAATCCGTTTCTCTTGTTTTCTTTTCCTTTTTTTTTTCAAAAATCACACTCGTGGCCTCGTGGGGCATCGCATTGGGAAAAGTCGATTTTTAATTCCAGTTGATTTTATTTTAATTATTTATTATTTTCAGCATTGCTTATTTATTTACCTTTTAGGGGGAAATTGCTTTGCTATATTTATACTCCTAAATTGCTTCCATCCAAAATGATTGTAATGTATTAAGACTATACTGTACGTCAAATAGTACCAAATTTATTGTGATATATAAGCGATTTCTTAATTCTTATGCATCTAAAGAAATGGAAACCAGAATGAGCTAGCGGTTGTTGAAACAAAAATCATTTTATACCTTGCGATGACTGATGCGTAGATTAATGAACCTATTTGAAAACATCAGTTGCTAACAAAATTAACCCAGCAATTGACATCGTCACATATTTCAGCCCACTGGTCAATAACAGAGCCAGTACGGCTGTACCTGTTAACCTCGTATTAATACACCAAAAAGAAAATGCTAGAAATGTCCTCCCTAAGACAAAAGAAGCAAAGTTACAGGGCAACATATCACATGCAAACGGAGGTAACCGTGCAACTGTGCAAACGGTCGCTGTGAGGCGTCCGATGTCCATCAAATGGTTGCCGCACTTGGTGGGATAATTTTGCACATAACCGCCCGCCGGTTCTCCAGAAAGCTATGCATTTATGCAAATACCCCCTAGCCCCCTCCATCGGTATGACTTCCACTGTGGCCGAGGGGGCTCGTCACCACTCCGCCTCCCGGTGAGTTCCTGCGCCGCTCCGCCGTAACAGTTACTGCTCGGGCCGCCCCAGTTTAAGATCCGGTGGTTTCCTCTTCTACCCGGTGCCATCATGCTTGTAGCCCCGCTGTCGTCGCCACGCTCTCTGTCCCGCCGGTTCCGTCGCCGGGTACTCCGGCCAGGTGGATGGTGCCACGCCACAGCCTCCGCCCCGGTTGCCTCGCTGCGCCTTCCAGCCTGGTGGACGGTGCTTACGCCGCGGCCTCTGACCCGGTATCAGAAGACGGCGTGCCCTGTCCTGCCGCCCTGATGGCCGCGAAGTTCAGAGATGGAATTGTTTATTGCCATGCCTCCCAGCCTTGATGCTCTGGTGCTCGACAAATTGTGCGATATGGAGATAAATGTGTGACGTTGTGGAGTGTCTTCAGCTATATGTGCATTTATGTATCGTATAAATCTGCAGTTCTTTCTGATAGTCTGTCCCTGAATCAGTTGTAATGCCAATGGCCGGGGAGCGGGGAGCAGGGAGCAGGAAGAGAAATTCTGAGGCACCACCACATGAATGCAGTAGCCATGGCCGGGGAGCGTGAATGCACCACAGCGCCGGCATTCAGCATGGTAGCAGAGGCAGGTTCATCGGCACTCTGATGCACTCTGGCACCGGTGTCCACCACGATTGCGCAGGCAGGTTCGTCAGCACTCGGCACACTGATGCACCATGCGCCGGCGCCGGCGTCCAGGATGGTTGCGGCTGCAGGTTTCCATGGCAGCCATGGTCATGGGCACACGGATGCACCAAAAGATGTGTTGGCGTCCAAGATGTTGGCAAGGAAAGTTCATCTGTGGGCGCGTCAACCATGACCACGCCGCTAGCGTTTGGCACGGTCCCTGTTCGGCGTACTGTGGCGGCGATTTTCAGTGCCAACTGAAAGATCGTGGCCTCCAGTCCTTCACGTATGCGTGCTGGGGGGATTTGCAAAAACGTTTAGGGCTTGGTTGGCCGGGTGGACGCCTAAGTGTAAAAGATTCCTGACCACTGGGTATGGCCATTGGATAGCATCTGAACGGCCTAGGCTGCTTGTTTGCACGGTTGCACGGTTACCTCTGTTTGCATGGGATACGTTGCCAAGTTACAGCACCAATGGCATTCTCCAAAGGTAACAGTAACACTAACACCACAAGTGCTCAAGCTACAAACAATCACTAGCAAGAATAGATGGCCTTGTAATAGCACTATTGCAAGATCGACTCCAGAATACAGATGTAACTGCAGGCTTAATTTCATCTTGATTTTACTCATCCTTTTCCACAATGTGAGGCACTCTGAGCCACGCACTCTATATCATTGTGGTGTCTCTGTCAACGCACAGGAGCGTTTGTTATTGTTAATTCTGTATTGGCTCCGGCGCTCGCGGGCTCGCGGCGACGATCATGGCTGCTACAGCCACATGATAGCTGTGCGGAGAGGCCGCGGGGAACTCCGCCACGGCGCTGGTGACCGGCCGCGCACAGCAGTCGTCGCCCGGCCTGCCGGCCATGCCTTCCATCGCGGTGGCCACGTCCGAGTCCGAGCACACCGGCCCGACGCCGGCAAACAACCAGGGTCATCTCCATGGTGTCCTCGCCAGGCGTGGATGTCGCATTCCAGCAAGCACGACGGCAGCCGGAGTGGGGGGAATTGCAGCCTCCAGGACCAAGGGAGATGGCAAGCCTGTTGTTCCATCAAAGCCAAATACTTATATTCCTAGATCATGCATTCATGCATGTGGATGTGGTGCGGTAAAAGAGGCAATTATGCAAATACGAAATAAATCCATCAACATCTCACTTCTCACCTCGTCCTGTCATCCATGGGCATGGAGCTCAACTGCTCCAGAGGAGAGGTGTAGAACTGTGGAAGAATGTCCTTAACAATTATTTCCAGGCTGACGCCGATTGAGAAAGTGTATCCACCTCTCAGTGTAGATGGCACGATATTCTCTAGGTGAACCGAATACGAAGTAATTAAGGAAGTGCCAAGCTGCCCGAAGCATCAAAAGAAAAAGGAGCTGAGATGATCTGAAACACAAAGAACGCAGAAGTGTAATAATCATATACAGTCAAATTGATAACTTAGCTGGAAAACATTTTTTATCCAATTACATCGATGAAGATTTTGACTTACCTAAAGCAATGCCATCACTGTTCCTCTACAGGAAGATTCCCCCCACGTCTATTAAAGATGTGTTGTGACATTCCTCTACTCGAATCCTTGTGTGTAAAGCACTAATAAAGCACTATCGAGCGAAAATGAAATGACATGCGCTCCTTTGATTTTCTAACTATATCCGTTCGGGATGTTGAGCACCCATTCTTTTGGAGGAACACGAACAATGGCAACGGGGCCAGCAGGGGGCCATGGCGCCGATGTTTCTGTTCAGATACCTGCTGCCGCGGCGGATGCTGCAGAAGGTGGCGACCCGCGGCAGAGGGAGGGAGCGGACGCTGAACCGCTCCGTTTGAGCTGTCGCCTTCGGGGAGTGGGCGGGAAATGCTTTCGGCACACTGGCCTTCCTCTGGGCGACGGCGGTCTTGCTTGGCGGCTTCTGCTCTAGTCTGAATCCACCGGATTTCTGGCTCGCCACGGTGATTATCTTCATAGAATCCTTCAGGTATGTATACATATGTATATTGACGTGTTCCATTCCGTACTTTGGTATACTAGTATTTTTCACTATGCCAAAACTGCCCTGCGGGAAGACAGCCTCTTCCTTGTCAATCTCACTTGCTCTGCTCTCTCTGACCGAGCGGAGACTGGCTGGTCACCGGTGGCTGCTGTCCACTGCAGGGCGATGCAGCTGGATTATAATTAGGAAATCATAACGTAGACATTCATATACACACGTACACTCACCCATGTTATCAAATGCATTCGCACCCTAGCTACTCCTATGAGCACATGAAAGATTAAAGATTAGGCCGCCATACCTTGAGATCAATGAGGTCACCACAAGCGTCTCATTGCCGAGCCGATGAACATGCATTCTACCACTAAAAGAATAGAACTAGAGACTCGACATGCAAGGGTGGGCAGGTTCCACCAAAAGCCTAATCGGATGCTATACAGAACTCAAAGGACAAATGTTTTCTTTCGCTGTAGGATTTCTTTCGGATTAACATTGACATTTTAAATCTATTCATGATTTTGTCTAAATCTTTGCTTTGCACATGCCAGAATCTTTAGCCGCAACTATAGATTGGACAACCAATCGTTGTTCGGGACCACAAAGGCACTCAGATGGACCAATGTGTCATTCGCTCGCATGTTGGGGAGGCCGCAGGAAGGGAATGAAGTGGTGCTGATCATAGGTATGTGGATAGATCTGTCTACCAGGCTGCTAGTTGTTGGATCTATGTTCATGGGCATTCTCCCGGCAGTGTTGCTAATTCTTATGAGCAAGATGCGGCTATGAGGTGCTTCTCAGCTGACAAGCCGGTCCCAGCGACGCCGACGATTGCAGCTGTGGGCAGTCCTAACTGCCTTCCTTATTACCAACGCTCTCTTCTTCAATGAGTCATGGGCAGACAAATATTTCACCTTATATCTCACGTATATTATTCCATCAGAAGGGGGTGTACATTACGATAATTATTGGACGCCCGCATTTCATCTGGCCTCCTTGTCAGCAGAGACACTAACCCAGGCGGTGGCAGTGTTGCTGCTTATTTTTAGGCCCCCAATAGTTGCCAATCTAACAAACGCTCCTTGGGGCCGCAGTCTCCTGCCATTGGCCAAAGTGATTTCGGCCCTAGTGCTGGCATTTGGTTCGGTGGTGGCTGTGTGGCCACCTGCATTTTCAGTTGGCAACCATCAAGTAGTGGACCCCAGTAGTTTCATCATAGCATTCACAGTAGCAGTACTTTCACTTGGCAGCCTACAGACTCCGGCAGCAGCAAATAATCTGTTTGTTGGCAACTGGGTCGACGTGATCCTGCACATATTGTTCCTTTGGTATTTGGTGATAACTATCCCAGTCGTGATTTTCCGTTGGTATTTGGGGGTCCGCCTGGTAGCAGCTCTCGCTGCCGGCATAACATCCATTCTATTGGTAGTGGTGCTACTCATTGAGAATTTGCAGATCCCAGCTGCTGTCCTTCAGGTCTTGCTCTCATCTTTACGATTCCACAGCCTGCAGTCTGATTATCAGCTGCCGTCGAAGGAAAATGACAATGTCGGAGCGGGAGTGCTCCTGGTCAGGTGGCGGAGCGCACCCGGCCAAGATCCTAAGTACTGGGAGTAGTTAGGGGGAGCAATCGTTGTTAGCTAAGTTGGTGGCGGCACGATGGTGGCGAGAGGATTTAGAGTGGTTCGGGCCGCCGGAGCGTAATACCCTACGTCCACTGTGGGTGTGTTCTTGTATTTCGTGGGCTAGTTCGAGCTTGTCTGAGTCTGTCTGGATCTGTCCTTTGTGTTGCGTACGCCTCCCCTTTTATAGCCCAAGGGGGGCATGTACATGGTGGCCCGGTCCCGACAGGTGGTCTCGGCCATTTCCTCTATGCTACAGTTCTATTCTGTGTCTGATGTCCAACGCTTCCATGCTTCGTGCCTGTACCACCGTCGTGACCGGGTATGGCCTGGAAGCCCGCCATACCGTCTTGTCGCTCGGATACGGCGCCGCGCCGTCCTGCCTCACGCGGTCCTGTCCCATCGGCTGCTAAACCCGCTGAGAGGCTTCAGAGGCCGAGGGGCAGGGGACGCGCACGCGCGACAGGACAGGGCGCCCGTAGCAGCGTTGTAGCGCCGCTGCCTAGTATTAGGCTGAGCGCGGCCGCCGCGCGTGGCGCGGCTCATGATGAGTACAGCGTACTTGTTTTCTCAATATAGCCCCCAGTGTAGCTGGGGAAACCAACTGTAGTGCTCTGTCATCGCCGCCGTGCCTTGGTAAGGCGCGCCCCCTTGCCTCGCCGACGCCGCCTGCCAGCGGCGGCGTCGGCGGGCGACGAGGGCACGCCTGTCTGACAACGTCGGCGGGCGACGGGGGCACGCCTGCCTGACACTCGTGGTGTCAGCGGCATTGGGGCGTGCCAGCCTGACAGCGGCGGTGTCAGCGGCATCGGGCACGCCCACCTGCCCGCAATAAATGCGGCAGGTGGGCGAGGTGCCCGTCTGAAGGCCCCGCCACGCGCCTTGTGGGCATGTGGCAACGTGAGACCTTCCCTTGCCC
Source organism: Paspalum vaginatum (assembly GCA_030272315.1). NCBI lineage: Eukaryota > Viridiplantae > Streptophyta > Magnoliopsida > Poales > Poaceae > Paspalum > Paspalum vaginatum. The sequence continues at coordinate 39,843,659 of CM059018.1, forward strand.
GGTGGTCACGTGGCGGCCCCGGACCACCGAAGGTGCTGGCTCCGGACCTCCACGCGCTCTGCGGGCACGTGGCGCCCCCGGTCCACCGCGGGCGCTGGTTCCGGTCCTCCACGCGCTTCTGCACGTGGCGGCCCCGGACCACTGAGGGCGCCGGCTCCGGACCGCCTCGTGCCCACAGAGCACGGGGAGGTCCGGAGCCGGCGAAGGTACGGGCTCCGGGCTCCGGCCCGAGAGGTCCGGACCTCTCCTCGCGTGGCTGGGGGAGGCTCGGTCCTCAAGGAGGTCCGGGGCCTCCCCTGTGGGCCGGGTGCGTGGCCCTAGCTTTCCCAAGGAGTGGGCCGGACCCATCTGTACGCGGCCTTAGGCCCTCCTTGTACTGCAGCAGTTACCTACATAGTGATCTTCGTCCAGTGTAAGCGGGTACCCGGTTAGCTGGGTACCGACAGACAATATTAGCCCAAACATGGTGCCAGCAATCAAGGTTTTCTACATGCTAGCGTTATGTCAGGGGTCACTCTACACCATGGCAAGCATCCTGGGGCTCTTCTCCTTCTTCCCGCGCAGATCGCTTGTTTTGCAGTCAAACTTCAGTGGCCAACAGGGAGCAAAAGCCATCGATCTGTACTATGAGGATGCCTACTCAACATGCATGGAAACTGGTTTGTTTGCTGCAAGGAAAACAGTGAGCCTCGCCAGCTTTGCCGTCAACTCCCTAAGCTCCAATTCAGGTGAGATGAGGTTAGCTGGACTTCTTGTTCTTGTCAACCTCCTGCATCAAAGGGAAACCAACTATTCCAGCGAAGAGCTGCGGTCAACAATCATCAGCTCCAACAAAACACTGTCCACATTGGTTGGCATGCTCGGCTAGGAAGATGTAAGACATAGAGATATCAGGCTCACTGTTGCTAGGGTCATCGCCTACCTGGCTGACACCCTTACAATTGTTGAGAGCCCAGGCATGTTGAAGTCGGGATCTTCGCTACTTGATGCCAAAAATCAACTAGCGAGGAATGAACCAGGGAGAGAAGATACCTTGCCCAAGGCTGCCAGCATCAATGGACAGAGAGTTCCAGCTAGTCAATTACCAGACCAGGAAAGTTCTGCGCAAAGAGCTTCTGGTGATAGAGGAAATGAAGGTAGCCAACGTATAGATGAACAATTGGAGCATGCACATGGTAACAACGGAGATTATTGTTATTGGGCATGCCAGTGTTGGCAGCAGATGAAACAGAAGTGGTCTGTCCTAGAAGAGCTGCCCATGACTCATCAAGATTCACTATCCGCATTGGGAATGGTAATTCTTGAGAGGCTTGCTCATGATCCTGACAATCGTGCAGAAATTGTCAAAGCCAAGTACCTTATTTCCAAGATCATAGGGCTCATAAGCTACACTACAGACAGAGAAAGCAGCAACAATGAGCAGCATGCTATGATATGTTTATTACTGAATTTTGTGACGAGGCTTGCTCATGATCCTGACAATTGTGCAGAAATTGTCAAAGCCACATACCTCATTTCCAATATCACCGGGCTCATAAGCTACACTACAGACAGCGAAAGCATCAACGATGAGCAGCAGCGCGACATGATACGTTCATCGCTGAATTTTGTGATGAGGATTGCAATCACCGGGGAGAACATTGGGGTGGCACTTCGGCAAGAGCTGTGCAAGAGCCCTTTCTTACTGGACAACCTTGAATGTGTCTTAGAGGACAGCCGCAGCAGCCCTGAACTAATGAAACTGGTGATTGATATATTAACCAAGCTGGCCTTGGAAGAGGACGCAAGGAAAGAGATTGGGAGCTCCAAGATGACTATTTCCAAACTCATGCACACATTTATAGGGACGGATGAAGTAACCAATACATACTGTTATGATCAGTCCCTGAGTATCGTCGCAGGGGAAGCACTGGTAAACCTTACAATAGAGAGCCCTGCAAATTGTCTGGCTATCTTGGAGGAACCAGGATATGAACTTATCAAGGATCTCTAGAACATGTTGTGTGACGATGAGTGCATATATGTCACGGCAAGTCTGCTGCAGAATGTTTGTGCACATTCTGCAAACAAACTGCGCCATCAAGGTGCAGGCAACCACCTATCATCTGAATTCCAAATTGTGAGTCTCTCTACTGCTGTCTGCTACTAAGAGAAAATATTATCAATCTGACATGTTTGCTATTGTTATCATTCATGATACCAGCTTGAAATTTCAACTATATATATTAGTATGCTAGAGCTTATCAGTGGACAAAAACAAGAGCCTTCATACAAACAAAATGGTTGTTTGTCATGTATATACATTTGGGTTTTGTCGCCATTGAGTTAATCTTGAGATAGTCGTGAGTTAGCTGACATTGTTATCGCACTGTGCATCCAGGTGATGGGAAAAATAATGTCTGCAGAGGGCAAACAATTGGAGGCTCTAACCGGACTCTTATCAAAAATATGTGATGTTATCTGGGACCGGGGACCATCTGTCCTTGAACTACAGTTACAAACTAATGGATCAGGACTTGTTCAGAAGCTGGTGGGTACACTCAACTCTAACAGAAAACCAAATCCTGAATATCCAAGGATGAGAAGGGTCATAGTTGAGCTCGTGATATCAACTGCGAAACTTTGCCCTCACTACACCACTATATTCAGAGAGGGGGGGATGATGGAAGCACTAACCAAGTTAGAAAGAACCCCATCCAAAGTGGAGAAGTACAGGGTCTTCTACGGCAACGTAGGGGTTGTTCTGGAGAGTGGTTCATCTCTCACTGCTCTGGTGACCACGGCAAAGGAGTTAATTCATTCTGCAGTTCCAACTTCAGGCGCTTAACCAGGCGACCATTCGGGATTAATCATCGTTGGTGAGTATTCATCTGATGTTAGCACATGTGCATTGTAGTTGTATGGTAATGGTATGTCGTTGTGTGAATCGTGTTCCGAGCCTTGTGGATTGTGGCTTGACAGAGCATGGGTTTCTTGAGGTTCAGAATTCAGACCACATTGTACCCCCTAACCTCATCATTTGTTATATAAGGTTTTCTACCCTGGAATACTATAGATTAGCTGATGCATAAATATCAGAGAAAGCCAGCTTTTTGGTAGTACCTCCTAACCAGTGTTCAGCTCATTTATTTATAAACCTAACCCCTACTGTGTGTTAACCTCGAAGAATAGCTCCTCCATATCCATTTTGAACTTGGGCATTGCCATTTCAATGTCAAATCGGGAGATAAGTAAAAGAGTAAAGGATGCATTGCGTTGCGAATAAATACATACCATCTAGCCAGGTATCCATCCGGTCTCGCGACCATATTACCCAATTTATCCCAGTGCGAGCAAGAAGTAAACAGTTTTCAAACTCAACTACGCGTCTACGCCATTACACCAACCGGCAACCGAGCACTAGGAGGTGGGACGGGGCCAGGGGCCCAGGGGGGCAAGGGGAGGCACGAGGAGGGAACTGACCTTTCTGCAGTTGGACTGTTGGAGAGGATGCGCCACGTACTGCACGACCCTCGCCGCCGTAGTGCCGCCTACTTGCGTTGCTGCTGTGCCGGCTGCCGCCATTGCTCGAGATTCCGAAAGACTTCCGTGGTGGCGTGGTCCGCGCACAGCTTCGATGGTTCGGCCAGGTCACATGGGCGGATGATAGGCCGTGTTTAGAGCACGCGTAGCGCACGAGGCCATCCTTCTAGGAAGACTACGAGTCTTTTCCGGCACCCTAACCCTCTTTTTGAATGCAATGGAGAAATTTTTTCATGTTTTTACGTTTTTTTTCTATGAGAACCTATACAATTTTAAAAATCTTGTGTTTCAAATGACGTCTAAGTCTCTGTTTAGAATGGGGGAATTTTTTTTTCGTTTCTGTGTTTTTTTATGAAATTAAACGGTTTTCTTCGAAATTACTGCACAATTCCTGTGAAATTTTTGCGTTCCAAACATGTTCTAATTATGCATCAGTCCAATTTCACACCCCATGTATAAGATCATCTCAGTGGAGTTCATTCTCATTAGTACTCTTAAGAGTGAATTGCACCCTGAGTCCTTAAACTTGTCCTGCATTTTTATCTAGGTTCATAATTTTCCAAAAGTGTATATCCAGGTCCGCGAACTTTGCTTCACGCTAAGCTGTTGTCCAAACGGAGCCACATAGACTAATTTCACCTACGTGGATGTGTCACCATGGCAACCCGACCATACCCCGGCAGGTACCCACGCCGGCGGCCTCGCTCTCTATGGGCGGTGTGCGGCCGCCGCAGACGATCGCGAGACCGCCGGTGTGGGCTGCCGCGTCAACCATGTCTAAACGCCATGTGTAAATATAAACGGTTTTAGAAGTTGAGAAAGACCCAACATCCGTTTTTATTCGGAAGTATAGATAGGAAGACTTGAGTAAAGTTAAGAAGAGTTTGAACTTGAAAAGGTACCTTTTCCCTGTTAATTTTTTCACTTGTTTTTTTTTTTCCACGCTTTGTGACTTCGTGGGGGACATCACCTGGCAAACAATTTATCAAACACTCAAGTCGAATTTTAGCACCTTTCCTGATTATTAATGTTTAGCGTTGTTCTTTTCTTTTTACCCTTTAGAAAAATTGCTGTACTGTTCTTACTCTCCTATTGCTTCAATTCGGTCCAAATTGATTGTATTGCATAAGACTACAGTGGTCTTTCAAACAAGCACAAGACTGCAGAGCGTACTCCACATAACAAATTTATGACAAGTTACAAGTGATTTCCTATGCATGGAAACCAGAATGAACTGGCACTTGTTAGCTGAAACTTTAAAAAAAAGTTCCTAACAAAATTGACCTACCATCACATATTTAAGATCATTAACCAACACAAGCTGTACTGCTGTAACTATAATACACAGAAAAGAAAAAAAATACTAGAAGTACTATATATCCTCTCTAAGACTAAAGAAGCAAAAGTTACAGCTCAAATGCTGGAAGCCTGGAGCTATAAATAATAACTGGCAAGAAACAAGAATAAATGGCTAACCACAAAGCGTATGCCTGTCGGTGTCGCTAGGGTGGTGTGCCACGCTACGGACCCGACGACGAGGGCCGTGCGTCGCGTCCACAAGGGCATACAGGCGCGCTAGCTGCGCAAACAAACAGGTCTCCCGACTCTCGAGGGGCGCTCCGCGATCGCCAGGCCGGCCTGGATCTCGCGTTCCAACCCATGCACCAAGGGAGATGACAAGCCTGTCATTATATTGTTCCATCAAATTAGCCAAATGTTTACTGGTACTGCTAAAGAGAAAAGAACATCGAACATCTGTATCATGCATTCATGCATGTGGCGTTGTCAACGAGTCGATTTACGCAAAAGACGAAGTAAACCCATCAATCATATCACCTCATCCTGCTGCCATCCACTATCCACGGGCTTGGCGGAGACAGGAGGGGCGGGCAGGGTCGCGGGTTTTACTTATAGTAAAAAAATTGCACTAAACTTTTTAAATTTCAAATAGATTTTAAAATTTTAGTACTACCAGCACCTCCAAACAATGGAAATTTCAGCTTTTTGACAAGAGGAGAAGGTGCATGTAGAAAAATGAGATCCTTTATCAGTTACTGCCCAGGAGACACAGACAGGGCCTGGTCATCACTGTCGTTGAGGATCGCTCCGGAGGTTCGATGCATGTTTGCCGCCTCAGTTCACTTAGTGGTCGGCAACGGCGAGAACACTTTATTTTGGAAAGACAACTGGATTGATGGCAAATCAGTGGAAGACCTGGCGCCTGCACTATTACCTTTGGTGTCTAGGCGCGTGCGTTCCACACAGACGGTGGCGATCGGCCTGACAGGCGGCCGGTGGGTTCGGGAGCTGACCGGCGCCCTCTCTGTCCAAGCTATTGCCCAATACCTTCAGCTGTGGGAGCGTTTGCAGGGGGTGCTGCTGCTGCACTCCGTGCAAGACAGGCTCATATGGCGTTGGACCTCTAACGGAGAGTTTTCCGTGCACTCGGCATACATGGCAATGCATACTGGTTCCCTGTCCTTCCCAAGACTTTCAGGGATCTGGAGTACTTGGGCTCCCCTACGTGTGAAGATTTTTCTCTGGCTCGCATGGCGCATGCGTCATTGGACAGGAGATCGACGCCGGAGACATGGACTTGACGCTAGGGTGGAGTGCTTCCTCTGCGATGCCGAAGAAGAGACCGGTGACCACCTGTTCTGCAGTTGCTCCTTCACCATAGAGGCTTGGAGCACGGTGCTCACCCCGCTCGGGATTGCTTGCCCGTCCCCGGTTGGTTGTGACGGCATTCTAGATTGGTGGGATAGGATCAGAGGGCTGTGGCCTAGCGATCAGCGGCGGGGTGGCGACTCCCTGTTTGCACTAGTCACGTGGCAAGTTTGGAAAGAACGCAACGCGAGGTGCTTTCGGGAGGATGCTTCAGCGGTGAGCGTAGTAGTAAGCACCATTAAGCTCGTAGGTAGTGACTGGTCTAGGGCTGGTGCTACGTCCCTTGGTTGTGTACTTGGCGTGTAATAGGTCACTAGCCCCTAACCGCTTTCAGCGGTGTGGCCCTTGTGGTCGTATTTGTATTTGTAAACTTCTTCTTCTTCTTCTTCTTTTAACAAAGATGCGCAGCTCTCCTGCATATTCGTCAAAAAAAAGAGGCGGAGCCGATTGAGAAAAGGTAGGTAGATGGCATCATATTCATGAAGGGAATCGAATACCAAGTAGGGATGTGCCAGAAGCATAAAAAAAAAAGCTAGGATGCTCTAACTTTCAAAACATTGTTTTGTATTGTATATAAATAAAAATTTAAAATATGAACGGTGCAATGAGTGGACCGAGACATAGTCTAAAAGACAAAGAACGCAGAAGTACGCAAGAGTTGACATGCACTGACAATATTTAAGCATGCACAGTCAAATCGCTAACTCAACCATAAAACATGCCCTCTTTTCAATTAATTCAATCGATCAAGATTCTTGGCTTACCTAAAGCAATATCATCACCTATTCCTCTACAGGAAGGTTCTCCCCACGTCTTTAGACTGAAGGTTTAAAGTTCTTTGCAGATAGGTTTGCATTGCCTTCGTCTGTTTGTCCGGTGCAGTTTCATCTCTAGGGCTTGGGCCGTCGTCTGCTCGGCCTTGCGCATGCCTATGCTGAGTGGGAGTACAGCCAACTCCATCGTTGAGTTCTGGAGTAGGACTGGACAGAGTTGGCCGGCTGAGTCTCGGAGCGGTTTTGATTCGTTCTTCTTGCTCTTCTTTTGGCAACTGTGGAAAGAGATAAACGGACGATGCTTTAAGGATGAGCGTACCGACCTCACCTCGTTCTTTAGGATCACTTTCGAGGTTGTGAGGTTGTGGGTGTTTGCCGGGACGAGAGACTTTTGTTGTCTAGTGCGTGAGTAATCACCTTTTGTATTCGTGTTAGCGGGCTGCCTCGGTAACCTACGGCCTGTACTCTGGTTACGTTTTTCTTCTTAATACAAAGATACGTAGCTCTCTTGCATATTCGACGAAAAAAAAGTCTCTTTTATATTATTCCTCTCGTGAGGATCACGCGGAGGCTTGTGTTCCTCTGGCTGGCCTAAATGCTCGCTCCTTATGCGTGTAATAAAGCAGCCAAGAACTGTCGGTCCAGAAATGGCATGCGATCCTTTGCTTTCGTGCTTTTGTATATATTCGGGGGGTGTCGGTCGCCCATTCTCTCGGAGGAACACCAACACCAGCAATGGCGGCACCAGCAGCAAGCGCCGGCGCCACCGAGGTTTCTGTCCGAATGCCTGCGGACGCTGCGGCAGGTGGCAGCAAGTTGCAGCAGAGGGAGCGGGCGCTGAACCGCTTCGTGCGGGTTGTCGCCTTCGGGGAATGGGCGGGAGACGCTTTCGGCGCGCTGGCCTTCGTCTGGGCGACCGGGGTCTTGCTTGGTGGCTTCTCCTCTGATCTGCATCCACGGGATTTCTGGTTTGCCGTCGTGATTGTCTTCATAGAAGCCTTCAGGTAGTACTCCGTACGTATCATTGCTGTCTCGAGATTTAATTCATCTGTTCCAGTCCATATTACTGTACTACTTATTTATAAGTGATGACAGGACATCATAATTTATGCTTGAAAATAGGTACATGGTATTTTTTTTATAGTTTAGGCATCTAACAACAAATTAACCTTACTGATATAAATGCATGAAAAGTAACAATGAAAAACAACCAAATATATCTTTCTAGCACAAGCTACGACCCAGCTATCGCCACACAAATTTTAGACTTGAACTCAACTTGCGTGTGGAAAAACGATAAACTTGTTAAGGGGTATACTGACTAAACAAAGCAAAATAGTTGAGGGGTAAACTGAACACAAAATTAATTTAGGGGTAATTCGAACAATGTTCACACATGTAGGTTATGTCGCCATGTATTCAATGAGGTGGCATCTTCTTCCGCGTGGTGTACTGGTGTACCACCTCAGCAAACCCACTCTCCAGTACTATCTCAGGGGTTCTCCTGCGTCCTTTTAAATACTTTATGTGCTAGATATCCAGTTTGGAAGGCCACAAAGTAATGTAGACGACCACCCATACGTTATATGTAGACCTTTTTTTCCAATACAAATAGAAAAACGGTCCACCACCTAGCAATTTTACAAACATGATAAATATTAGAAAGTCATGAATAATTGCGGGGCCCATAAGACCTGCAGCTAATTAAATTTACTTGTTATTGTTTTCTCAATACAATACACATATCTTGGATTGGTGAAGACATTTTACGTGTCACTGAAAGAATAATTATCCATAAATGATAGCATAAGTATTGATCGAGTTAGGGACTTGAATCTAGGTGGGTATAGATTTCACCAAAAAAAAAGTAATTAGCCGGGCTATGCTCTCGTGGTCAGATGTTACGGTTCCTTTGTAGTATTCTTTTAGTTTTCTAGTTGCCTCTACTAAGGATTAACGTGGGGTAGTTAAATACGTATGATATTTTCCTCTCTGTGTTTTGTGATGTTGTCTGAATCTTTGCTTTTCCCTCAGGATTTTTAGCCGCAACTACAGAGTGGACAGCCAGTGGTTGTTCGGGATCACTAAGGCACTCAGATAGATCAATATGTCCTTCGCTCGCATGTTAGGGCGGCCACAGGAAGGGAATGAAGTGGTGCTGGTCATGGGTATGACGTTAATCGTTATACCTTGTTCCAGCTGTGTCGGTTGTTGCAGTTTGGTTCACAGTGGCTTTGATGATTGTTATGAGTAAGATGCAGCTAAGGGGTGCTTCTCAGCTGACGAGCCGGTCCCAACGACAACGCCGACAATTGCATCTGTAGGCTGTCCTAATTGGGTACCTAATTAACTTTGCTATCTTCTTCAATTCATGGGCCTGGATGGATGAACATACCACGGTTTCACCATACAATTATTATTTCACGCGTACGTTTTATCGTGCCGCGTTATCAACAAAGACACTGAGCCTGGTGATGGCGGCATTGCTGCTTATTTTTAGGCCCCAATTAGTTGCCAACCTAACAAACAATCCTTGGGGCCGCTGTTTCCTATCTCTGGCCAAAGTGATTTCAGTCCTTGTCCTGGCTTTTGGTTCGGTGGCGGCCGTGTGGCCACCTGCACTCTCAATTGGCAACCATCAGGTAGTAGACCCCAGTAGGTTCATCGTAGCATTCACAGTAGCGGTACTATCATTTGGCAGCCTTCAGACTCCGGTAGCAGCAAAAAACCAGTTTGTTGGTCGCTGGATCGACGTGATCCTGCACATACTGTTCCTTTGGTACTTGGTGGTAACAATCCCAGTCTTTGCTTCCCAAGTTCTTTCTGAAGATCCCCGCCTGTTCACATTTCCCACTGCCAGCATAACATCCGTTGCATTGGTAGCGGTGCTTGCCGGCATAACATCCGTTCTATTGGTAGCGGTGCTGCTGATTGAGAACTTGCAGATCCCGGCCGCCGCCGCTGAGGTCTTGCTCTCTTCTTGGCGACTCCACAGCCTGCATTTTGCAAATCACCACCCATTGCAGAATGGGAACGGCAGTGTTAGCCAAAACTTGGTGCCAGCGATCAAAGCCTTCTACGTGCTGGCGCTGTGCCAGGGATCACTCTACATCACGGCAAGCATCCTCGGGCTCTTCTCCTTCTTCCCGCGCAGACTGCTTGTCTTTCAGTCAAGGTTCAGTGACCAGCAGCAGGGAGCAAAAGCCATCGATCTATACTATGAGCATGCCTACACGACATGCATGGAAACCGGCTTGTTTGCTGCGAGGAAAAAAATGGGCCTAGCCCACTTCGCAGTGGACAACCTAGGCTCCAACTTGGATGAGAAACGGTTAGCTGGAGTTCTTGTTCTTGGAAACCTCCTGCATCAGAGGGAAGCCGATTATCCCAGCCAAGACCTGAGGACAAGAATCATCATGTCCAACAAAAAACTGCCCAAGTTGGTTGGCATGCTCGGCTGGGTTGATGTAAGACACAGAGATATCAGGCTGACAGCCACTCGGGTCATCGCCAACCTCGCTGACAGACTTACAATTGCTGAGGTCCCAGGAGTGCTGAAGTCGGTGTCTTCGCTCCTTGATGTCGATAATCAACCAACAAGGAATGAGAAGGGGAGGCAAGATGAAGAAACTTCAGCGCAAACAGCTTCTGGTAACGGAGGAAATGCAGGTAGCCAATATACAGATGAGCAACCGGCAAATGCACAAGGTAACAATGGAGGCTACTGTTATTGGGTATGTCGGTATTGGGCAGCGGATGAAACAGAGGTGGTCCGTTCTGGCGGAGGAACTGCCCTTGGCTCATCAGGAATCACTCCCCATATTGGGCATGGTAATTCTTGAGAGGCTTGCTCATGATCCTCACAACTGTGCAGAAATTGTCGAAGCCACATACCTCATTTCCAAGATCATTGGGCTCATAAACTATAGTAAAGAGAGTGAAAGAAGCAGCATGGTATATCCATCACTGAATTTTGTGAGGAGGCTTGCGATCACCGGTGAGAACATTGGGGTGACACTTCGGCAAGAGCTCTGCGAGAATCCCTTCTTACTGAACAACCTTGAATGTGTCTTAGAGGACAGCCGCAGCAGCCCTGAAGAAATGAAACTAGTGATTGATATCTTAGCCAAGCTGGCCTTGGATGAGAACTCAAGGAAACAGATTGGGAGCTCCAAGGAGGCTATTTGCAAACTCATGCATGCATTTATTGGGTGGGATGGAGTAACCGATACGTATTGCTATATTCAGTCCCTGTGATTGGCCGCAGGGGAAGCACTGGCAAGCCTTACAATAGAGAGCCCTGAAAATTGCTTGGCTATCTTGGAGGAACCAGGATATGAACTTATCAGGGATCTCAAGAATATGCTGTCTGAAGATGAGTACAGATATGTAGCGGCAAGTCTGCTGCAGAATGTTTGTGTGCACTCCATTGACAAACTACGCCACCAAGATGTCAGCCACCACCTGTCAGCTGCCTTCCCAATTGTGAGTCCCTCTATTGCCACTAAGAGAAAATTTTAACAATTTGATAGGTCCATTCTTGTTATTGTTAAAGTCACTGGCTTCAGATTTGAAGTGTATTTATATGGTATATGAGATCTTATTAGTAGAGAAAAACAACAGTGTCCATATATGCAGACTGTTTGACACGTCCTATATGTATTTGATTTCCTTGCCATTGAGTTAGTCTTGTGATCTGTCTGACATTGTTATCCCGCCGTGCATGCAGGTGATGGAAAATTTAATGTCTGCACGGGGCAAACAACTGGAGCCCTTAATCGGCCTCATACCAAAAATATGTGATGTGATCGGGGAACCATCTGTCCTTGAGCTACAGTTGCAGACCAATGGATCAAGACTTGTTCAGAAGCTGGTGGATACACTCAACTCCAACAGAAAACTGAATCCTGAATACCCGTGGATGAGAAGGCCATAGTTGAGCTCTTGATATCGATCCTAAAATCTTGCCCCAGCTATGCCACTAAATTCAGAGGAGAGATGATGGAAGCACTGACCAAGGTAGAAAGGACCCCATCTGAAGTGGAGAAGTACAGGGTCTTCTACGGCAACATAGGCATTGTTCCGGCCGGTGTCCCATCTCTCACTGCACTGGTGGCCACGGCTAAGGAGTTGATCCATTCTGCAGCTCCAACTTTAGGCACTTAACCAGGCGACCATTCAGGATTAATCATCATTGGTATTTATCCAACGTTAGCACATGCATATTCTAGCTGTCTGGATTTACCGTGTACCAGTCCTTGTCGATTGTGGCTAGACCATGCCATTCTTATCCCATGCTGCTGAACTCATCTCTTAGGCGCTTAAGGCTTTCAATTTGTAAATCGTAATGCTTCACTCTGGAAAATCATAAAGCTGATCTATAAATCCCAGAGAAAGCCACTGTTCAACTCATCCACCTATAAACCTAAAGCCTAGTGTGCTTTTATTCAGCGTTTTCCTTAACCTCGAATAAAAGAACAGGTCCTACATATCCAATTCGAGCTTGGGAGTTGCCATTTCAAGGTCAAATTTCTACCCAAAAAAAAAAACATAGGGGGCAATGCATTGTGAATAAATATAAACCCCCTAGGTAACCATCTGCGCCCGCGGCCCTATTACCCAATTCATCAGAGGGTGAGGAAAAAATAAGGCATTCTGCCCACTCAACTACACCAAGCGAGAACGAGGAGGCGGAACACGGGCCGAGTGATGGGAACGACGAGGGAACTGACCTTTCCGCTCTTGGAGAGGATCCGCTGCTACACGACCCTCACTGTCGCAGCGCCGCTGGCTTCTGCTGTCGCCATTGCTCGAGATTCGTCCCATACTGTGCATGGCAATCCTCGAGATGCTTGCTCATGATCCCTATAATTGTGCAGAAATTATCAAAGCACCATTCCTCATTTCCAAGATCATAGGGCTCATAAGCTACACTACAGATAGCGAAAGCAGAAATGATGAGCAGCAACATGTTGTGATATGCTCATCGCTGACTTGTGTGAGGAGGCTTGCAATCACTGGGGAGAACATTGAGGAAGCACTCTGGCAAGAACTGTGTAAGAACCCCTTCTTACTGAACAACCTTGAATGTGTCTTAGAGGACAATCGCAGCAACCCTGAACTAATAAAACTAGTGATTGATATCTTAACCAACCTGGCCTTAGATGAGGGCGTGAGGAAAGAGTTGGGATCTCCAAGGTGACTATTTGCAAAGTTATGCACACATTTATTGGGAGGGATGGACCAATCGATTCATACTATGATCAGTTGCTGTGGATGGCCGCAGGGGAAGCACTGGCAATCCATACAATAGATAACCCTGCAAATTGCTCGGCTGTCTTGGAGGAACCAGGATATGACCTTATCAAGGATCTAAATAACATGCTGTGTGAAGCAGTGTTACATGGACACCCGTGTCTAAATTTTTTTTGCCGAGTCGGTGCGTGTCGCGGTGTCGAATCTCACCCGACACTTCTGGACACGTATCCGACACCTTGATAAAGAATCTTGTTGTTAAGCGGGAGAGGAAGCTCATGGACACAAACTCGGAGAGTAGAAGGGCACAAGGCAGGGATAGGTGTGTAGCAGTAGATAACAAAGTACTTTGCAGGCTGGTTTGATGACTGTTATGCACAGTTATAGCATGTCTATAGTTTTTGCTGTAGTCCAAACAATTTTCTATTTTTCTTGGGTAAAGCACTTTAACAGTATCTTCTATAGCCTAAGTTAAGACTTTATTTAATATTTTGAAGAGCTAAAATGCTCATTTACAATATTTTAAAATATATATTAGGCGAATCCCAAATCCTAATTTTGTGAACTTGCCGAGCCTGACACCCGCACCCGTGTCGTGGTAACACTGGTGTGAAGGTGAGTACAGATTGTCACAGCAAGTCTTCTACAGAATGTCTGTGCGCACTCCGTAGACAACCTGCGCTATCAAGGTGCAGGCGACCACCTATCATCTGTCGTCCCAATCGTGAGTCTCTCTATTGCTAGAGAAATTGTTAGCTTTTTTTCTTTTTGAAAAAGGAACAGGCAGGAGTTATCCATTTTTGTAGATTAACTACGTCTATGCCCATGCCCGTGCGTTGCTACGGAAAAAACATTCAATCACTGTACATTTGGTACCGCAGTTCAAACAAAGTAGGGTAATAGATAAACGCTAGTGTGCCCCATGCCCGGGTGTTGCTAGGAAGTCCAATAAATTTTAAATGCAATATGTGAGTTGTCATCGCAGTATCATATGATTTAGACCAAATTATGACAAATTCCAACATTGGTCCATACACAATTATGATTCATGTATCCATATCTTTATGAAGGAATAAAATGCAGATGTGAAACACGTTTCACTGAAGCAGCAAGTTATGATTATGATAGACAAATATCACAACAACTATTTATTAATCTAGTATAATTTTTAGCAAAAAATCTTTCTCTAAGTACTCTTATTTGGGTGCTCATACAACAACCCTTTTTAACATTTACTAATTCATTAATCTCTTGTACATCATGGCAATGAAGAAGCACAAATAATTCAGCAACTAACAAAACCGTGTGGAAGTCAAGAGGCCAGCAACTGTACATGCACCATACTCAATTATGAGTGATCGGTAGCTTGAAGTGATCTCATCCAGCTTTCGTTTATAGTCTACTAATATACAACAATATAATGGTAGACTGGTAGTAAAATTCATTCCTTCATATCACCTCAATCCTTTCACGAGGATTATTCATCGTCACATCTCTCATTGCTAGGAGAATGTGCCTTGCTGCTCTCTGCAGATTTCCAGAGGTCAGGTATATATCGCATATCAGAAGGGTAACACAAATAAGTTAATTGCATGAATGAGAAGAGGTAAAATTTCACAAGGACTGCCTCACTCCTCAATAAGCAAACTCTAAATTTTCTTGTAATATGCAGAAAACAATTGATGTCAGGAGGTCTCCACTTGTTTTCATGTGGTTGCTGCTGCTAAACCAATTCGATACACACATCGAAAAGCAGCTGCTACTAAAGAAATTCAAGAGATGGAGAAAAGAGGACACATGGTGAGCTGCTGAAACTGAAAGTCTGCCGCTGCTGGAACAACCTGATCAGCTTGTTGCTTCCCAAACAGGTTGGCTGTAGTTGAGAGCTAGATGATTGCAGCTACTACACTTACTTTCATATGTTGAACAGAGCAACAACAATTGTTGCTAGGAGAAACAATTCCTGATGCACAATGATTTAGTAGTTGTTCTTAATTTTGCAAACAATGATTGAATTGAAGAACCTATCAGCTTAAGTGCTTAACTAAAGTAAGCCAACATCAAGTCAAATATTAGTAGTAGGTTAATTCAGAGCAAACTGCTAGCATTCACTCTGCAGCACTAATCTCCATAATTTGCATCCGAGAAACAAATAAACACAAGTCAACAAATAATCCGAGGTATATCCATTTGCAACTGAGCTTAACCTCCACATTTAAGAGGGAACGAAATAACTGTGCAGACGGACTGAGGAGGAGGCAGCTTGTTCGAACAGGCAGGAACACGTCCATATCATCGAACACTGCATAGGCACGCAATATGAGCTGGTGCCCTGGTGATCCACGAGTATGTGCCAGCTTGCAAGAGGGTAGATAAAGGTAGGTTTCACGTGTGTTTGTGCTTACCAGAGCCAACATTTTGCAAAGTCGTGGACGCGAGGATCTCATCGACGTGAGCAGTTGGTGAGGTCAACACCGCTGGTCTGCTGGTTTCAGATCGAGTGTCCTGGTTGCTGGGCGAGATGAGGGCGGAACCGGTGGCGGTAGGGCATGGGTACGCAATGCGACTTCAGCGCGCAGAGGCTGCGTCGCGGGGCGAGACAGATCGGACGACGGCGGCCCGTGTGCAGGCGACCGTGGCGGCACCTAGGCGGGCGGATGAGACAGGGAACGGACGCGGAGTCGCCGGAGGAAGGACGCCGCCGCAGCCCCGCGACCAGGGCGTTGAGAAGGACGAGGACGTCTTGGACTGGCGGCGGCTCTACCAGGAGGCCGTGCGTCAGCCGTGGATCCACCTCCAATCCTCCATTGCGAGGAGGCCGTGCAGGAGCGGCTCCCGTCGCCAGCCGCCCGGCCGCCCTGGCTCCCGTCCCGCCCATCAGCGGTCCCGTCGCTGGCCGCCCGAACGCCCTGGCGCCCGTCACCGGCCTCCCTCCCGTCCACAGCCCCCGTCACCGGCCGCTCGCCCGTTCGCGGCCCTCATCGCTTGGGCCGCTGCATCCTCTCCTGGCCTTCGAGCGTTTCCCATACCTTGAAGAATTAGCCCATCCATGTCCATTTCGAACTTAGCCATTGCCATTTCAAGGTCAAATTTCTACAAGATAAGCAAACAAAAAAAAGGAAGCATTGCATTGTGAATGAATACAAATCATCTAGGTATACATCGGCTCTCACGACCCTATTATTACCCAATTCATCACAGAGCGAGGAAAAAAGTAAACCATCTTCCAACTCAACTATGCCAACCGAGTACGCGAGGAGGTGGGAAGGAGAGCCAAGCGATGGCGGCGAGGAGGGAACTGACCTTTCCACTGTTGGAGTGTTGAGAGGATCCAACGACGCTCGCCGTCGTAGTGCCGCGGTGCCGCCAACTTCCGCTGTTGCGGCTGCCGCCATCGATCGAGATCCGGGAGGCCGGACGACGTCGCCTCCGTGGGCCAGGCCGTATGTATTTTAGAGAGCATGTGTAGCCCACGAGCCCATCCCTCGAGCGCCCAAGCCCAGTAAGACAATAACACACAAAGACTATAGTTAATCGGAAAAAGTCCATCTGACCTCCCTCAACTTTGGCCGCTGTTCGATTTCGCACCTCCAACCACAAAACCATGAATATTTGCCCCCACAACTAGTGAAACCAGGCATTTTTACACCTTGGGCAGTATAAGCATGCGGTTTCGTGTGACGTGGCAGTAGGCCCCACCTATCATATGACACGTGGCCGTGGGGCCCACACGGTAGTGGCACAACCATTTCTTCTCCTCTTCTCTCTCCGCCTCTGCCCCTCCGTCCTCCCTCACCACCGCTTCCTACCGCCGCTCCACCTCTTCTTTTGCTCTGCTCTGCTTTGCTCGGCGCCAGCGAGCTCCCCGTCGTCGCGGGCTACGCAGGGGGTGGAGCGGTAGTGGCAGGGTAAGCGCGCCGCGTGGGAGCTCGATGGTGGCGGGGTAAGCGAGGCGGTGGGGCAAGCGCGCTGCGTGAGAGGATAGCGGAGGCGGGGCAGCGGCGGCGGCTCTGTCCCGCAGAGGCTGGAGCCCACTCCGGCCTCGCGCTCATCAGCGGCACCCACGCCCTCGGCGCTCCCACCCACGACTCCCGCGACGGCCGCTCTTGCGCGAGCACGAGCCAGCCCCGCCCACGCTGGCCTCGCGCGCGGCGACATCGCCAGCGGCGTTCCCACTCGCAACATGGCGTGACACCGCCTCCTCGCCTCTGTCGGCGGGATCTGCCCCCGGCCCCACCTACACCGCCTCGTCGCCTCCTCGATCAGGTGACGCCACCTTCCTCTTCCCCTTCGATGCCTGCCTGCCTCTCCTTTCCCATCCCTCCCCTACTAATCCATGGTGAGGGCCTGCTGGGCATGGAGCTGACGCCCGCCGCCCTTTCCCTTCTTCTCTGCCTGTGCTCCACGGCCGCTGTCGGCCCCGTGCTCCTCGGCCCGTGCTCCATGGCCACCTCCGCCCCCCTGCTTCTCCGCCCTGCGCTTTCTCTACTGCCACGTGTCATCTGACAGGTGGGGCCTACTGCCACATCACACAAAACCACCTCCATATACTGCCTAAGGTGTAAAAATACCCGGTTTCAATAGTTGTGGGGGCAAAGATTCATGGTTTTGTGGTTCGAGGTGCAAAATCGAACAACAGCCAAAGTTGAGGGGGGTCAGATGGACTTTTTCCTAGTTAATCTGCTTCTTTCTTTTCTTTTTTTTCTTTTCTTTTTTATTTTTCACGCTCGGGACCTCGTGAAATCACATGTGTCGGTACCCAGCTAACCGGGTACCCGCTTACACTGGACGAAGATCACTAGGGAGGTAACTACTGCAGTACAAGGAGGGCCTAAGGCCGCGTACAGATGGGCCCGGCCCACTCCTTGGGAAAGCTAGGGCCACGCACCCGGCCCACAGGGGAGGCCCCGGACCTCCTTGAGGACCGAGCCTCCCCCAGCCACGCGAGGAGAGGTCCGGACCTCTCGGGCCGGAGCCCGGAGCCCGTACCTTCGGTGGCCCGGGGCCGCCTCGTGCCCACAGAGCACGGGGAGGTCCGGAGCCGGCGCCCTCGGTGGTCCGGGGGCGCCACGTGCCCGCAGAGCGCGTGGAGGTCCGGAGCCAGCACCTTCGGTGGTCCGGGGCCGCCACGTGACCACAGGGCAAGGGAAGGTCTCGCGTTGCCACATGCCCACAAGGCGCGCGGCGGGGCCTTCAGACGGGCGCCTCGCCCACCTGCCGCATTTATTGCGGGCAGGTGGGCGTGCCCGATGCCGCTGACACCGCCGCTGTCAGGCTGGCACGCCCCAATGCCGCTGACACCACGAGTGTCAGGCAGGCGTGCCCCCGTTGCCCGCCGCCGTTGTCAGACAGGCGTGCCCCCGTCGCCCGCCGACGCCGCCGCTGGCAGGCGGCGGCGGCGAGGCAAGGGGGCGCGCCTTACCAAGGCACGGCGGCGATGACAGAGCACTACAGTTGATTTCCCCAGCTACACTGGGGTCTATATTGAGAAAACAAGTACGCTGTACTCATCATGGGCTGCGCCACGCGCGGCGGCCGCGCTCAGCCTAATACTAGGCAGCGGCTCTACAACGCTGCTACGGGCGCCCTGTCCTGTCGCGCGTGCGCGTCCCCTGCCCCTCGGCCTCTGAAGCCTCTCAGCGGGTTTAGCAGCCGATGGGACAGGACGGCGTGAAGCAGGACGGCGCGGCGCCGTATCCGGGCGACAAGACGGTATGGCGGATCTCCAGGCCATACTCGATCACGACGGAGGTACAGGCACGAAGCATGGAAGCGTTGGACATCAGGCACAGAATAGAACTGTAGCATAGAGGAAATGGCCGGGACCACCTGTCGGGGTCCGGCCACCATGTACATGCCCCCCTTGGGCTATAAAAGGGGAGGCATACGCAACACAAAAGACAGACTCAGATAAGCTCGAACTAGCCCACGAAATACAAGAACACACCCACAGTGGACGTAGGGTATTACGCTCCGGCGGCCCGAACCACTCTAAATCCTCTCGCCACCATCGTGCCACCACCAACTTAGCTAACAACGATTGCTCCCCCTAACTACTCCCAGTACTTAGGATCTCGGCCGGGTGCACTCCGCCACCTGACCAGGAGCACTCCCGCTCCGACATTTGGCGCGCCAGGTAGGGGAAGGCATCAGTTAGCTTCATCCCTCACCGCATGATGGTGCGGATCCGCGATTTCCATGAGGATGCAGCCGCATCAGAGGAGGTGGCCTCGACTGGGTCGCAGGCCTCCCCCCACCGTTCTGAGGGCGCGGCGCGAACGCCGCGGCTCCCTCGACGCCCCGCGGGGGGCGCCGCTGCTGCAAACACTGCAGTAACAAGTGCTGTAGCGGCAAACGCCGCCACAGCGAACCCTGCTGCTGCTAGCGGCCCGCTCGCCGCAGCCAGGGAGTTGCTGCGTAACCCTCCGGGGCCGACAGCCTCACCTAGTGCCTTGGCGCAGTGGCGAAGCGATGTAGATCGCCTGATCCACCTAGCCGAGGTCACCCCTGGCCCGGCTAGGACTGGGTCACGACTCCCTCCCAGCAGCGGGGGGAGGTCGAACCGCCGCAGGCAGCACGATGCGGCAACATCCGCGCGCTCCCCCTCAGTAAGGAGCGCGCAGACGGAAGACCTGCGAGCCGAGCTCAACCGCCGGCGAGCAGGCACCCCCACCACCGTGGAGCAACCACGGATGCAGCCAAGCGCCGCCAAGGGCAAGAACCTTGACGCGGCGTTCGCCGCTGCAGCACCTAAGCCCCCGGCTTACGCGCCACCCCCGGCTGGCGTGCAAACGCCACCAGGGGTCGTATCGGCTGGAGTTGGCTGCGCAGCACTCGCGGACAGTCTCCGCTCCGCGCGCTGGCCGCAGAAGTTCCGGCCGCACCTGCCGGAAAAATACGACGGGAATACCAACCCGTCGGAATTCCTGCAGGTGTACGTCACCGCTATCACAGCGGCTGGCGGAGACGACGCCGTTATGGCGTCATACTTCCATGTCGCCTTGTCTGGGCCGGCCCGGACTTGGCTCATGAACCTCTCCCCCGGGTCAATCCGGTCCTGGGAGGAGCTCTGCACTCTGTTCCAGGCGAATTTCGCGAGTGCATGCCAGCAGTACGGCGTGGAGGCCCACCTCCATGCAGTATGCCAAGAGCCTGGCGAATCCCTCCGAGCGTTCATCGCTCGTTTCGCCAAGGTGCGGGGGACAATCCCTCGCATCTCCGACGCGTCCATCATCACAGCCTTCCGGCAAGGCGTCCGTGATGAGAAGATGCTGGAGAAACTGGCGACCCGCCAAGTACAGGACGTGGCCACCCTGTACGCGCTGGCGGACAAGTGCGCTAGGGCTGCCGAGGGGCGTGCATGGCACTCCCCACAGCAGGACAGGACTGCCCAGCCAGGCGCCTCTGCCGGTGCTGCCCGAGAAGGCGGCAAGAAAAAGAAGAAGGGCCGACGCCCTGAGAGGTTCCTGGAAGGGGCCCCTGTCGCTGCGGCAGGACCTGGAGGCCGCGACACCGGTGGCAAGCGCCCGAGGCAACAGGCGCGGAACGGTGGCGGCTCATGTCCTGTTCATCCCAACAGCGGTCACAGCGCCGCCGACTGCCGCGAGATACAAAAGCTCGTGCAGCGGCGTCTCAGTGAGCGCCGAGAGCGTCCGACCAAGGATGACTCGCCCCCACGCCAGCGTCCTGGCAAGGGGAAGGCTACCAGCGGCGATGGGCCCGCCGCTGGGGGCAAGGAGATGGGCTACCAGCCCCTGGAGCGGGAACTCAAGAGCGTCTACGCTCTAGGCCACTCCAGCTCCGAATCTAGCGACAACGAACGTCGCAAGAGGCTGTACGTCATGTATGGCGGAAGCTGGGCAGTCTCTTCCCGACGGGACGTGAAGGCCCTGCGCCGAGAAGTCCTCTCGGTCAGGCCGAGTGTCCCTAGGGTGGCTCCACACCACAAGTGGAAGGACACCACCATTTCCTTCGGGCCGGCCGACTGCCCAGAAAACATGGCTGGGGCTGGCGTACTGCCGATCATCACATCTCCAGTGGTCGCCAACATACGGCTCCACCACGTGTTGATCGACGGAGGGGCCGCCCTCAACATCATCAGCCATGCAGCCTTCAAGCAGCTGCAGATTCCGGAGTCGCGCCTGGCTCCGACGCGCCCATTCTCCAGAGTGGGTCCGGTGCCGATCTTCCCGAAAGGGAAGATCGACCTGCCGGTCACCTTCGGGACCCCGGAGAAGTTCCGCACAGAGAACGTCCAGTTCGATGTCGCGGAAGTCAACCTGCCGTTCAACGCCATCATTGGCAGACCGGCACTGTACCGCTTCATGGCCGTTGCCCATTACGGGTACTTGGTCGTGAAGATGCCATCCCCGGCGGGTGTTCTCACCGTGCCGGGAGACCGCCACGCAGCCGTCGCCGCAGTAGAGAAGCTCCATGCTCTCGCTACTGACGCAGCGAACCCGGCGGGGGACAACCCCTCGACCTCTCGGGCCAAGGTTCCTATTAAGGAACCAAAGGTGCCCAAGGTACGCCCTTCCGACCCCGAGGACGTGCCAGTCAAGACCGTCCAGATCGGGGCGGAGCCCTCCCAGACCACCCGCATCGCAGGGAATCTGGGAGAGAAATAGGGAGACGCGCTCGTTGCTTTCCTCCGGGCAAATGTCGACGTGTTCGCCTGGGAACCGTCACAGATGCCTGGGATCCCTAGGGAAGTGATTGAGCACCGTCTGAAGATCAACCCAGACGCCAAGCCGGTGCGGCAAAAGCCGCGGAGGCAGTCCGTGGAGCGCCAGGACTTCATCCGTCAGGAGGTCCGGAAGCTCCTGGACGCAGGCTTCATCGAGGAGGTCCATCACCCCGAGTGGCTGCCCAACCCGGTGGTCGTCCCCAAGGCGAACGGGAAGCTTCGGATGTGTATCGACTACACCAGCCTCAACAAAGTATGTCCTCCAGACCCTTATCCCCTCCCGCGCATAGACCAGATAGTAGATTCCACCTCCGGGTGTGAACTCTTGTCTTTTTTAGATGCGTACTCTGGGTTTCATCAGATCCAGATGGATGAGGAGGATAAGAGGCATACAGCTTTCGTAACAGTAGATGGTTTATATTGTTACGTTGTAATGCCATATGGTCTGAGGAATGCTTTACCTACGTTTCTGCGTGCCATGAACTTCACGTTCCACAACCTGATCAGAAACATAGTAGAGGTCTATGTCGATGACATTGTTGTCAAGACCAGGGTAGGGTCGACCTTGATGGAAAACCTAGCCCTCGTTTTCGATAGGTTGCGCACAACGCGCACGAAGCTGAACCCCGAGAAATGCGTCTTTGGCGTCTCGGCCGGTAAACTGTTAGGGTTCCTAGTGTCACATCGCGGCATTGAGGCAAACCCAACCAAGATCAGGGCGATCGAGGCTATGCGGCCGCCGGCCTGCATTAAGGACCTCCAGAAACTCACTGGGTCCTTGGCAGCCCTCAGCCGTTTTATATCAAAGCTAGCTGAGAGAGCCCTGCCCTTCTTCAAGCTTTTGAGGAAGTCCGGACCATTCATATGGACCGAAGAGGCTGAGCAAGCCTTCCAGGAGTTGAAGCAGCATCTCACTACTCTGCCCGTTCTAGTGGCGCCAGAGTCTGGTGAGACCTTGTTTCTCTACCTCGCGGCGACATCCGAGGTAGTAAGCATGGTCTTGGTCGCCGAGCGACCAGCCCATCCCCACGAAGGAGACACCGGGGTCCCCCAAGTGGAAGGTGGTGGTCCGCCCACCACGGGAGCTGCAGCCGGCCCCGATATCGGAGGACCGGTTGGCACATTGCCTTGCCAAGGCGGTAAGCCGCCAGAAACTGGAGGTCAAGCCGCCCAGGGGGCCAGCCTGGCAGGGGGAGATGGTCTCGGACCTGCCACTAAGGTCCGGACCACCCAGAGGCCAATCTATTACGTCAGTGAAGTCCTCCACGGGGCGAAGGCCAGGTATCTGGAAGCTCACAAGTTCGCCTACGCATTACTTATTGCTTCCAGAAAGTTGCGCCACTATTTCCAGGCGCATAAGGTTGTCGTGGTGACCTCTTACCCATTAAGAGCAATCCTGCGCAATTCTAACGCTACTGGGAATATCGCCAAATGGGCTGCGGAGCTGGCAGAATTCCAACTCAACTTCCAGCCCCGAAATGCTGCCAAGAGCCAAGTCTTAGCCGACTTCATCGCAGAGTGGACTCCCACCGCCTCGGAATCTGGAGGTCCGCAAGCCGAGGCGGAACCTTCACAGCCGGACAGGACCGTCCGGGTTTTCACCGAGCCGCACTGGACTCTCTTCTTCGACGGGTCCGCCCGCGAAAAAGGGTCCGGAGCAGGAGTGGCACTCGTGGACCCAAACGGGGATCAAGTAAAGTACATAGTATGCTTCGAATTCAAAGCCACTAACAACATGGCGGAATACGAAGGCTTGATCTTTGGGCTCATGATCGCTCATTCACTGGGAATCAAGCAGCTCCTGGTTAAGGGGGATTCCCAGTTGGTGATCCGACAGGTCCGGGGGGAGTGCTGCTGCAATAACCCCCAGCTCGCAGCATACCTCATGCGAGTGAGGGAGCTCGAGAAGGACTTCGAGGTCCTGGAACTGCAGCACGTTCCCAGGAACCTCAACTCAGTGGCAGATGACCTCTCCGCGAGGGCATCGACTCGGGGCTCAGTACCCGAGGGCGTCTTCAAAAGACAGCTGCTGAGACCAACCGCCCAGCCAGCCGAACTGGGCGAAGGGGGCAGAACTAGCACCTCGAAGCTAGCAGTCCCGGTGGTCCTCCATCTCTGGAACCCACCAAGGATCGTGTGGACTGATGACCCCGGCATGTCATCAGGGACACATCCAATGGCTCAGGGCAGTCCCGATGCACGGATCTCAGAGATCCGGGACTACCTGAAGGACAAAATCCTTCCCGAAGAACGTGTGTCCGCTGAGCGCATAGTGCGGTTGGCTAAACGCTACACGCTAGTGGAAGGGGATCTCTACAGGCGTGGCGCCAATGGCATCCTCATGCGATGCATATCCCGGGAGGAGGGCCGCGATTTACTCGCGGAGATCCATGGAGGCGAGTGCGGGAATCATTCAGGGTCCCGTACGCTGGTCGGTAAAGCCTTTCGGCATGGCTTTTACTGGCCGACAGCGCTCCAGGATGCAGCTGAGCTAGTAAGGTCCTGCAAGGCGTGTCAGTTCCACGCAAAGCAGATACACACACCGGCTCAGTCTCTGCAGATGATTCCACCCTCTTGGCCCTTCGCGTTATGGGGGGTGGACATCCTGGGATCTTTCCCTAGAGCTGTCGGTGGGTACCGGTACCTCTACGTCGCCATTGACAAATTCACAAAATGGCCTGAGGTAACCCCAGTAGTAAGCATCACCCAAGGAACTGCAACAGCTTTCCTTAAGTCCATTGTGTGCCGGTTCGGCGTCCCTAGCCGTATTATAACGGACAATGGGACCCAGTTCACGAGCCAGGTCTTCCAGGACTATTGCGACGGCGTTGGCATCCAGTTATGCTTCGCCTCTGTAGCACATCCTAGGAGCAATGGACAGGTCGAGAGAGCTAACGCAGAAATCCTCAAGGGGCTCAGAACCCGCACCTTCAACTGCTTGGGAAAGCACGGTGCGAAGTGGGTTGATGAGCTCCCCTGCGTGCTATGGGGGATCCGGACCACACCCAGCCGAGCAACCGGGGAAACCCCATTCTTCCTGGTATACATGGCCGAGACATGCCTCCCACCAGAAATACTCTTGGGCTCCCCACGGGTCCAAGCTTTCGATGAATCTTTGCAGGAACAAGCAAGGTGCGACGACGTCGACCTCGTCGAGGAGCAAAGATGGCAGGCTGCAATCCGGAACGCACGGTACAACCAATCGCTCAAACGCTATCATGAGCGAACCGTGCGGGGCAGGGTGCTCCAACCTGGAGACCTGGTCCTGAGGCGCATCTTGAGCCGAGAAGGGCGCAACAAGCTCTCCCCCAGCTGGGAAGGCCCCTTCAAGGTGACAGAAGTTAGTCGCCCCGGTTGCGTTCGCCTCGCCACGGAGGAAGGAGTTCCGCTACCGAACCCTTGGAATATAGAGCACCTCCGTAAGTTTTATCCGTAGGCAAGGAATTCAGGGCAACTCCTTTTTCTTTTTGTAAGCTAAATAGGACCACCATGTGGACCAGAGCGGTGAAGGTCCGCCCTTGTAATCCCGACCTCTGGCTGACATCACATGACACCCTGTACCGCTTGACTAAAGAAAGAGTTTAGCCCCGAAATTCTTGTCTCCGTTATTACTACTTGTTTCAATTTTTCCTAACCCCTATGTGGAATCCTACTCTTGCCGAAAATCTCCTTGGAACCAGTAGGACTTAGCAGCTTGAGTGTGAAGCGGTTAGCACAGAGGCTGGGAAGGAGGTCCGGAATACTAGGTGCCAGGTCCAGAGAAAAGGGGCTCGCCTTGGTAGCACGGAGCTGTCAGCTGCTTAGCCTGGTCTCATACCCTAGGCACTGAACACTCCCTACCACGCCGTGAGTTCCCCCAGTATCAGGAACAGTGCGTTTAGTGCTCCGGACCACCCCCTAAGCTAATGGCACACCCCCTAACCTCAGCAGCGAGGTCCGGCTGCGACTCCGAGGACTTCGAGGCAGCGCGGTTACCTTTTTATTCCGCTAGGAGAGGTCCGAACGACTGCAGGACCGGACCAGAGCTAGGGTGTTTTGGACTAAGGATAGTCCAGGGCTGTGTCGCAGTTTTGCCTGGTTCCGTACCCTTAACTCACACACCCTGCTATCCCACGAACAAACATCCTAGCCCCTGGCCCGGTCAGCAAACACTCCGGACCTCGAGTAGTGGAAAAGGTCAACTCAGAGTGGGTCCCGTAGGTGCGGCATTGACGTTTGCCGTGAGTTGCATGCAGGTCTGGCCTCTGACTTAGTGGTAGCCAGCCTCAAAACTTAGAGCCTACCTACCAGGGGGCCAGGGGGTCAGGTAACAACGCACCAACATGCAGCAGGGAGCAAATGGAGATAAGTCGCAACTACCATTCTTATATTACTTGGCATACTAATGTTTTACATACTAATGTTTTACATAAAAAAAAAGAAAAAACAAAACAGCAAAAGCTGTTGCCCTACGGCGCTGGAGAGGCCCCTGTCCCCGGTACATCCGGGTCCTCGTCTGCAGGGGTCCACTGGAACCGGGCGGCGACGACCTCCACCGCCTCCTGCACGCTGACCCGAGCGGCGGCCTCCGCTTCCTCCACCGGACCTGCGATGACCGGGTCCAAGGAGATGGCGGGGTCGTGGCTCCGGAAGCAGACCAGGAGGTGCTCCACCACAAGGCGGCACAACTCGCGGCCCTCAGCTTCAAGGCGCTCTCCGAGCGTGGAGTCTAGGCGCCGGAGTCGCTCCACCGCCGAGTCAAGGACAGGGAGGGCGTCCACAATAGTGGACGGCGGCTCTATCACCCGGATCGGACTCAGTCCGAGCGGTACCAGAGCCGAACTCGCCTCCCCGGCCCAGTCGGCGATGCGTTGGAGGCCGGTGCGCATCTGCTCCCGGTCCTCCACCGCCGCCTGCTGAGCAGCACCCTGCTTCAGCTGCTCCAGAGCGGCCCGCTCAGCCAGCAGCTGCTTCTCCTGCTCCGCCAGCCCCGCTTCACGGGACTTCACCCAATCCTCGCGGACCTTGAGCGTGGCAGCCTGGCGAGCAGCAGAGTCCCTCAGAGCCTTGGCCCACGCCTCCCGCTGAGCGGCGGAGTCCTCGCGAGCCGCAACCGCTGCCTCGCGCTCGACAAGCCTCGACTTCATCTTGTCGAGCTCGGAGTTGACGGCAGCTTGCCGCTCAGACACCTCCACCAGCTCTTGCCGGCGCTGCTCCACGCCCTTCCACGTGGACTCCAGCTTCGCCTGCTCGAGCTTCAGCCGTGCCTCGGCCACCTCGGTCTGCTTCTCGCGGAGCCCAACCGCGCGCTCCCGGCTAGCGAACCTCTGCAGGTCCTCTTGCAAGGCTGCGCGGTCAGCATCGAGCTCGGTGCGGGCGGTGGAAAGCTCCGCACGGGTCCGTGAGTGCTGGGCGGTGGCGGCTTCGATCTGCTCCCCCAGACGGGCCCGCCAGCCGTCCAGGCACTTGCGCTCCTGTTGCAGCCGGGCCCACTCCAGCTGGAGCGCCTCCTGGGCGTCGTCCAAGGCTTGGTGCGCCCGACGTAGCACGCGAGGGAGAGGGGCTCCACCCGGCTGGGGCAGGGGCAGGAGCGGCCTACCCAGAACCTCCTCCAGTTCCCCCTCGGTAGGAGGCAGAGATCTGGGGCTGGTCGTCTGGGCGGCAGGCGACGAAGGCTCCGAGGTCCGGCAGTCAGGAGCCGCCCCCGGCGCAGGCCCTTGGGTCGCGACGCCCTCCGGCACCGGGCTGCCTGGTGCCTGGGGCTGCGCGCCCGGAGCTGCCCCCTCAGCAGGCACTCCGGGTACGGTCTCGACCCCCGAGGCGCCCCCCGGCGTCGGTCCACCTGGGGCCTGGGGCCGGACAGACGGGGTGGCCTCCGGTGCAGGCCCCTCGGTCGTAGCCCGGGCCCGCGTGGCGTCTTCCGTCGTCGGACCACCAGGGGCGCGCTTCTCCGCCGTGGTCGCCCGGCCACCAGAGCCGCTGGGGGGAGGAACGCCGCCCGGGCATGACGGCCTAAACAAGAATGCACGGCGAAAGGCTGAGGAGCCTGAAAAAAGCTAGCCGTAGTACCACGAAGTATGCGAAGCTGATCCAAAGGGCTTACCTCGAGGTAGGCGCCGACCAGCGGCCACGAAGGCCGGAGCCTCGCCGCGGCTGCCGATCTGCGGTCGACGCTGCCGATGGCTGCTGTTGCCGCGGGCCCGAGGACGGCGCTGCCGGAGAGGGTCGCCGCTGCTGGTCCGGCGTCGGAGGAGGTGCCCGGCGCTGAGGGTGCCGCTGGCCCGGAGGCGGCGGTGGCACTCGCTCCCCTTGCCCAGAGGAGCTGCCTTCCCCTGAGGTCCGCTGACGCTTCGGGTCGGGCTCCAAGACAAAGGTCCCGTCGCCGCGGGCCAGCCTTCGCCGCGTCCCCTCACCACCCGCCGGCGGAACGGCGGGGGACGCTGCCACCGGCTCCTTGCCCTTGTCAGCAGGGGCGGTGCCTCTGGCACCAGAACCCCCAACCGGGGCGTCGGCGATGTGGATCCCCCGGTTGGGATCGCCTCCAAGCTGCCGCGCCGCGAGGCCGCCGTCGTCGAGCGTGGGCATCTCCTGGAGCACCGCCGTCCGCAAGGCCTGGTCGCGGCAGAGCGGCACGATAGCGGACGGCAGGCGCAGCTGCTCCGGAGGGAAGCTCACGTCCGTGACGCACCGCACCCATTCCTCCAGCAGGAGCGGCGTCAGGTCGTGCTCTTCGCCACGAACTACCCGGCTGTAGTCGTCGGGGCCGGTGTAGTTCCATGCCAACCTTGGCCGCATCTGCAAGGGAGCGAGCCTCCGCCTGAGGAAGTCCGCGAGCACGTGCAGCGAGGTCAGGCCGCCGCTGACGAGCTCGGCGATCCTGGCCAGCACAGGGGAGAGCTCGGGTGGCAGATCCGTCGAGGCACCCTCCGGGAGGGGTGCGTCGGGGCTGCTGTCCGGGAGCGCCAACCGGTCGTTCGGCTCCGCCTTGATGATCACCCAGTCATTGCGCCAGTGCTCCCACTTGGCGCTGGCGAGGGTGGGGAGGTAGGTCGATCTTCCCCCGGACCCCTTCAGCAGGAAGTAGTACCGGCCGATCTCCGTCGAGCTCCGCCCGGAACACCTCACTGAGAAGAAGTGGCGGAAGAGCGTCACGCAGGGAGGAACCCCCACGAACATCTCGCAGAAATGGGCAAAGATAGCCGCATGGAGGATGGAGTGGGGGGTGAGGTGCTGAAGCTGCAGCCCAAACGTCTCCAGCACCAGCATGAAGAAAGAAGAAATTGGAATCCCCAACCCACAGTAGAGGTAGGGGACGAAGAGGACGAACTCCCCCAGCTGCAAGTTGCGGTGGGGGGAGGAGCCCGTGCGAACATTATCGCGGCGCTCCGCATCCGTCCAGCCGAGCAGGCGGCGGACGCGGGTGAGGTTCTCCTCAGTCTCCCGGGGGGATTGGTGGCTCGGACCCATCGCTGAGGAAGCTGGCGATGGAGAAGGCGAGGAGCACGCAGCGGGCAAGGAGCGAAAGCTCTGCTGCGAGGAAGATGAAGCGCCGCGGCGGAAGCGAGGGGTGCAAAGGCAAATGGCAGAAGGACGTGCTCGGCCGATGGCCGAGAACCCTATTTGACGGTTGCCCCCAATCCTCCGCAAGCCGCGGACGACAAGTGTACGCACGCTCGGGCGCACCCACGGGCCACCAAGTCTATGACAGCAGGGGCCCGAGGAGGCAGTCATGACAGGCGGGTAGAAGAGCAAGCAAGGCAGGAAGGCGAACCGGCGCCGCTCGCGGACGCGCGTCCCGACGCGACGTGCGGGGCCCCTGCCTTTTCCGCTTTACGCACGGCTGCCCACGTAGCCGTCTGCCCCGCCTTAATGGTAGGAGAAGAAGTTGGTGAACCGCTGCGCGGTTTCCGACGCGGGCCTGCCCCCACGTTTCCCGAGAGATTCCCACGATCGCGCGCCCCCAGATCATGGGAACCCACGGGGCCACCCCGCGGGGTCAGGTGGCTGCCCAACTATGAGCTTAACGGCTAAGCGCCGGTAGCCACACACGGCTCCCGGCGGCTTGTGTAGTAAGCGACGGTGGGCTCACCTCAGGTTCGAAGAACTCACCAAAGGCGAGCCCAGGGGCCACTGTCGGTACCCAGCTAACCGGGTACCCGCTTACACTGGACGAAGATCACTAGGGAGGTAACTACTGCAGTACAAGGAGGGCCTAAGGCCGCGTACAGATGGGCCCGGCCCACTCCTTGGGAAAGCTAGGGCCACGCACCCGGCCCACAGGGGAGGCCCCGGACCTCCTTGAGGACCGAGCCTCCCCCAGCCACGCGAGGAGAGGTCCGGACCTCTCGGGCCGGAGCCCGGAGCCCGTACCTTCGGTGGCCCGGGGCCGCCTCGTGCCCACAGAGCACGGGGAGGTCCGGAGCCGGCGCCCTCGGTGGTCCGGGGCCGCCACGTGCAGAAGCGCGTGGAGGTCCGGAACCAGCGCCCTCGGTGGTCCGGGGGCGCCACGTGAGCCAGCACCTTCGGTGGTCCGGGGCCGCCACGTGACCACAGGGCAAGGGAAGGTCTCGCGTTGCCACATGCCCACAAGGCGCGCGGCGGGGCCTTCAGACGGGCGCCTCGCCCACCTGCCGCATTTATTGCGGGCAGGTGGGCGTGCCCGATGCCGCTGACACCGCCGCTGTCAGGCTGGCACGCCCCAATGCCGCTGACACCACGAGTGTCAGGCAGGCGTGCCCCCGTTGCCCGCCGCCGTTGTCAGACAGGCGTGCCCCCGTCGCCCGCCGACGCCGCCGCTGGCAGGCGGCGGACGGCGAGGCAAGGGGGCGCGCCTTACCAAGGCACGGCGGCGATGAGAGAGCACTACAGTTGATTTCCCCAGCTACACTGGGGTCTATATTGAGAAAACAAATACGCTGTACTCATCATGGGCTGCGCCACGCGCGGCGGCCGCGCTCAGCCTAATACTAGGCAGCGGCTCTACAACGCTGCTACGGGCGCCCTGTCCTGTCGCGCGTGCGCGTCCCCTGCCCCTCGGCCTCTGAAGCCTCTCAGCGGGTTTAGCAGCCGATGGGACAGGACGGCGTGAAGCAGGACGGCGCGGCGCCGTATCCGGGCGACAAGACGGTATGGCGGATCTCCAGGCCATACCCGATCACGACGGAGGTACAGGCACGAAGCATGGAAGCGTTGGACATCAGGCACAGAATAGAACTGTAGCATAGAGGAAATGGCCGGGACCACCTGTCGGGGTCCGGCCACCATGTACATGCCCCCCTTGGGCTATAAAAGGGGAGGCATACGCAACACAAAAGACAGACTCAGATAAGCTCGAACTAGCCCACGAAATACAAGAACACACCCACAGTGGACGTAGGGTATTACGCTCCGGCGGCCCGAACCACTCTAAATCCTCTCGCCACCATCGTGCCACCACCAACTTAGCTAACAACGATTGCTCCCCCTAACTACTCCCAGTACTTAGGATCTCGGCCGGGTGCACTCCGCCACCTGACCAGGAGCACTCCCGCTCCGACAACATGGTAAGAATTTCATAATTCATTCCTATTGAATTTATTTAACTTTTATGAATTATTAATTTTCACCATTGCTTTTCTTATTTATCTTATTATTCTTGTTCTCCTATTTTTCAATCCAAATTTATTGTATTGTGTACAAGACCATAGTGTGCTTCAAGATTTTCATATGCATGTAAAGAAATGGAAAGCAGAATGAACTAGCATGTTAGCTGAAACAAAACCATTTTCTACCTTCTGATGAGTAATGAATGGACAGATCAGACTAAGGCCGGAATAAAATTTTCTTTTCTCTAAAAAAACTAATAAAAACATCAGCTCCTAACAAAGTTAACCCATCATCAGAGATTCCAGGCCACTGAGCAGCACAACCTGTACGGCTGTACCTGTTAACCTCGTTCTAATACAGCAAAAAGAAAAATGCTAGAAGTATCATCTCTCTAAGACAAAAGAAGCGAAGTTACAGCACCAATGGCATTCTCCAATCTCCTTTGGTAGATGCAGCCCACAAGTGCTGAAGCCTGAAGCTATATAAACAAATCACTAGCAAGAATAGAAAGCCTTGTAAGAGCATTATTATCAATCACAAGACTACAGATGTAACCGCAAGCTTAACTTTCATCTTTTACCCATAATTTACCACAAGGTGAGGCGCTCTGAGCCACTCTAATACTCTATCATTATAGTGTCAACGCGCAGGAGCATGTGCTAATGCTGTGCTGGTGCCATGCCGTCCTCTTTCCCGCGCTCCGGCGGGCGCGCGGGGACGATCATGGCAGCTACAGCCGCGTCATAGCTGTCTGCAGACTCGGCTGCGAACTCTGCCATGGCGCCGGTGACCACGGCCATGCCAGCGCACAGCACTCGACCGGCCATGCCTTCCATCCCAGTGGCCACGCCCGAGCACACCGACCCGACGCCTGCCATGAAGAAATCCAGACCGTCTATCACCCGCGCCTCAGTAGCTGCATCGACTGCGTGTGCCCACTCCATGCACGCCAAGAACGCCGGCGGCACCGTGCGGCTAGGGCGCTCCGCGGCCCCGATGCCGAGGCAGCGTCGTGCCCACGCCCCCAGCGCACGCGCATAGGCGCGCTGCGCAAACAACCAGGTCTCGAGAGCTCCTCGCCAGGCCTGGATCTCGCATTCCAGCGCCACGGCAGCTGGAGGGGGAGTTGCAGCCTCCAGTGGACCAAGGGAGATGGCGGTGGCAGCAGCAGGGTGGTGCTGGAGGAAGAGAAGTTTGGCGTCCTCAATGGTGCGTTTCTGAGCCTTGTGGCGTTCAGCCATGGCACGCCACATCCGCGACAACCTGTGTAACACAAGTTCAGTTATAGTTGCAGTCAACTGTTTTAAAACTTCCATGGAAAAAATCATTTCTTGCAAATTAGATACACCACATCCTCGAACCACTTTAACAAGTTTATAGCCTGAAGATTGTTCTAGCGCTTCGCCCGTTTGGTCAATAAGCATATGATTTATTCATTTTTATCATTCATTTCTGAAAAAAAAAATCCCTTCAGATCACAATATTTTTCCTCTTTGCATCTGCTGAAAAGTTAAACAGCGTCAACGCAAACTTCAAGTACTTGAACCTGAGCACTCTTAGTCGCTCCGTATTGTGTTTTTTATTATGGACACTTTTCAACAATTAACATTTTATTTCTAAGCTACGTGGCGCCAAGGGGGAAAAAGATCAAGTGATTTGCAAATAGTAACTGTATGCAGACAGTTCTCATTTTTAGGATCCCTAGAGTTAACAGAATCATACCCTTGAATCAACTCCAAATGCTGAGGATGCAGCTCCTCGTCCCTTAGAATTTCGATCCGCCTTGATATTGACTGAACTGTGTGTATTGACACCTTCAACCGAGTATGCAAGCTTCTTAATGCTGTACAAGTTTTATCAACAGATGAAGGTTCTTCGCCTTTCACATCTTGGTTCCTCAAATGTTTCAACCTCTTCTCATACTCGATTCTTAATCGCTCGCCCGCCTGCAAGTGGCCAAAGCAGTTATGGTTTTCCACTGCATTTGTCTACTAGTGTAAGTTCCTGACAAAGATCGTACCTTTACTTCTTTGTATAGTTTCTTCTCCCATGTATACAGTCTATCCAAGGTAGAGTGATGGCTTCCAGACATTGTACTACAAGATTCTTCAGAGTAAGAGCTGCTTGTCTCATTGTCATAGAGATCATCTATTGAGCTAGAGGGAGCAAGAAGGAAACGAGAAGAAGATGAACGTGATGATGCAGAGCGCAAAAGTGCAACTGGGTTCAGCATCTTCGCTGCAACAATTGACGATTTAGGTTCAGTACGTGTGAAATATGGATCATTAAAGTAATTTCAGTATTCAATTGTAAAAACAGTACCAGAAAGGTCATTTGAGGTTGAGTACTGAGCTCTACTTGCCTCCAACATCACTGAAACTTCCCGAGCAGAATCACATATCTCCATAAATTGGCAATCGACATCCTTCATGGCCTCAACCAAGCTCGCTGGCCTTCGATTCAGATATACCGTGAAACCAGGAGTTTCTTCAGCATTTGCTACTTTGTTCCTCATCAGTTCTTTCTTGTGTGCCTTTATCTCAAGTTCTACTGTCTTTCGAGGTTCAGGTGCTGCAGTACACTGAACACCTTTGGGCTCGAAGCCCTTTGTTTCTTGTTTGGTATTGGCCTCAAAATTCACAGAGCAAGCGCCCTCATTCGAAGCCATACACTCATCTGAATGCTCACATTCCTCGTCATCATCATCCTCATCGTCATCATCTTCGTCATTGTCCTCATCATCATGCTCTTCTTTTTCCTCTTTTCTGTGCATTTGTGCCTGCTCTTGAGAGTCATCATCTTCCTCCTCAAGTTCTGGGATCCCTTCCTCCTCTCGTACCCTCTGTAACCTTGCTAGTTCATCATCAGTGACCACATTGTCATAGGCGTTCCGAGGGCGGGGATAAGCAAAGCTATCCAGTGATGAGAATGGGTTCCAGAAGAAGTCCCATTGTGATGATTCCTGCTCCTGGGGTGACGGAGGCGGGTAGCTTTGTCTGTCATATGACGCGCGATAAGAATTCCTCATTGGTTCCTGGGGTGATGGCGGTGGGTAGCTTGGCCTGTCATAAGATGTATAATAAGAGGTCCTTGTTGGCTCCTGGGGTGATGGAGTTGCATAGCTTGGCCTGTCATAAGATGTATAATAAGAAGTCCTTGTTGGCTCCTGAGGTGATGGAGTTGCATAGCTTGGCATGTAATAGGAAGAATTCCTCGCTGGTTCCTGGGCCGATGAAGGTGGATAGCTTGGCCTGTTATAAGGTGGTGGGTAGTACGAAGATGACCTCATCGGTGAGGAATGCATCGGGAAGTTCCTATCCATGCCACTGTAGTTGTCCATGGGGTAATGTGATTCGACACGGACAGTTTCCACTGGTTGTGGGTGCTCCTCAACAGACACTGATGGGTTAGGTCCTGACCTCAGGTACTTTGAGACATGAATGGTTCTCTTCTCATACGAACCATAAGGAAGGCCAAGCATCTCTGGTTTCTGTTGCTTGATAGGAGAGATGAATGTATCAAAGATGAGCTCATGGTGATCATCTCCTGCAACAAACCGCTGGAGGGCCATTGAAACGCGCTTCAGGGATTCAATGTAGGCAATGTGAGATGACGCAAAGCGATTGCGTTGCTCCAGTGCCTGCTTGATGAAATCTCTTCTGTCTCGGCACATCTTAACGGCCTCCTCATCTTCCAACCTGGAAGCAGCACATCCCATCTCTCCAAAGCCTTGTAATGTTTAATAACCAGTCATGCTTGTATCATAACTTCTGTTGAACATGAGAGGAAAAACAGACAGATAGAAAGTTAGAGGAAAGTTTCAGCTTCAGGAAATCAGGCATTGCTTCATCCATCACTGTGGAAACTACCTAAAACTGCAGAAAGGCCACTTGTTGACAGCAAGAACACTGCTGCTGAAGCCAACGAATGGGGAGATTAGCTGAACCGACCCTACAATCCGGCAAGTTTCAAAGGGTTCAGAAACAACAGTGATGATGAGCAATGATTATATACAATCAGCTTACTACATGGAACTCGAGCATAGGTAATCCAGATGCAAGTTGAAAACCATGAGAATATGATGTTCACCCTGTTGACTACTTATCAAGGCCTGAAACTATCTTTCACAAAAGTGGGATGAAACCTACAAGACATCAGAAAGATAATCCTCTGCAGATCAAATGCCCCACTGCAAAATGCCCTACACTGCACTACACATTTGTTCAGTAGCAACCTTTTTTTAATCCTAAAAGACCGAGGATCCATGAAGGTAAAGAATAATCATCCTTGGCCCAGCAAAGAGATGGAGGGGCCTACCTTCTGTTACTTGCATAATGATGGTTTCAGTAGACGGACTCGACAGCTAAACTAAATTCAGCTCATGAGTCAGGACATCGCCTTATTAACTAGCAGTGGCAGTACAATGCGATACCATCACATTTTTTTTCCAGTGAGATTAGTGCAAATAACGCCAGTACTGGTGTCTTGACAGAAACAAAAGGCACTAAAAATATACTGTATAATAGAGGTGAAACAAGGGCTCGGCCGTTGAAGATCTTAACACTGAGAGGGAACACGGTTAGGTCTTGAACACTGTAAAAACTAGTCGAACTGGATGGAGTAAACGTTTCAGTAGGTGGCAAAAGTAAAAAAAAAAAACGCAGAAACATACAAAACTGCAGGTAAAGCCGAAAGTTGTGGAGATGGTTTATAGCTAATAATGACTTTGTCTCTTTGCGCATTGAGCGAGAGAGAGGGAGGGAGGTCTTGGGATCTTGGCCGCACAGAAATTAGAGAAACAGAGACAGGAAACTGCTACGTATGAGTGGAATCCAATGCTCAGTTTCTCTTGCTAGCCTGAAGAGAAAAATGGAGTGGAGCGGGAATCTCTACGGAACTCCTGTTACCCACTGAAAACTTTGATCTTTGAACTAATCAAGGGAAATGCCAATTGTATACCAAGATGTGAGACCACGAACCCAACTGAAATCGCAAGGACACACAGGTTCTCCCTCTGCAAACATCACATAATCCCTGCTGAAACAAGGATAGATGAATTCGTGGACCAAACACCTAAAACACGGACGCGCTGCTCCAAGAGACTAATTAATTCCACGATAATCCGAGAGACCACAGCACAATCCTGACGGAGCACTAGCGGTACGAGGAACCAGGCAGAGGAGACGGAGGAGAAATCGGATAAAAAGAAACAAACGAAGAACAGAAGCACCGCTGCAGCCAGAACCGCGAGGAATTCCCCTCCTGCCGCACCAGAGACCGAACGGCGGCCAGGAAAACGAGAGAAAAGAGAGAGAGAAAGAAATCGAAGGCGGAGTAAACAGGAACATGAAGAGCGCATCATTGTGAAGTGCGGAGGAAGCAAAGGCGAGGAACGGAACAAAAACAGGGCGAGGGGCGAGCGCGGAGGAGTTCTCGGGAGGCGTAGCGTACCGAAAAACCAGAGCCAGCGGCGGCGGCGGACATATTGTGTTCTTGAAGCGCTCAAAAGGACGCGCAGAATTTGTAAAGATCGAGAGCAGCTAGTAGCTCTACAAGAAGAAGCGTCCCTCGATTTCTCTCACCTCACACGCTCTTTCTCTCTCCCTCTATACCGGCTTTGGCCCCCACAGATTTCTCGCGCAGCCGCGTCGTCCATCGCCAACATTAAACAAAACGAAAGCAGAGGCGAAAACAAAGCCCGGCGAGCGGTGTGTGTGCACGCATTCGTACTAGAATAAGAATCAGAGGATGGAATACCTGAGAGAGGGAGAGGGAGACGACGGCCTTCTCTTTTTTCGGGAAGCTGCCTGTGTGTGTGTGAACAAGAACAAGGAGTGGACGACGCCGGAGGCCTTGTGCAGTCTGCAGAGAGAGAGAGAGGAAGTGGCAGGGAAACGCAGGGAGGGGGGAGGGAGAGAGAGGCTACACCCCCCAACTACAACGGTCAAAAGGCCTCAAATGAGGAGAAATCGCCGGGGATGAGAGAGAGTGTGTGTGCGTGGGAGGAGAGAGAAAAAGGAGGAGAAATGCAGGCGTGACCCTACGATTTTTGTTTTGTTGTTTCCCACCAATAATACCCCCACCCCACTCATTTAATTCCTCGCCATTTCCACCCACGGAAATTGGTCTCTGCAGCATCTGCTCCTGCGCTTCTCGAGGATACCTGCCTGGGGATTGGAAATTCTTTTGCGTCAAAAATCATTTCTTTCTTTATATTTATTTACCGTAAATTTTCACTAGTGCTACATTATTTGTTAGAATTGAATCCAATTCCTTTTTTTTTTGGTGTTGGTACGCAGATAAAGCAAATACGTGTGCGTGTATGCGACGATGTTTCCTACGCTAGCTAGGTGATAAGAAGATGAGGTGTGGTCGCAGCAGCCACGCTTGGACCGTTCGGAGAAAGTCAAAAAGGCTTTTGAAAAATATTGAGATTTACTTACCAGATCAGATTTCTTTTTACAAGTTTTATAATCATCTTTTGCTCCATGCCATTCCAACTTTATAAACTTACTCGAGGAGGAGAAAACTCTGACACGGAGATCACTCCATCCTGGCATCCTTGTCAAGTTCTCGGCCTTTTCTTTTGTTGTTATCTTGTTTTTTTTTCCCCCACAAAATTCAGTCTGAATTCTGTAATTCTGTTTGGTCATCAGTCAGTTATAAGCATGTGGCCTTCATGCGTCCCGCCGGCTCTAGGCCTAGACACTTCACACAAACTGCATGCTACCTGCACCAAGAAACATTTATGAAACAACAGCTGCAAAAAAGGTAGCACGTTTAAAACAAACCAAAAGTTTTTCGTGCACCCAAAAAAACCATTTGTTTTCCCCTGAACGGACAGGTCTTGGATCAAGAGAAGAATGTGATGAGCAATCATATGAGCCGTCACCCCTCGCCGAGTCACCGTACTCCATACGTGTCCATATGTACATGTTGGCATGTTGCACCGTGCACCAGCCACCCGGCTGGCTGCCATGCATGCAGAAGGCGTGGCGTGGGCCCACAGTGCCATAGGTTTTTTAAATACTATATAAACTGGACAAGAAGAACGCATGCAATGCAAGGGTCCCAGCAGAAAAAGGGATTATTAGGAGAATAGATGCTCCTTGATCTTTTAAGGTGTCGCTCAAATTCAGATGAAGGTTCGTCAGAGATGCCTTGGTGCACAAATATAAGGGGTGGCTAGGATCGATCTGGGAATCCACGTAGCCTTTCCTTCCAACTGCCAGCCTATTTTGTCACCTTTCTTTCATGCAGACGTGTCCGGTAGTAAGGCACATTTTTTATCGTCTTCTTTTCACGGGAATTTGTCAAATTGTAAGGC
This sequence comes from Paspalum vaginatum, assembly GCA_030272315.1. Classification (NCBI taxonomy): domain Eukaryota; kingdom Viridiplantae; phylum Streptophyta; class Magnoliopsida; order Poales; family Poaceae; genus Paspalum; species Paspalum vaginatum. Next base: position 39,882,453 of record CM059018.1, read on the forward strand.
ATCGTTTTTTGTGGGTTTGCACCGCGGCTCCAGCTACAGTAGAAGTGACTCCCAATTAAACAAGTAGCAGCAGCCAGTAAAAGCCCGGAACCAAAAGAAGCTCAGCCGGACACGGCCTAACAAGTCTAAAGGTTCTCTACAAAACAGAGTATGACTTCATTTGATGCACATGTAGCATGACATGCTAGGATTATATATGTATTGGCCATATGTCGTCATATGTTAATATTGACGTGGATGATACTTAAAGTGCCAAAAATGAGATGGGAGAACATCAATGTGTTGGAGGTTGGATAACAACAACTCACTCTACTTTTCAAAAAAAAAAAAAAAAAAAAAACCTAGAGCTGTCTCAAGTTACCATAAGTTTGATCATGTCTATAGGAAAGGGTGCTAATATCCATGACATCTTGTTGCTATCATTAGATCCATGATCCATCGGAAAATATATTTTCTAGTATATTTATTGGTTTCATAGATGTTGTATTCTTTGTACAAGACTGATTATTAAGTTTAAGACAATTCGATTGAATTAAGACAACTCTATAAATTGATTTATTTTAATTTCAGAAGAGTAGCGAGGAACTACAATTTTCATGGCCTCCTGTAGAGTTACCCAAAGTGGGTATCCATACAGCTTTATCTAGTAGGTAGGGGGGAAATAATGCTGTTTTGACGCGACACACGCTTCCGCAGATAAATTGTCAATTATTATCCTTGAGATTTTTTTCATTTTACAAGGAAGAGGACGGCACTCCAAAGCAAGTCTGAAAAGGACCTCTTCTCTGGACGGAGAGGGGCATGCATGGGAATTTTCAAAAAGATAAAGCACGGTTTGTTAACCTGCCTCCCTATCAGAGATGATAAAAGCAAAAGACACTGAAAGATTCGTGCATGCTCCTCATTTTTTCCCCCTCAGACGACACCTTTTGCTCACGCCTTTATCTTGAGCTTAGCTGCTCAGTACTCTCTACTAGCACGCCTATTTGAGGCAAACACACACCATAGTCCCTTGGAAACTAGCAAGTCTTTAGGGCCCTCTTTATCCGGACAGACAATGATTTGGTAGAAAACTTAGTTTGTTTCCTTTCACATCTCCATTTCATTGGGATTGAACCTGATCTTCTATCAGATAAGCCAATCATTCAGTAAGCTCTTGAGATAGGCTTTTCGCTGAACTGTCACGTACTTGACAGCGGCAAAAAAAAAAAAACTCATACTGAAAACAAACACAATTTAGCATTTGCAAAACGATTAAGTTTCCAAACACATTTTTGCCGGTAAGTGTTCATGTAATACAGTAGTTCTGAAGCTGAGAACAGCAGGAGGTAAAAATGAAAGAATGAAGGCTCAAGCAGTGCACATGTCAAAACAAGACAAACAAGGTCTTTCCAATGTCAAGCATTAGCAGCAAATTTTTATCCTTGTGCCCATCGCCATCTCCTGCCGCAAAGAAAACAAGTCTAGGCTGCTACTACTTCTTCCTCATCGGATGCCTGCAGCTGCAAAGGGGTTTGACACTCTCGAGACATGCCAAATGACAGTCACAATCACAACAGGCCCTGTGTTTTCAATGTCCATCAGACGCTGCATCGAGTAAAAAGAAAGTCAGAAGAAGACACGAATGATTGGCAAGCGTGGTCATTCTGTCGTAGTAGTTTACTGCTGCCAGTTTAGATCCATAGTACAGGCCTAACCTTAATCAACTGCCTAGCGCTTGGGACGCAGCAAGAATCTCAGCTTGCTCTTTTCATCGGTACCACGTGGGCCCGGCCGCCACCAGGACAAAAGGCAAGGGGAAATGGCACTGTTGTAGAGTATTTGAGAACGGGAGCGGCTGCTACGCTGAAGAACAGCTTGGCAGGAGGGATATTTAATTATTTGTCACTTTTATAGATGGCAACTCTTCATTTATTATTTTTACCACCGTTTTTATATATTTGCCATTGGAGAGAGGAAGTTTCATAATAAAATGTCCTTTTTTCTAACGTGGCGCGATACGGTGACCACTTTTGCTGACGTATCGCGCCACCTAAATCTGCCAACGTGGCAATGACACGATGCCCCTACTATCTCTAATGTACTCTCCCTATGACATGCGGGACCCATCTGTTAGCACTATCTTCTCCATCTGTCTGCCTCGACCACGATCTCCCGCGCCAGCTCTGCTTCTCAGCCCGCCGCGCTGCCGCCTGGAACGCTGTCCGCCGCCCGCCACCCCCACACACCCACGCGACCCTGCCCTCGCCGCAACCCCCACACGCCGCCGCCGCCGCCCGCTCGCCACCCCGTCCCCCGTGCGCGCCCCACGCCGCCGCCCGCCTGCCGCCCCTCCCCTGCCGGCCTCGCCCCCCTGCCGCCCCTCCCCTGCCGGCCTCGCCCGCCTGCTGCCCCTCCTCGGCTGGCCACCCCCACGTGCCCCTCCCCGCCCGCGGTGCCCCTCCCGTCCGCCGCCACCTCCGCCCACGCGACCCTACCCCCTCGGAGGCGCCACGGGGATCACGTCCGCGTCCGGCTTCCTCGTCGTGCGGTTCGACCGGCTCGGCAGCCAGTGTAGGTGCGGCGAGAGGCAGCAGCCACCGGCGGCGGCGGCGGTGAAGGCGCCGGCGACTGGGGCGTGGAGCTCTCGAGGTGCTGCTCCGCGCTGGCGCCAACCGGCGTGCTCGACACCACAACCGCGTGCGCCGTGGTGGAGCAGACGGCGTGGCTCGTCTCCAATGCCTGCGATTGCTAGGAAGGAGAGGCTCAGGATGGTCGTGTCCTGCCCCTTCCTGTTGTACCTCGTCCCGTTCCAAGAGAAGGCCGCGGCAGGGGAGTGGGTGGGGCGGTAGGCTCGGCCTCACCGCGCCGCGCGACTGCCCTGTGTGCCAAGGGGTAGAAGCAAAGGGAGGGGAGAAAAGAACAGGGGTAGAGAAGTCATTCTACACCACTTCACCACGTTGGCATGTTTCGGTGGCGTGCCACGTCAGCGAAAATGGTCACAGTGGCGTGACACATCAGCAAAAATGGCAAATCTGTAAGAAATTCCCTCTCTCCAATGTCAAATATGCAAAGACGACCGCAAAAGTGATAAATGAAGAGTTGTCATCCGAGTGACAAATAATTAAATATTCGGAACAGTGAGAACTCTCATCAGTCTGGTCAATTGGTCATCCATTGAAGCATTGCACTCATCTTTTCCAAACATCATTGTTCCTGTTTGGATGAAAAATACTAGTGGAATACTGTAAACTGTACAAGGAAAGCTGACATGATTTTTTTATATACAAAGAGATAGAGAGCTAGCTTGCATTTGCATGTTGCTCCTGCATGGGTTTATTATGATACTGCTGCATTTTCTGCGTCTGCTGCAGGACAGCAACTTGCAAGAGCAAAACGCAGGGAACCAGTCAGTAAATGGATGGATCTCCATGTCTCAGCTACTCGTTATACTGATGTATAGTAGACTGCAATGCAAGTGCCAAGCGCAAACACAGCTCACTCCACTCACTGTCATCACTGGCATGCAAGAGTCCATGGCTCATGATACGGCCGCAAGAATCAAGATCCCAAGGCAAGGTACTGCCGCACTGGTACTAGTATTTATCTATGTTGCTGTTGCACGATCTGCATCTGCATCTGCATCTGACCACCTGTACGCACACATTTGCACCCCATGCATGTCTGGCTGACAGTTTTTTCCATGCCCGTAGCCTGTAGGTACATTACATTGCACATGACCTACCTAAACAACAGTCTTAAACCAAAATGACCTACCCCTCTTGTCTCTACTGAAACAAGACTGCTCTTTCTGCAGCTCGTAATCAAAGGACTCGGTGCGATGCAGCTGTTGCCCTCACCACCTCGCCTCACATGATGTGCTCATCTGCCATGCACACGGGCATTCACTCGCCCCTGCATCTATCCAAATGCCAGGGCCTTTTCTGTTTGAGCGCAAATGGCAATGGCTTCTCCTTGCAGCTAGGCCGGCCGCATCGGTTCACTCGGCGCGGGAGCCTGCGCCTGCATGCTCTGAAGAAAATGACGGGTGCAGTGCAGCAAGTCTAGCGTTGGAATTGCATCGCCATCCATCAGCATCTCGTGGATCTCGACTCTCGAGAAAAGTCTCAAGTCTCCACATCACGTACTACTAGTTTCCAGTTCTGCAGGGAAGCAGTGGCACAGACGCAAGCACACGCAGCCTACGAGGCGTGCAGCTCAGCCTAGGCCCTGTTTCGAACTGAATTTAGTCCCGTCACATCCGCTAATTAGAAGTAATTATAAAACTAATTACATAGATAAAAGTTAAACGGCGAGATTGACTTATTAAACATAATTAATCTATGATTAGCAAATATGATATTAAATTAATAATAAATTAATTAGGCTTATTGAATTCCGTTTAGTCCTTGTCTATGTAATTAGTTTTATAATTTGATTATATTTAATGCTTCTAACTAGCATCTAAACATCCGATGTGACATGAGCTAAAATTTAGCTTTCGGATCCACACACCCTAACTTTTAATAATAAATTAGGCAAAGAGTAAACATGTATACATGACAAGTACGTGCAATTAAAAGTCAGGCCCAACTGGGATCTTGAGATACAGAGAATGAGAAACATGAGACGCATGGCGTGGGAAGGAACAAGATAGCGTAAACGTGGGGGAAATAAAGAGTACAAGGACCGGACTTTGCCGTATGGAGAGGACACTGGTAGACGAAGCTGGTAGACTTGGGGAATGCTTCGAGATAAACTGCGGTGCAACCATGCATCCAAGCCATTCAGTGCGCCGTACACTCACGAGCTCTCCTTCTTGCCATGTAATTATATTAACTGCTGTACATCAAGGGGTACTAGATTTTGTGCACTACCGGTAGTTCTTACCTCTAGTTGTACTTCAAAATGGCTGTGTGCGTATCAAAGGTACTGCTTCTCACAGTAGTAAACTGTTTTCACAGATAGTTATAACTGTTAAACACGCCGATCGAAGAGCGAGCCATGGCAATAAAATGTCTCAAACAACCCCCCAAAAAACCACGACCTTGCAGTACCCGTCACCGCAGTTGTCTAGTGTGGAAGTGGTCCGTGGCAAGGGGCGAAAGTGGAATCTGCACAGCGCAGTACGTGTTTTTATGGCGCATAAATTGCAGGAGCACAGTGAATGATCAGTTTGCCCACACACACGCACACAGCCGCATTGATGGCCCCCCGCCGCATTCATGCCCGTCAGCACTCGCAGCAGCAGCAATGGTGTGGCCTCCATCTCCATTTGCTGCGTTCATGGGCATCTGCTGATCCACGGTTCATCGGGCCGAGCTAGCTGGTCCACCTGTCAGTGACGCCAGCTAGGCTGTGAAGCTGCCTCGAGGTTGCAGAGAGGCCATGGTCCCCAACCATAAACGGGAGCAGGAGCAGCCATGCCAATATGCCAATAAATCGGCCTCTGCAGCCTGGTGGTGACGGAGAACCACTGCGTTTCTCTCATGCAGTGCAGCCATTGAGAAGCCGCTCGTTCCCATGAAGAATGTGGGACGATAGTTATAAACTTATAAGTGATGCAAGACATCTTGAGAAGAGAACAGAAGGTGAAAAACACTAACTCAGGAATTTTATGAAAATTGCGCAGAAATTTCACATAAAACGATCGGATTTGATAGAAAAAACGCATGTACGGAAAAAATTTCAACGGGCGCCGAAACTTTGCTGGCTGCAAAGCTTCTGGATGAGGCGCTGTGCAAGCCCTCCCTGCTGATGACTGCCTGACGGCGTGTCGTGAAAGGAAGGCTCGACGACATGGCAGCAGCGGCAGCGGCAGCTTCTCTTCAAAAGGCGCATCATGGCATGGCCTCTGCAGCGGAGCCGGCCGCACGCCCACGAGCTGCCTCGTAGCATCCATCCAAGTGGTCTGGATCTGCATGCGGATGCAGACGCACTGCAATCATCGGGGCCAAAAGCAGAGGAGTGTGTGTACAGCCACCATCGGAAAAGTTCAGAGGTTGCCCGTTCAGTGACCGTCAAGCTGCTGCTGCTCGCGTGCACGAGATCTAGCTGCGCGGCGTCCTCTTTATTTAACACCATGGCAGGGCAAACCAAACATGGTGGTCACGCAGGTTTTAGAAAGAAAAAAAAAACTGTTCCTGGTGGGACGAAGCATAGCATGTTTGTCTTGTCCATGACTCCCATGTTGTTGCATTCTATAACCTCCGAAGCTGAACGCGCAGCAACACATGTTTAGTATGGACATTTCAATTCGACCTAAGAGGCATGTACATATTTCATCATCATAAGGTAGCCCAGCCAACGGTACGAGGGCATGAAGCCGCTACGCCGGCCAACAAGGGCCCTGATGCCGCCATGGCAAGCCGAGGTTCTCGGCATGCCTCTCGGACACCGATGGCAGCGTCAACAGGGGAAGAGGATAGGGGATCCGTCGCGGCGGAGCCGGTTGTCGGAGAGGTCCAGCTTGCTCATCTTCTCCTCGCACCACAGCAGCTGCTCCTTGCTCAGCTTCCCCATCCGCAGCACCCGCGACACCACCTTGATGTCGATCAGGGCGAACAGCAGCTGGACCTCCTCCATCGTGCCTGGCCACGTCTTGCTCTTCCACCCTTTCTTCTTCTTGAACAGCTCCTTCACCTTCGTCTCCTTCTGCAGGTTTTCGAAACATTAGTATGGTTCGTTAAAGAGTACGGCACAAGGCGTGCAGACTCAGCAACCATGTGACCATTCCGTAGCAACAGAATGGACATAAAGACACATTGTCAATGTCATCTTTATCATCAGCTGCTCCACAGAACAAAACTTACCTTATCGAGTGAAGATTGCACTTGGTGAATCGAGCTTCCAGCATGGCCATGAGGACCCATGTGAGCACTGTTCTTTTTCTTGTCCTTCTTCAGGAAAAGGCGGAAAGTTAGGATACATTCCTCTAACAATTTGATGAGATCAGGTGCGAAAATCGATGGCTCCATTTGATCTTCAGTGTTATCTTTCCTATCAGCAACTGAAATTGAGAGAACAGAAACAATGAGCAAGGTAATATATCAAACACAAGTAAACAACTGAGCATGAATCATTCAAGCATGCAATACAAACAATTGTCCAAATTTGTACCCAAAAAACAGACATCAGCATGCTACGAATTTAGAAACATAGTAATAGAAAGGAAGCTTGCGCATGCAACAGAGTAAGGAAATGAAACGTGGCACAATGAAACAAAGAGACAACAGTGTTACTGTGCTACGCCTACTGCACTCAATACTCTTATTGTCTTACTGTATAATTAAGTACAATCTGATGCAAGATTTAGGTAAGGAGTTATGTGTTCGGCATTATATGTGTTGCAGCAGTGACCAGTGACTTGAAATAATCATCAGTAATGAAGTCAAGCATTATGGATGCACAAAGCTACGGTTCAACAAACCAGTTATCTGTATTTTACTTACAAGAACTTCAGAATCCATGGTACCGATTCTTATTGAAAGTACGGGTACTGACAAAAAAAATCACCTACAATTATAACTGAGGAAGTTCTTGTGCATGCATACTTATCCACGTTAAACTTGCAGGTTAAAATATATAAAAACTAATGTGTAACACTCTACATATTATGGAACTTTGTAGAAACAATGAAACATGCAGCTCTTACTCTTAGTTCCATACATACATATTCATGTTAACATCTTCTTGGAAGATATATACATATTCATGTTAACATCTTCTTGGAAGCACCCAAGTTATGGTACAAAACTAACTGTTGTCATTTGTCAGTATTTTACTCACTGTTAGATGAACTTGAAATGGAACAGAAAACATATTTAACATAGTACATCACAGCCATATGCTCATTATTGTTGCCAGTGTACAGCAGACTGAATTGGATTGTACCACGTGAAAATGTGCAGACAATTTAATGCTGAATCTATTTATTGTAGTATTAAACTAGTACAGGACAAGGCGCATATATAACCAAAGAAGGTGTAATCTGCATTGCACTTAACTTAATATGACTAAAAATAAATGCCCTGCGTGTATATACGATATCAGATTTACTGTTATTCCTCAGCATAGTGACCCTAAACCATTTCTACAGCACTTTGGACTGTACAGGATTTGAAATCAATATTACACCATTATCAAACAGGTTGAACTTCTGGAACGATTTTTTTCATGTAAAGAAACAGCATTAACTTAAGTGCCAAGCAAAAAGGAATCATCAACATAGCTAGAGACACACAGACAGTATTCCATCATACCTTCCATGACATTACTCATTACTAGTAGAGAAATAATTCTAAGTGAAATCTGAATTGACAAATATTAGGTTTTTGCTAAACCAGACTAACTGTCATTTAGCTCTCAAAGGTACACAATAGTTCACAGCTTCGTTTGAATTTAAGTTAAGAATGCAACAACGTAAATTTAGAAAACCATAACCCCCCACAGGCATTCAGTGAAAAGTATATATCCCAAAGGAACACATTTTGTTGGTACAGGTTACATTTATGTTAAAAATACAGTAACTATAACCCAAAGAATCTCACCTTGAAAAGTGGGGACCTGAAGCAACTTTGACAGCATGCTTCGAGACCGTGCATATATCTCGACCCGGGTACCATGCTCAAATGGCTCATTTTCGACAAACCTCTGCAACAGAACCTGAAATTGCTGGAATGCTTGAGCAGCGCAGCTGTAAGTTGTAGGATTATCAGGCTGTGCTGCAACAATAAGGCTCAGGTGCACGTATGTACAATGCAGGGCCTCCCAGCTTAATGAAACATGAGCAACATATGCAGTCTCAAGCATTTGATAAGGATCATCTTCGTTTTGCTGTTGCTTAAGTTGCTCACAATCCTCCTGGAGTTCATCCCTTCTTTTGAATGAGAGGCTGCGGAGGGTAGATGCCAATTTGGATGCTGATCTTGGAGACTTTTTTGACATGCTCAGTGACTCTAGAAAGGTTTTAGAGGTCGTTAGAGTGGTTAATGTATGAAGAAGGGCTTGTCTCAATATTTTTTTTTAAAAAAAACATTGGCACTCTAGCAAACATCAGTAAAATGATGTTGTCAAATCTATTAAGCAATGTTAAACATAAAGAGAAGCGATACTGCTAAAGAAGAGACTGGATCCTGAAGGCAACCAATAACATGTGCTTAAGAGAAATATTAACAGGAAATATTGGCTGTTTTGGTGAGACAAGAAAAGTTGCATGCATTTCATCAGCAGCAAGTGAAATTCCTAAATTACTCTGTGCAACAGAATAGTGTTACCAATACACAGGTGTGTATGTGCATGCGAGTCTATCTCAGGGTTGCGTGTCTGATTCAGCAAAAAGGAAAAACTGGGCACTCCAATGCCACTTGAATCCAACACTGATGCATGAGTATCCAGATCAGCAAAATAATCAGGACTCAGGTATCTGAGTAACTCTAGACAGAAGGTGACAACAGTGGTTGGTTGTGTTTGTAATTCCATTTGAGTGACGTCAAGCTGTCTGATTCTAAGGTTCCATTTCAATGTAAAAACAGTTTCAAAACGAACATAAGCGGCAATTGCGGGCATACCAAATGAGACATGCAACTACCATAGAACACTTGTATCCATCAATCATCTTACAGGAGCAGGCTACAGTTTAACATGCTATCAAGGCGTGATGTTGACCTTGTGACCATAATTTATACCACTAGAATAGCAATACCAACAACTGAACGCTGATAGCTAAGAAGTTCACAAAGATAACTACGGCTACTTTCATATAGCATCCAAACTTGTTGCATGCATAACCACACATACACACAAAGAACAAGGTTAGATACATGCACCACGTTACGACCAACCGAACGCAGGGAACTACAGCCAACAAGCATATGTTTACCTGGATCCTTCATGAGCTGTGCGATCATCTTATGGAACACCAGCATCCTCTCACAGTACTTATCATACAGCGAATCGAACCCGCACAATGGGAACCCGGCACCCACGCCCGACTCCAACCACTCCCTGGGGCTGCTCCCTTCCTCCTCCTCCCCTTCCTCCCCACCATCCTCCTCAACCTCGGCACATTCCTCCTCGGGGATGAGCACCATGAAGCTGTTCTTCTTCAGCTCCTTGAGCCGCCGCTTCACCTCATTCGTGATGAAATCGTCGTCGTCGTCCTCCTCTTCCTCGTGCACCCACTGCCCCTGCCCTCCTTCTTCAGCCGCCGCCTCATTGCCCGCACACGCATCCTCTGCCACCACGGTGGCGTTGGCGTTCACGTCCCCCTCCATGACGTCCGCGCTCTGCCCCTCCCGGGGGGTCACATTCCCGGCACTCGCGTCATCGTCGGACTCCACGGCCTCGCCCCCACCCCCGGCGCTCTTCTTGCCCTTGCCGAACTTCTTGATCTTGAAGAAATCCATCGGCCAGCAGAAGCCTATACCGACCCCCACAAAGCTCAAACAGCCCCCCCAAAAAAGATCCCTCCTTTTCCTTTCTGCCGAGGCGCCGATCCTTGACCCCCAAAGCCGCCCGCTCCCTTTCGCTTTGCCCGCCCTGCAAAGAGCACGAGATCAAGAGGGGCCGGATGTGGCTACGCCAAAAGGGGAGGTCCTAAAAGAAACCCTAGCGAATCGCGAGCTAGGCGGCCTCGCGCCATGCTCCAGCGCCGAAACACAGTACCTCGCGATAGACGCCGGCCGCAGGCCGAATGCGGGATAGAATCAATCCAGCAAGAAACCAGCGAGACGCCGCGGCTCTGAGATCCGCGGGGCCCGAGCTCCTCGGCGGGCGGGCCGGCAGCCGGCTCACGTGCGCGAGGCGGCGGCGAGCGGCATCAGCCCGTGGCCGCGAGGGCCTGCGCCGCGCTCCGCTCCGCTCCGCTCCGGCGCTCCCAGTCCCTCCCAGAGGAGTGTGGCCGGCGCTGCGCTGCTGCTGGTTTCGTCGCCGCGGGGCTGCGCGCAGTGGGGGTTTGGAGGACAGGATTCGGTTCCGCTCCTGGGTTGCTGTGGATGCTCGGCTGCTGCTGCTGCTGGATTCCAAATTTTTTGTTTTAGCCGCGGGATCGAAGGGTTTAAGCGGGAGCACCCAGTGGTTTAAGCCGGTGACTGCGATTACCCTGTGGTCAAAGGCGATCGCAAGGAGTGTGTGTGAGAGTGTGGGAGTGCGGAGCGCGTCGGAGACCGCGCGGGGCGTACGACGCCTGTCGCGGTCGCCGCCGGTCTCCAGAGGCCATAGCCCATAGGTGCGAGTGGGGCCCGCGCATCGAGAGCAGGAGGCCGGCGAGTTGGGCCGATCCTGATGGTTCCGATGGGCTAGGCCCAGCAACGGGCAAGGGATTTTTTTTATTTTTATATTTATTTAAATCGTTTTTTCAAAAAAAAATGGAGGATTCAAAAAATTGCAAATCTATACCAATACCGCCGGACCATCCGGCGGTATTTAAAAAACGCCGCCCTATCCGGCGGTTTTTAAAAACCGCCGGAGCAACCGGCGTTTTTTAAATACCGCCAGAAGAGGTTGGCAGTGCGGCGGGCGCTGCGACCGGTGGGCCCGCCGATTAAAAAACGCCGGACAGCGCGGCGGTTTTTAAAAACCGCCGGCGGGGACGGCGGTTATTTAAAAACCGCCGCCCCGTCCGGCGGTTTTTAAATACCGCCGCGCCCTCCGGCGATTTTTAGCCCATATACCCGCGGCGCCTCCTTTCTTTTCTTTTCTTCTTCTTCTTCCTCGCCGCTCTCCAGTCGCCGCCCGTACGCCCGCGCCGCCACGCCGCCGCATTAGAAGACATCTAAGTTCATACTTCATGGCAAACTAATGCAATCTTTTTGAAACAGCATGACGTGCTCCGGCAAATCCATGCAGACGTCACGACGTACAGCCGTAATGCCCTCAATATGGCCCCACAAGATCACAAGGCGGCGTACGACAAGATAGCGGACCTGTGCAGAAGAGTGACTAGGTCGTTGTCTTGCCGTGGCGACGATGTTGCCCATCCACCACCGCAGCCGATGTTTGTTCCACCTAACCCGACCGCCCCACGACCCCCTCCGGTACGACCTCCGGTACCACTCTTTGCGCAGACTCCGCCGATGACCTACCCGCCGCCAGGTATATCTTGTACAGGTCAATTTTATTAAACACGAGTTCGTCAATTATTTATGGATGTTCCATGCAACAGGTACACAGTACGGGACCCATGTTGGGTCATCGTCTCGTCACCCTACCTACCACCACGACGTCTTCGCTGCAGGGACATCACGGACTCGTGACGTTGAGTGGTGTAAGTGGCATTCACATACATGCAGCAGACTCGTCATGCCTGTTACAGTGTTACTTTACATTTTTAATCCATGCGATTGATTTGCAGGATATGAAGCTGGCACGACCCCTGACGACAGCTACGGAGCCGGCCACGCTCCTGACAGTCCACCAGGTGCAGCAGAACAGATGGCGCAGTCCTTGTTCGCGTCGCCGTCGCGACGTGATGAGATTGGTTACTCACAGCTACAGGAGGCGCCACCCCACGAAACTCAGCAGTCACAGGAGCCGCCAGCGCCCGATGCAGTCCCTGGCCGACGTACTCGACAGGCACCCGACCCCTTTAGTCACGGGTCACGCCACACTTGGGCTGCCCAGAGAGCTGCACGCAGGAGCAAGATGGATCGTAGCTAGATCATAGTTCCAGAGTTGACTTGCATTAGTTAGGTGTACATTCGTCATCATGTATTTTATCACTTTCACCTTTGCAGTAGGCCGTGACAACACGTAGGCAATCGTTTCAGATACATATGTCTCCGTAGCCTTTTCTGCTCGACGTGACAGCGCATCACGTAGCCTTTTCAGTTACAGGTACATGCGTAGCCTTTTCAGTTCTATATGACAATACCTATGTAGCATTTTCAGTTTTACGTGACAGCGCAAGACGTAGCCTTTTCAGTTACAGGTACATTCATAGTCTTTTCAGTTCGACGTGACAACACATATGTAGCCTTTTCAGTTCGACGTGACAACACATATGTAGCATTTTCAGTTCGACGTGACAACACATATGTAGCCTTTTCAGTTCGACGTGACAACACCTATGTAGCCTTTTCCGTTCGACGTGACAACACCTGCGTGGCCTTTTCAGTACCATTTCCAGTTTGACCTAACAACTTTTTCGTTTTCAGAAGACAACTCAACCCCCATCTCGACTACAAAAAGACGGCACACATTCAAAGAACACACACAACAAACTACCAGAGCGAGAGGGAGGAATGGCCGAGCCGGGAGGAAGGGGGCGTGGCCGCGGCCGAGGCCGAGGAGGGAGGGGTGGAGGACGTCGTAGCCACCACTTCCTCTGGGGAGGTCCTCAAGGCCCAGACGTGTTTCCACATCCACTGGAGGACTTCCCGCTAGAGGGACCAGACGCCTTTGTTGGCGAACGCAGGCTTAGGCCTTACGATGATCGCACGGAGGTGTGGCCTACGTGCCGTTGTGGTGAGTATTGTGTCGTGCAGGTGTTCGATGAGTTCATCGATGGAGGTCGTCTCTTCTACAGATGCCCTTTTGGCTATGTGTGTCCTCAAACTCGCTCTCTACACTTTGTTCTGACATAACTCAAATTGTTTCTAAAAAGAGATATATATGATTGCAGGATTCCACTGACACGGCATGCCGCTTCACCAAGTGGGTAGATCCTCCACACCATGCCTACGTCGAAGACTATATCAACCACCTGAAGAACAAGATCCACGACCTTGAGTGTCGCGTCAACTCTCTGGAAAACGAGGCTAACGCTAACGCGATAGTGGTTGGACTCGAAGATGATCCCCTGTGTCCTGACCCCTTCTGCAAATGCCCGTACCACCCGCGGCAGCGTATGCCCCCCAAGTCTCCACCATCCGGAGGTTACGGCTACTATGATCTCCGAGGCCCGTCGCAGCACTATCCGAACCAATTCGCTTAGACGAACTTCCTACTATTTTTACGTTTCTAGCATTTCAAATTACCTAAGCCAAGTCAATTGTGTAGCGCGAGTTACGCGCTACAACGACAAGGCATCGCAAATGTGTTCAACTTTATTTATGTCGTTAATCTACGCTGTCAACATTGAGAATTATGTATCCGAGTTTACTCTATGTTGCGTTTTAACTTCTGCATCAATTCTTCATGTCGTACTCAATGTAACGCTGTGATTTCAATTTAATGTAACGTGTACTCTCATAATTTGTTTTTGTCTGTCTTCCATACTAAGAAAAAGAAAACAAATATTTTACGTCATAAAATAAAAAAAATACAAATTTACCGGTACTAATTACAATAGTTTCCATGCCCACATTCAAATAGTGTTTTAATTGCCTTTTGCTTTTACGTATACTCATATTGCTTATTTAACAAATTACCATGCTCTTGTTTTTTAACAATGCACATGGAGCAAAAATAGCCGGATGGACCGGCTTTATTTAAAAATCGCCGGATGGGCCGGCTTTATTTAAAAAACGCCAAAAGGATTAAATACCGCCAGCCATTTTTTAAAAAACGCCAACAGGACCTAAATACCGCCACGGGAAATAAAAATCGCCGGCCCATTCGGCTTTTTTTAAATATCGTCGGTTGGGCCGGCGATATTTAAAAAACGCCAAATTTCGGTGGTTGTTAGGATGCCACGTCATAAAACCGCCGGATAGGGCGGCGTTTTTTAAATACCGCCGGATGGTCCGGCGGTATTGGTATAGATTTGCAATTTTTTGAATCGTCCATTTATTTTTGCAAAAAACGATTTAAACAAATATAAAAATAAAAAAAACTCACGGGCAAGCGGCTGGGGCCCGATTAGACTCCTGTGTACAGTAGTACGACGTTGCGGGCTCAGGTTCGGTCCAGGCCAGGTTTGTGTTGCTCGCCCGATCCATTTTCCTCTCTCTTTTGCTTTGTGCGCCAAGTCCTGACTGCTCCTCCTTTGGAACAGAGAATTTTTTTTCTATTTTCGCGTTTTTTTCTGTAAAATTTTTGTGCGATTTACGTGAAATCCTGCATTTTTAAAAATGACTAAACCTGATGCTCCTTGGATCGGATGTTGACCATCTTCATTCATGTATGCTCTGGTAGTAAAAACAGGTTAGCAGCGGCAGCAGCAGCAGTGTGATCTGATCCCTGGTTTGGTCTGTTCGTGCGCCAGGTCACTTTTGGCTTTTGGACCGTCCGTCCTTCTCCACCTACAGAGTACGGAGTACTATGTAAAAAAATAAACAACGTGTGAACATAGAGGCAAACAGGCAGCAATGTCCAAGCATCGTGAAAGAAGCAGCTCCGATCAGGTGGTAGGAAGATTTGGAGGAGAAAGGGCAGCGGAAAGTCGGTGCCACCGCAAAAGTCCAAAAGCTGGTAAACATTAGCGTGCTGAGATCCGTCTTCCATGAGAACATCGCGTGTTCCAGTCTCTCTCGTTGTCCTAATCGTTTTTGTGTTCGAAGGAACCCATATCTCATGTTCTATTGCTATTCTAATTAATTCTCGATCTATCTACAATATAGAACTGTGTTATAGCAGTGTAACATTTAATTTGAAGATCTAATATTGAGGCACCCTTGAATTCAACCTTAGTACGTGCTTTTAGGCTATCTGGCTCTAAATTTACTATGCCCAGCCTAGTTAGTAACTATTTTTATTATATTAATTTCTCTTGCATTTATATTCTCTGTATGTTTCATTAATATCCAACCACCTAATATATCATCCATTAATCTCCAACTAACATATTTGATTACCCCACTTATAGAAATATGTATAGCACTAAGCGGTGGTTCTAGCAATGGAAAAACTAATTGTTATAACTACAAAAGTAACTTAAATGGATTGCATGGGAAAATAATAATGACAATCAACAAAATCCTTGTCCCACCGATTCGGCCATTCACAGGTCCAGCACGTGTCTTCCCGTCTTCCTTCTTTTCGCGCCACTCAAGGGAGACACCGCCACACCCTCTCCCCTCCCCACCACTGCATCCTCCTCTGCATGCCTGCCGCCATTGATTCTCCTTCGCCCAACCATCTCCGCACCCTGTATGCCAGGATTCTCCTCCGCCTGACATCTCCTTCGCCGTGGATTCTCTGGTCTGCATGTGTGGCGTCCCGGAGCTCCACCGCCTCCGTGCGAGTGCATGCCAGCCCCATCCATCACATTTGGTGGTTCCTCCTCCACGCACGGTGGCCTCTCTCTCTCCTCTCTCGATTGAGCGTGAGCAAAGGTTGATACTTGATGGGCTCTCGTTGCGGCAGCGCAAATACTGAAAATCCATACACCCGCTGTGTTTGTCGGAAGGTTGATAATCCAAATCTCTATTAGACTATGTTTATATGGTCGTACATAGTATAAAAATAATATTGTATACACACTACAGACACTAGATAGAGTGGACTTTAAATACATGCAACAAGATAAATGATCTATTTGACTAAACCTTACATCACGTGTAGCGTCCTCCTATGCAGCATTCTTTTCTCTATTTTCTTCCCACGGAACCTTTGCAGTAGAGGATAGTCTTAGCCTTCAACTAAGGCTGATGTTATATTATAGTGTACTTTGCTGTAACATTGGCCTAGACGACTAGCTGTAGCTGTAGCCACGGTAGGAAATTTCCTCCCACACTTTAAGACGTTTTGTTACTCCTAGAGAGACCAGAATATTTAGAGCTCTTTTAGCGTGATTTTTGTGTGGCTTCGGTTCCGATTTTTCATAGCTCTAAGTGAATCTCTAGTAAACATTTTTCTAAAAAAACAATATCAAGAAAAGCTAAAAGAGAAACCATATAAGGGAAAACCATTTTCACACTAGAAAAAAAGTAACTAAAACATTACTTCTCTAGCTTCTTTGGCTGTTGAAGCCATTTTTAAGAAACGCTGCGAAAGAGCCTTGGGAGCCGTTTGGCAGAGCTCCCGCAGCTTCACTCCCAGCGAGAATCACTCCCGCGCAGCAAAACAGAAAAAAACAATCTGCTTCATGGTGGGAGCATAGTGAATATATTTTCCAATTTGTACTAACGAGTGGGAGCTAAAAAAAACCAGCTCCCCCAGCTCCTAACCCGCGGCCACGTTGTAAATGTGCATGCAGAATCATTTCGCAGACAAATAGTCAAACATTTCATCAAACAGATTCACTCCTGCCAAAGAATCGTACTATCAGAGAATCGGCTCCCAGAGCTAGAGATTCTGAGAGCAGATCTCTATCAAAACAGGCCGTTTGGTAGAGCTCCCGCAGCTCCGCTCCTAGCGAGAATTACTCCCGCACAGCCAAACGGCAAAAAACCAATTTGCTTCACGGTGGGAGCGGAGTGAATCTATTCTCCAATTTGTACTATAGAGCGGAGTAAAAAACCCTGCTCCCTCGGCTCCCAACCCACTCCACGTCATAAATGCGTATGCATAATTACTTTACAGACAAACGGCTAAACATTTCACCAAACACATTTACTCATACTAGAAAATCACTCTATCAGAGAATCAGCTCTCGAAGCTAGAGAATCCAGAAACATAGTTCTACCAAACAGGCCCAAGGGCTCTCCATCCTACATCACAATCACTATTTGAACTCACTCTGTCTGCGTTACAGAACAATATAACGTTTAATTTTGAAGAGGAAGACGGGGCTCCCTCAGGCTATCTCTAATAACGTTTCTCATCCCAATTCTTCAAATCTCATCCTATTCTGTACGTACATCAGTTACAGTACAAAACAATGCCAAACAGTGTTAAACAGTACTGCTATATTTTGAGGAACCCTTTTAGCGTTTCCAGCGGAGACATCCTTAGGTTAAGGTCATCAAAACGTGTATTTGTACTGTCTACGGTATATAAACAGTGTTTTTCTATTTTGTATACGGGGCACAAACAGTAGACCTTGGTCTTACTCGGCTGGTCTGTGAAAATTCCGGCTCAAATTCACGTGAATTGGACTTCTTCACGCGCGGACGGTAGTACGATTTGACCGGGCCGTGGGCCCCGTCGGAGCATGGATTCCCAAACGTCAATCGATCGCGCTCGCGCTCGCGCTCGCGCTAGCCGCCAACCCCCGCTCTCTGCACCGAACCACGGCCTGCTCCCCAACTACCAGGGGTCATCTCTGTACAATTGCTTCCGCGGGCCCCACTGCTGTCCCATTTCATTCCATCGATGGGAGCCCCATCCCATCCTTCCACTGTTACTCCACTCACATCAACGATACGTAATAATACCGTAACATAACAGTGCACAATCTTCAATTTAGAAGCACTTCTAGACTCTGAGAATACAATGCCAATCCCATCCATGAGCGTGGGCCATTTGGGTTTGAATCTTCCAAATGTGTTTCCAGCAGGTCCTTCCATAGAAACTCACTTCATAATCAGCGATTAACCGGGAAAAAGTTGAAGCAGGGAGCGAACAGGCCGTTTAAGTCGGGAATGGTAGATGCAATACGGACGAGGAGATCTTTGCCTTCCCCTGATGAACAGAGAGGAAAATCTTTGCATGGTGGCCGGTTGCGAGTCCATCGCAATTACCCAACCGGAAAAAAAAAAGCAACACTTGGGTCTTGGAACTTGGGAACCAACCAACCCCCGGCGGGAGTCCGTGGCGTCGAAAACGAAAATCTCGATTCCTCAATCCTCGTGGCGGTAGAACGGATACGGGCAAGCCAACTGTCGCGGCCGGCAGAGCCACCTCGACAGCGACGCGGCCCCCAGGGCCCACAGCGCAGTGACCAAAAGCCCCCCTACGCCCCACGTCTCGGACCCCAACCGCTGCCCGCCACGTGCGCCCTCGCGCGCCACGCACCCGCGTCACGTGCCCCGCCCTCCCTCGCCCCCGACGCGTCATCAAAAAGATCTGCGCGGCTGCGCGGCGCGGCCCGAGTCCAAACGAGACGGCCCGAGCACGAGGGCCTCGCGAGCGACCCCGTCCCGCGCGGCATCGTTAGAACCAAGGACTGGATTGGCCTCGCCTCGCCGAGGAGGAGGGTCGCGGGGATGGGGATCTCGAGGCCCCTGCTGCTGGCGCTGGCGCTTCTGATCGCCGTCGCCGGGGCGGCCGCCGAGGAGCCGGCGGCGGAGGTGGCGCCGGACTCGGTGGCCGGCGCCGTGGAGGCCGCGGCGCGCGCGGAGGAGGCGGCGGCGCTCAGGGCGGAGCTGCTGCAGCTCACGGCGAAGATCTCCGACTTAGGTCAGTGGCAGCGGCTCGATTGGTTTACTTCCGTTGGGTTGGGGCCGGGTGTGCTGATGGAACCGCCGGTCCAATTCGTTCGTGCCTCGCGGGCAGCTTGGGGCTGGTCTGGTACTGTTTAGCTGGATTGATGCCGCTCATCCGGGGTTTAGGGCAGCGGCCGATTTCGCTGCGGCGGGGTGGGGTGGGATGGGATGCCGCGGGGGTTGGTGAGCTAGCCGGATCTGTTTGTCGCGGGGGGTTTAGCGTCCGGGGTGCTTCTGGATGGTTCGGTGCGCGCGACTGCGCTCGGTTGATCAGGGAGCTCGGTGCTGTGAGATTTCATCTGCCGTTCTCGTGCTGATTTCGGCCGCGGGATGAGCGCAAAATTGGATACTTTCTCCCTTTTTTAGGAAGTGTTCACTTCTGGGGGAAAAAAAAAAGAAATAATAAGCTCTCTCTGCTATTTACACCGTACCTCGTGTGCTATGGTTTACAGGAGTTGCCTTTTTTACTTTTGTACTTCTGCTGCGTTTACTATAGTAGTGGGCCGATGTGTAATTGCAGCAGTTATGCTTTTGCCAGGGACAGTGCCATCCTTGCCATAATTCCTGGGGCCTGCTTGGATGAGGTGTACTGAAAAATTCCAACCATAAAAATACATCTCACCCTGACCATACTTGCCCTTAGTCTAACTTGAATTCAATGCACCGGGAGAATCTAGCCACACTAATTGCAGTAGAACTGTAAATTGATAGTGCTCTGAAGAAGCTTGTACGGAGCAGTACTAGTGAAGGAGTGAAGGGTATGAACTCCAAAGACTCTGCTAATGTTTGGAAGTAACATCATTGATTGTGGTGCTGTTTCTGTCACAAGAAAACCAGTTTACTACTTTGCCATGCTACGGAAGCTTATCTGACCAGATTCGTTCAAATTTCTAGTCGTATGGATTGAACTCGCTTGTAATATCCTTCCAGAGCCTTCATAGAAGTATATCTCAGTATGTTTGTTTTCATGGTACAGAATCAGGCATCGCAGAGCGATCCCATGAACTGAAGAATAAGGATGATGGCATCGCAAAGCTGGAGAAAGCGCTTGCGGACAAGTCAAAGAAGATTGCTTCTCTGCAGGATGAGATTGCTTCCCTCCAGGTTTGGAATTTAATACGCAGCAGTAACTCCTAAGCCATCTGTTGCATTCTTTGGAATAATCGTGCTCTTTTGCTTACCATGTACAGGCAAAGGGGTCTGTAGCTGCTGAGGAGCAGGTTGGCAAGGCCAATGCCCGGGCTGTTGAGCTTGAGAAGGAGGTATGGAATGTAGAAGTTCATGAACAGTTACAATGTGCCAACTATGTGCTTGTGATTTTCTCATTTTATTTCTCTCCTATTGTAGATTGACAAGCTCAAAAAGGACATTGAAACACAAAGTAGCCAAAGAGCAGAACTTGAGTCTAGGGCTAGCGAAGCAGAGAAGAAGGTGGAAGAACTGAATGCAAAGCTTAATGCAGTAAGTGCACAATCCTTTGTCTATGTTTTGTTTTGTTTCTTTGATTTATTTTTTAGTTTATGTACTACAGTAACTAAGTGCATCTTAAGCGGCTGTGTCATCTATTTTCCCCCTTTTATTTAACAGTAGCTACATGATCCATTTTTCTTTATTTGGCTACAAGCCTGCAACACATAATTATGACACTTGCAGAGCAAATTTATCCAGTGATTCTTAGATTTTATTTCTTTACCAGAGTCTATAAAGTCCACCTATAGCTTAAAATCCTATTGGAGGCATCTCTGATGAAAAACCATTAATCCGAATAGACATTTTAGATATTGGATTACACTGCCCTTATGTATCATTTTTTTGTTCTTGCCAGATCCAAAAGGAAAGTGATGACCGAAAACGCAAAATCAAGAAGACAGAGCGTGCTCTTAAAGTTGCTGAGGTTTGCAATACTTTTGTTTACTGTTGTAATGCAGTTCTGTCCTGCTAGTCATGTGGTACGTGTTGTTACATATCCGTTTTTTCACATTATAGGAGGAATTGATGAGGTTGCAGTTAGAAGCAACAGCTAAAGCAAAACAGCTGAATGAGGTAACTATATATGTCCTGTCGCTATTGTCAATTGTACTTGATGCAAATTTAGAAACTTCAGCAATCATAAGATCATCTGAGCATAGTATTGCAATGAACGTTTGCTTTACTCTCTTGGATATGGATGGTGGGCAGTGCAAAATATCTGTTTGTGCTCTATTTGTTCACTAGACAAAGCGCGTTAAAATTCTGTACTACAACTGATCTGTTTCATTTTTTCTACTCTTTACCACCGTTTAGAAGCAACCAGGAAGTAGTGTGAGAACAAATGAGTTTAACCCACGTTGTGTGTCAATCCTCATTTAGTTTGATTTTTTTGTTTCTTGCTTATCTTGCCCTCAGGGGCTTTGAAAATGGACTGGCATTTCTTTGCTTCCTCTAATAATATAATGATACACAATTCTCCTGCGCATTAGAATTCTTGTGGTTCCCTAAATGTTGTTTGCTGTCATATATTAAGATGTTGATTTCCTTCAGCTGGGTGGTTCCACTTTTGCCTACCAGTTCTAGATATAAGTTTCAACAGATCATTTGTTACACACTTGCACTATTTGTCATAGGGTCTTCTCTTGTGCATTTAAACTTAAAATGGTTACCTGAAAATAGGCTAAGCAGAGCGTACCTATTGTAGTTCTACGTTGTGGTTGGTTTGTTGCCAAAAGTTGCCATGCCAAAATTTTGACAAGCCAATGGCATAGCTAGTTTTGGCGCTAAACCAAGCAGCCCAGCAATGCCTTGAACAGCATATACTTGTATTTTATGCTATCTTTTCTTGATTGTTCCCTCTACAAGTCTACAACATATTTGTGATTCTGTGTCCAATTGTCCATTGTTGTTTTCTTTTGCAGGTTCATGGCGCATGGTTGCCGCCTTGGTTAGCGGCACAATATTCTCACTACGTGGTAAGAGTGGAACCACAAATATTTACCATTGCAATTTCCATTTTGATGCTCTCTCACTGCTGTCTTTATCATCATGTGTAGGAGGTGGTCTCAGGCCACTGGAATCAACATGGGAAACCTGCTATGCAGACTTTTTTGCAGAAGGTGCCTCTTCATACTACTTGCTTTAATTTTCAATTTCAAAATGTACCCTGCAAATAAACCCATCATTTATATGTCTAATATTTCAGGCATCAGAAAAATCAGAACAGGCAAAGAAATGGGCTGAACCTCATATCGAGACTGCCAAGACGGTAGTGCCTTATTACTCATTAGGACCATATGTGCTTGTACTTCAGTTTCTTTTGATTTCTCTTGCACCACTGACAGTATGCTGACAATATCACTTTCTATGGTTGAAGAAATGGGTTCCTATTAAGGAAAATTTGATTGTCCTGAAGAAAAACGCAGAACCTTATGTACAAAAAGTCTCAACAAGATCAGTGGAGTTTTATGAATCGTCGAGAGATGCAATCACACCTCACATTGTCAAAGTTAAAGACTTTGCTCATCCCTACTATCAGGTACTTGCTGCGCTTACTGCTTCAAGAATAAATACAGTTTCATTGGCCACATTGAGGGCAGCGATTGGTTATTTATATTAAGCAATATGCAGTTGCTGATCAGCATTTACTTGATCCTGTTGGTCCAGGAAGCCAAGAAGTTCTCCAAGCCTTACATTGACCAGGTTGCTGAGATCACGAAGCCGCATGTTGAGAAACTTAGAACTGCTTTGAAGCCGTACACTAAGAGAGCAGTTCATGCATATGGGTCATTTCTTGAGTCAGCAACCACATACCATAGGCAGGTTTGTGGCTCTTTACCAATTCAATTCCAAGTTCCGATTGCATCCATTTCAGGACGACCTTTTCTGCCATAGGCCATAGCTCATAGCTGTAGCTTAAAGCCGCACTTCAATCTGGTACCCAACTTGTGTGCATAGATGTTCCCCAGTCTTACCTCTACCCTCTAGTGTAGCATGCTGTATAAATGTTTCTGCATAATGGCCTAGAAATGGCGGCCCTAGTCTTGATAGTTTCTTTTCTCTTCTATTTTTTGCTGCTTCATTGAGTTCACGAATTTATTTTGGGTTCTGCCCTACTTTTAGCTGGTTGGTATATATGTTTAGTTTTTTCAATCATGTTAGAAAATCTAGATTTTCGGGAAAACCAATGTGACAATTTTTTCAACTTTCTCTGCTCCATTGTAGGCTCAAGCAAGCATTATGGACTATCTTCACCAGCATGAGATAACAAAATCACTTGCGACAAAGGAGTTGGTTTGGTTCCTGGTAAGCATTCCTCAATAGTTAGGCAATAAAACTGCTGGTTAGTGGTCATCTAACAAGCATACTCCCTTTTGTACAGGCTTCTGCTTTACTGGCTCTGCCTGTCTTTGTTATATACAGGCTTCTAATAGAAACCTTCTGGTTAGTTTCTCATATATTAACACCTGTTGTCAATTCTAATAATTGTTAGCATGACCTTAAGTAAACTGACATTATCTGCTGTTGTCTTTATGTATAGCACAAAAAAACATAAAAGACCTCGTGGCGGTAATGGTAACGGTAACCATGGCCACAGGAGACACAAGCGCCGACATGCTGATAAGTAGATGAATTGCCGGCGCTTTAGGGTTCGTCTGCTATGTATGGTTGCAGATCTTAGAGCAGGATTTGCTCTCCCTCCCTGGGGCTGTTCTGCTGAGCCATGGAGGACGGAGACTTGGATCATGGCCTCATAGGGGTCCTTACCGTGAAAACATTGTACACCATCAACATTTCTCTTGTTTTTTTTTCTTCTCACATTTCCGCCCCAGGTGTAATATGGACTTCAGTTGCAGCAGACCTTTTATCTGCACTTTGCTGAGGTTCAGGGGTTCAAGCCTCGGCCTTTGTTTGATTGGTTCTTGTTTATTGTAAAGTTTGCGTGGCTTGTTTTTGTTGGTGACCTACATTTCAAACTTATGTATACAATGTATACAGTGGTTGTTTAGCTAACTGGATGTCTCCTCCCTTCTTGATGTAAGCATGGTCTACACCATTATCTGGTAGAATGACGGTTGGTGCGCTTGCTATTATATATCAAAATCATGGAATAGAGATCAATTTGTCAGCCCGATCGTTGAAGCTGAAATTGTTAGCGCTGTCCCTTCGTGGATGAAATTTAGCTGAAGCTTCCAGGCTCTGAGACACTTGTGATGTCGCCTTCTCAAACACCCGATTTGGATCCAGTCTGGTGCTATCCTACGTTGCGAGGCATCGTCGTCACACCGACCTGGATCGAGGTCAGTCGTGACTCTTGCGTCGTCTATGGCCCTGCTCGTTTTCAGGCAAATTCAGAGGAAGAGGGTGACATTTTCTAACCATTTCAATCTATGTCCATGCAGGCCAAGGCCCGGCCCGGCCCATAAATTGGCGCCCACATATCCTTCCAATGTCTCTGACTCTCTGGGCTTTTGACCCGCTCAGCTCTGCTTCCAACCTTCCACTTCGCAGCGCACCCTCCAAACCCCAAGCCCCCAGTTCCCCACCGGCCGCCGCCAGCCGCACCGTCGCCGTCCGTCGCGCAGGCTCCACACCTCCTCCCGCCCCGCTATTCTATCTGGGTCGCCCCGGCCTTGCACACTGGCCGCTGAGGTACAGAAGCTGGAGTCGCCAACATCGACGGCGACGATGGAGTAGCACCCCAAAGCTGGCGCCTTCCCTTGCCTGCGATTCCCGGTCGATTCCCCCATGATCCTACGCAGCGCATTGAGGGCCAGTCGGAGCCTCAGGCGGGTTCCCCGGGTTCAGCTCATCGCGGAGCACGATGAGCCGTACCGAGCACCACACCGGTGCGCTACTGCCACCCGTGATTGGGACGTCCAAGAACCATCGCCCGCGTCGCGCTGGGGGGCCACTCCAATTGGTCGTGGGTATGGGTTGCGGCCGTACTCGGCTGCTCCTGGGAGCCGTAGGAAGGAGAAACCCATGGACGAGGACGAGGAGGCGGTGGAGGAAGAGGATAAGCGGCTCAGGCGAATGAAGAAGATGCGAGTGTTCTGGGTCGCGCGGAAGATGTTCATGGAGTACCTCCACACCACGCGGGGGCTGAGCTTTGCCGACGCCGAGCATATAAGCAAGCACTCGCCCGCCTTCGTGATGAAGCTGCTGGACCTGACAGGGGACGCCATCAAGGACCCTGTGGAGGGTGGCCATGAGGCCGTGTTCAGGTCGAAGGTGAAGACACGCGACATGAGGGATGAGAGGGCCACCAAGGCGTTGCTGCAGCTGTTCCGGTACCACCCTATCAACGAGTTTGAGCCGTTCTTTGAGAGCATGGGCCTCAGGGCGAGTGAGTATGAATCCTTTCTGCCTACGGATCTCTTGTTTCTTGACGACGACGAGACGTTGCTGAAGAACTACCATGTTCTTTGCAATTATGGGGTTGTGCGCACTAAGATAGGGAGGATATTCAGGGATGCTGCGGAGGTTTTCAGTTTTGGTGACAATGTGCTTGCGTCTAAGCTTACTGGTCTTGAGGATTTAGGGTTCAGTAAAGCCACTGTCATAAAACTTGTGACCTGTTGCCCTGTCATATTGACACGTGACCCAAATGCCGAATTGGAGATCCTGCAGTTACTAGATGACATTGGAATTCAGCGAGACTGGATTGGTCAATTCATATCTGAAGGGAACTCGTATAACTGGGAAAACATGGTTCAAGTTCCTCGATTTCTCACTGAATTGGGATTCGATAAGCAGGGGATTGGTAAACTGATCAGGCGAAACCCAGACTTCTTGTTGGATGGTTCTGGAAAAGTATTTTTTAGAGCAGTTACCATCATGCTGAAAGCAGGGTCTGGAAAAAAAGATCTGTTTAATCTTTTCCTGGACTTCCCAGATGTGCAAGCCAGGGATTTCGCAAGGAACATACAAAGCATTATACAATTTTTAGCTGATATTGATGCAAGCGAGGGGGACATTGAGAAGTTTGTGGTTGCAAATGCATCAAAGCTTGGTTCTGCCCAAGTGAAGAAGGCAAACAGCATTCTTACATATCACTGCATAGGGAAGAAGCGTTTGTGGAAAATTATAATGGAGGAGCCATGCCAATTGATGAAATACACACTTGGGTCAAAGGTTAGCCGCCTACCGCCGCTTAGTTGCAGCGACATCGAAATTTCGTTGAAGGAGAAGTCGAAATTTTTGAAAAGCATAGGATTTGTGGAAGGCTCTGAGGGTATGAAGAAGGCACTCAAAGTTTTCCGTGGTAAGGGTAGTGAACTACAAGAGCGGTTTGACTTTTTGGTGAAGGCTGGATTTGACCCCAAGGATGTATCGAAAATGATCAAGGTAGCGCCGCAGATTTTGAATCAGAAGATACCTGTCGTAGAGGCCAAGATATCGTTCCTTGTAAATGAGACACCATATCCTCTAAGTGCTCTGGTTGGATTCCCCTCATTCTTGTCATTCACTATTGAGAGAACCAAAGCTAGGTATTTAATGTACAACTGGCTGCAAGAAAGGGGGTTGGCTGCTCCCAACCTTGCTCTATCCACTCTATTAGCTTGTTCAGAGAAACATTTTATTGAATATTTTGTCCGGAAACACCCCGATGTTCCAGAACTATTTGAGAAGTTCAAGAGGGAGGTGGCTGCAGCAGAAAGCATGCATTGTACTTCAGATGATTAGCACGATGTTCTTTGCTAATTGGGATTTTAGTAACTTAGTTCCCTGAATATTGGATGTTTTTTGTTTTATTTTTGCTGTATCTACAGCTATGCTTTGTTGCCTTGGTGCCCACCAACGGGCGCCTACTTGTGCAGAGTTATCTTTTCTATCTGCTAGCATTTATCCTCGAAAGAAATGCTGTGCAAGGGCGTCAGGGCTGTCCTGTAGTTTGTAAAACTGTCTAATTCCACTGTCGCATGTTTTAGGGGAACATTGGTACAGACCTATTAAACTTAGAAATGGCCTCTCAGAATAATACTTCTTCATCAAGGTCAACAAGTCCTTGTTAGTGCTAAAGCTTCCATTGGATAGAATGGTCAGGATCCAGATGTGCAAAATCATGAAACGAAACCTCATGTCTCTGGATGACTTTGGCCACATGCAGGGAAGCGTAGGGTTTGACTATCATAATCTGAAACACTCCTTCCATGGGGTGGTGTTTTAAGCCGCGTGAGAGCTCGTTTTTCCACGTTTGTTCGTTTGTTTGAGCCATGTTGTTCTACTTTCTTTTGGGCCGAGTTGCTTCAACTGTTCTCGCTTGCGTGCTGTTTCCGCGTTTTTTTCCTGCACCAAAATTTCGTTTCAAAGTTTATTTCACAAGGTGGATTACTTGTCTCAAATTAGGATGCTAGATGCGCTTCGCTGCGTTGTTCTTGCAAGCATGCATTGACCACGGCATCCACTGATCCATGGAAGCTTTGTTTTTTACCAAAGAAAGAAATCAATCCAGAGCATGAGTGCATCTCTATGCCATGGCACCTCGAGAAGCAAGCTGCTCAGAACAATAATGAACAACAGCAGTGCATTCGGTTGCTGGCTGTGCTGCTACTACTTAAGTTCCATTTCCCCTTTTTGTTATTATAAGTTCCATTTCCCTTTGGAACCAAGAATGTATTTTCATACTGGTACTGAAAATTAGCCGAGAGACAAACATGTTTTGAGTCTTAACTAAATCGAAACTTTTATTTAAGGAATATGGAAAGAAAGAAACAAAAAAGAAGAATGGTTGGAAGCCAAATATCCCAACCACTTCAACTGGCAATGGAGGGGAGTCCCTATCCGGTGCCAACTTGTGCCCACACGGATGCTCCCTGTTCTCCTGAAACCTGACATGAACAATGCAGTCAGTTCATGTCCAGGCTAAACATGATCTAAAATATGTAAGATGGCAGACAATCATATCTGGTATCATCTAAAATATCTAGTATATTATTAGACCATTATACAGTTAAAACGCCATGGTGTCAATGCAGCTATTTTACCTTGCCCATGTCCCATCATGACACATGGAGGGAGAAAAATGTGTTAGGATTACTGGTACGATCCCGTCTCATTATTGATTGTAAGCAGGGCCTGATTGTAAGCTAGTAGAACTTATATATAAAGAAGGAAATAATAGGTGCAGAAATAAATATGAAGTTCAAAAAGGAAGAACTGAATCTATCTCGTTAAGCTTAAATGCGCATGATTGTGGACAATGAACTGGCTCACAAATTTGCTCCAAATCGAACATCTATCTCTCTCTGTAAGCAACAGTACTTATGACTAGTGGCGGGCGCAGGATTTTCACTTTGGGTATTCAAAATTTTGAAAAGGTAAAAAAATTTTCAGCAGCCTAGTGCACCTACATTTTGACATGTATAATATCCCATAATGCTAATTATATAGCATATATTGGTACTATATATTACAACTAAATATGATTGAACAACTGGCCATAATATGAAATTGTTTAACATATAGAAGTTTTAATTGTTCAACACAGCATATAGCAATCAAAAGCATAACCATTCTTTCTCTTCACGTTTGCTATCTAGAACAATATTCAACCACCATTCAGTAAATTTTATCACAATCATTCAGTCATATAACAACATCAAAATTAGCAATGCACTTCACCGACCGGAACCGGACGCCGTGTGGGCTGTGGGGTGGGGCGCCGCTCTACTCTGGCCACTTGGCCACTGCGTGCCTGCGCCCTGTGGCTTGCTGCCTTGGCTGCCTTGCACGGCAGCAGGCACCGCAGCGGCGCGCCGGGCACCGGGCGGGCGTTGGTGCCTCGGCGAGTCCGCGGCCTGGCCTGGGTGCTTGGTGCTGACCGCGAGCCACCGCCTCTGCCTAGCGGTTGCTCGCCGGTAGACGCCTCGCGTCGCAGCCTTGCCGGGTGCCGGCCTCCTCTGCCTCCGCGCCGCTTAGGGCTAGGGTTTGGCGGTTTTGGGGAAAAGTTGAACGGCGTCGTGGGCGACAGAGCAAGTCGGGGGGGGGGGGCGACTCGGCCTCTCGAGGGAAGGACAGCAGGGTCGGGGGCGTGGGGTGGCTGGATGGGCTGCTCCTGCGTGGTGGGCTGTCCAAAGTGGGAGGAAAAAAAGGCCCAAGAAGCAATAGGATGGGCTGAATTGGTATTTGAAGTTGAATAAAACATAGTATATATACATATTTTCCCCCAAAATCTTGGGTATTCAGCTGAATACCCATGAATCATGGTGGGCCCACCCCTGCTTATGACATCAAGTCCATGGAGGATTATGGTTTAAGCATTTGGTGTCCCAGGGCATCACAGAGGTGCAAGTGGTGACGCGTGGACCCATGCACACGGGACCCACATGTTAGTGAGAGTGTCGTGGTGGCTTGGGAGCGCTGGTCTGGGTAAACTGAACCCCACCCACGAATACTTGTACCATCTAAGAGCAAGTATAATAAGGTGACGTAGGCGGGCTGTAAAAGATACCACATCAAATTTATGGTGACATGGAAAAAAGAAAAATGAAGAGAGAAAAAAAATGGGCTGCTCACTTGTAGCCAACTCAAAGCGGGCTATTCACAGACTTCGAGAAACTTTGTGAGAGGGAGAGGTAGGCCAGGTATTAAATGTACAGCTTACACCAACACCAAAAAAGAGCTATTATACGAGTGAGCTTTTAGTTGGCTACATATGATATGTCAACGTCATATAGCCTATAGTGGGCTCTATTATTAACCTTCTCTAATAAAATCGGGAGCCTGGTGTGAAAGTCAAATCGCATCAGCCGACCAGAAACCTGTCAACTGCCCAAAACCGAAGCCAACGGCCGGCCACCGAGCCGGAGACCAGAGCAAAGGAAGAAGCGTTGAGACTCGAATTTGAGGGTTGCTCGCTCCTTGATGGCTGCGGCACATAAGGGAGGCCACTCCTCTCCGAGATGGAGACCGTGGAGGTCTTTGTGTTGGGCGACGATGGCGGGGAGGAATTTTTTCTCCGAAAGTGGGCAACATTATATTAACTTAACATGCCGTTACAAAGGACAGCTCAGATAGCATCCGGAGCTACATTACACCAAAGAGAATAAGAAAGATGTTCAGCTAATTTAGCCATAACATGAGCTGCCTCATTGCACCCTCTACTAATATAAATAGAGGAAAAACATCTCTAATTAAGTTTTTGATATCATATATGATTGCACCAACATGTGATCTATCCATCACCGGGCATTGAATGTTCTTGATGACATTTAGACAATCTAATGCAACAATAAGATTTTTTTCCTTTGAGAAAATGACTGCGTATCGGAATGCCATAGCTTTTGCCATTTTAGGATCTTTAACTCTATGCAAGCTTACAGATGGCCATTTTAAAATCCCCAGCATGATCACGAATTACTACACCCACTCCAATGCGAGCTGAATTTTTAAAGATGGCTGCATCCACATTAACCATCAACCATCCAATCGGCGGTGGAGTCCATTTGGGTATAGAGCAATTAGACTCACACCTTTGAATTGTTGGTTGTTTTGTTGAATGCAGCAAAACTATCTCGATATATGCTATTGCGCGTTCAGCAATGGAGCAAGGGCGCACCATATTCTCACCATTTCTAACTGCATTTCTTGCCTCCGAAATGTGCCATACTGTAATTGTGAAAGCTGTCATTTCATCCTTTGCATTTCAAAAAGCCACCGTCTAATGTGTATAAAGACCAAAAGCTCATAATTTATATTAAAACTCTTTCTCACATGATGCCATACTTCAGAAGCATATTGGCAAAAAAAATTGCATGCTCCACAGTTTCCTCTCTTCCACAGTAGTAAAATACATCAAGAGGGAGAATATGTCTCTGTTTTAGTAGAGCCCCTGTTGGCAAGCAATTATGAGCCATTCTCCATAAGCTTATTTCCATTTTAGGTGGAGCTTGGATGGCCCACAGTTGCTTCCAACATTTTGTTATCTCACGGTCGCTCTCATTTTCACCTAGAAATTTATGGAGGCTTTCCAATCTTATAAGAGAGTAAGCTGATTTGACTGTGCAAGTACCTGATTTGGTATATTGCAAGCTAGAAAATCCTCACACAGAGTACATCATAAAGGAATATGTAAAATCTTCTCATCATCATCTTCATTAAAGCATGATTGAACCATCCCCTCATTCCATCTACTCGTTTCTTCATTCATAATAGAATTCACATTTAAGTGTTCAGGTATGGATGCATTTGGCTTAACCATGTGAGAATCCTGGATCCATCGATCCTCTGTTATGCGAATTTTTTCCCATTCCCTATCCTCCGTACAATGCCGAGAATCCTGGATCCATCGATCCTCTGTTATGCGAATATTTTTTCCATTCCCTATCCTCCATACAATGCCTTTTCTCAATAGTTCCTTACCATGCATAATGCTGTGCCATGTGAAAGATGAACTCCGAGGCTGTGCCATGTGAAAGATGAACTCCGAGGCTGGGATGCATTCCAAAAAGTACACTGGGAGAAGTAGCGCCCTTTGGGCACTCTAGCACAAAGTGAATTAGACACAATAAGAATTCTCCGACATTGTTTGCCCAACATGGCCTGGTTGACAAGTTGCATACATATCTCGAAAACACATGCCTCCCATAGCTTTAGGACTTGTCAGCCACTTTCTTCTTTACATTTTCTATGCCCCACTAGTGGTTCGAAAAGGCTATTTAAGTGGCAGCGGTGAGGAGATCGAGGAGGGCAATGAGGGAAGCTTGGGCGTCGGCGGCGGCATTGACCATGCCACCACACATCAAG
This sequence comes from Paspalum vaginatum, assembly GCA_030272315.1. Lineage (NCBI taxonomy): Eukaryota > Viridiplantae > Streptophyta > Magnoliopsida > Poales > Poaceae > Paspalum > Paspalum vaginatum. Next base: position 39,914,339 of record CM059018.1, read on the forward strand.
CCGACGGTGGCGAGGTGGACCTAGGGAAGAAGGCTATGCACCTGCGCGATAGCGAGGGGATCAGGTGTGATGCCCCAGGCATCTCAAAAGCCTTGACACACAATTAGATTAATGTTAATCATAGATTGGACTTAATCATGCTTAGAGAGGAACAATAACTAAGCCGGAAAATCACTAAGTCAAAAACTTTCAAGATGAATATGCAAAACCTTGCGTGTTTGGTTGAGGAGTTAAAAATTTATAAGCTCTCATACGAAACATCAAATACCAAGATCTTAGTTCCATATGTCACCTTCAACTTTGATATTGTGACCTTCCTTAAAATTGGGTATTAAAGGGCACAAAAGTTCAAACCCAACCAACACAGATTACCCTTGGGAAATTTTACTAAGTTTAGGGATTTCACCTTTCCCAAACTTCATTCTGAAATTACTTTCAATTTCATTATACAACTTAAAAATCTTCCTTTCTATGAATTGAACTTAAACTTGTTACCTTTCCAATGCATCAGACCTTGAATCAATTGGACTTCATTTGGTACTTCGAAAGATGGAAATAAGAAAGGCTCTACAATCAGTAAAGATGTCGCCTTACCAAATCTCTGAATATGTTTGAACTGGTATTTCAAAATCTTGTGTAAATTTGAAGAAACTTTATATACCAAACTTGTAAACAATCTCATGATGAACAACTTTTCCAATTGGAGCTTTGACATTCACAAAGGTTTGCTTAGGGATTTATGGCATTTACTGTCAGCATACAAACACAATTAAAGTCTGAACTGTTTAGAAATTCCACTTTTTCCCTAACCTACCATCATTTTCATACAAAACTCTAATTTAGAAAGTTGTAGGTCTTGAAATTTTGAACAAAGTTGGTATTAAACATTTCAAGTTATTTTGGCTACAAATTGGACTTTTATAATTTTCTTTGCAAGTGGCTGTGTAGGTCAAATCTGAAACCCTGAGACAAATTCAAATTTAAATCATATTTTGACTCATAATTTGACTTTGAGCCTTTTGACAAAATTGTAGGTCACAAAGAGCACTACAATTCCTGTAATTTTAGCTCTTCCAAATTCTGCCGTGAAATCGGTCAAAAATACGATTTTCAGAGAGCAAGAAAACCAGTCAAAAATGTTTTTTTCCTTTTCTATCTTTTTCTCTCACTGCAGGTGGGGCCATCGATCCGGGGGCACTCGCCATGGCCAGGGCTGCCCGTGTCGCCCGTGCCCTGTCTGACCGGTGACTCAACCTCGAGTGGAGACGCGCCCGGAGCCCTCAGTTCCTCGCCTGCCTCCCTGTCCCCTTCCCTGTCGCGCGGGCGACGTCCGCCATGGGCGCCCGAGCTCGAGCTTCGTGGCCGCGCCAGCCATGGCCTTCAGCCTCCCTCCTCGAGCTAGCACAAGCGTCGCCATCTCCTTCCCATCCTCCGCCCCTCGCGCCGCTCCCGGGCTACCACTAGCGCCTCCTTCCCCCTTCTCCACATGTTTCGCTCGCGACGCCGCCATGCCACCCCCGGGCTCACCGTGGACGGCCTTCCCCGTCTAGTCTCTGCGCCTTCGGTCACCACCGCCGGATTCGCGGCGTCATCGCGCAACTCATACATGCGCCATACCCGCCGTTCCCTGCCTGCACTACCGGATCGACGCGGCGCCACCACAACCAACGCACGCCGCCGCCGTTCAGTTCATGCGTGTTCCCTGCCAAGCCGGACCTCCCCGTGCCACGAGATCCAGGGGAACGTGGTCCCGGCGGCCATGAACATCTTCCCAAACTCCAACGCCATGGATTCCGGCAGCCATGACGCCGGTGCCCGCGGGCGGCCGCGCCTCCCTACGCTGTCAGCCTAAGGTAGAAGAAGAATGGATTTTTATATAAAACCCCCTGCGGTTTTGGTGATTTACTCCTCCTAAATTGCTTACTGTGCTATGAGTCTTGCAAGTCTCACGTTTTAGGCCCTAGATCAATGATTATTCACGTAGGAGCCCCTGGATCAATGGGTTTTCTATTTAAATGCATTTTCTTGAACTGAAACTTTGAAAAATCATATAAAATCAAACAAAAATCCTAAAATGGCAAATTTTGTTGCATTGAGATCCATGTTAGTAGATCTACAGGTTGGGTATGGTGTGGATCTGTGAAAGTACCAATTTACCCCTGTTTATATGCATGCATGGTTTTAGTAGATAATTAGCAAAAGTAAACTAAATAAACTCCAAAAATTGTGAAACTTGGGCAGTGATTGTGATATATTGTGTACATGAACATATATTTTTGGTAGCCCCTATATCTTGCTGCAAATGACAGATCTACCCCTAGGGTCCACTTTTAGATATTTATTGAATGAGAAAATGCATGCTATATGAAATGTGCTCAAATAAACCCCTAGTAATTATGTTGTACTCATTTAGTCCAGTATAGTCAAGAAATAAAGTTCCATGTGCCTTAATTGCTGTTTGCTAGGTGATTCGAAAATGGCAACTTCTATAGGGATTTAAACCAATAAATAGAAAGAGTTACTTAAAGTGCTCTAAAAATCCCACCGAAATTCATGTAGCAATGTTATTGTGCAAGGATGCTAATGTGATTATTCAAGAATTTTGGATGCTGTTTCATGAGGAGCTTAGGTATAGTCACTCTAGTAGGGTTGGAAACGAAGAAGGTAAAAAGGGGGCATGTTAATGAGCGTGTACATGTTAGTTGTGATTTCTCCTATCCGATATACTTGATGTGTGCTAAATTATGCCTAGAGGAGTCTCATATTTTGTGGATGCATGTTGTCATCAAAACATTAAAGCTACTAATGCTAAGCAAACCATAAACAAGCGTCTATCTTGTATCTATGGCCACCAAATTTTAATCCCCAAAACAACACCACTGTAAGTAATGCTTCAATGTAGATAACAATAACTTAACATAGGACAAAGGTACTTTGAATTAAGTAGTTTATCAATCACCCTTCTGCCTATCCACAAGATAATTGTCCAAACGTGCGCTTGACATTCATGCATTTCACTTATAAGCATCATGCATAGCATTCATATAGTAACTCTCTTGCAGATACGTGATCGAGAAGCAAGTGCGTGGGACTACTTCAAGCAACGGTGTCCAAAAGACCGACTAAGACCCAAATACCACCTGGAGGCCCCTAAAGTGGTACTTGGAAGGAGGAGTTGTCCAAGTGCTCAAGGGGTTGCCTGGGGCAAAGCCCCACAACCCGGCAAACTAACATAGTTTAGTTTGTTGGTTGATAAAATAAGGAAATGTAGGCAAGACCATGAATTTCCCAACTAATATTATCTTGAGCGATGATTACGCATCCGCATTAGGAATTGCTTGAAAACCCTTGCATTAGACTCCTTGGCCGCCTTGGCCCTAGCACTCCGTGGCCGCCTTGGCCCTAGCACCTATACCTAGAGTTCGTAGGATGAGTTCTCTAGAATTGCTAGGTGCGAGTAGACACGAGTGAAAGGAGTCACTCGTCGCGTAGGTGATTTCAAAATTTCAGAAATCTTACTATTATGAAAGTTATTATTATGCTCATAATTTAAATGGAGACTGGGCGGAGAATAATTTTATTTGATGGTGTGCGTTGTTGTATCATTTGGCTCCGCCCGAGTCATTTAAGGCCCGTCCGCTGTTCGCTTGCTGTTCGGCGTAACATTGCTAGAGTGCTTATCCGGGATATGGGATCGGAAAAGTCTTTTCTGGGCTCGTCCGAAGCACAGAGACATGTTCCTACCCGCTAGTTGAGAGGAAGGTGGTTCGGGAGAGCTCGATACTCATGGCGGGAAGACCGAGATGTCGGCAGGCTCGCCATGGGGGCACAACCCGGAGGCTAGACGGTAGTGAATCGAACTTAGAACGAGACAAGTTAAGATTGGGGCTATATGTGGGAACGCGATGGCCAGTAAGCATGTATCCCTGTGATGATAGTTATTCACGGAAATTAAAATCGATTCGAATCGCTGATGTCCACCAGGTATGGGAATGCCAATATCACTGTCGGGCAACGTAGTAACTATTTGAATATATTAAATCTATTTTACATGTTTTCAAATAATACATGCTTGTACTACTGTGTTGTTTATATTTCTGCAAGTTACTATTATTATGGTGTTGTATGCAAATAATGAAACTTGTCAGTTCATGATATTATATCTCTGATTAAAATCAATGGCTAAGGATACACATGTTAGTAAGCAAACTTTGCGTCAGCCGTAAGCCATTCCATTAAGTCCTGTTGAGTAATTAGTACTCAGGGTTTGCCCCCACCTTTTGAGTACAGGTACCGATGACTTCTGGACAAGTGTATGGAGGAGGGTAGTACCGGTGGGCTCGGTGCTGCTCGCTTCGATCATCGTTAAATGAAGACTACTAAAGTATTTTGGATCCGCTGTGAGATGTTTTCGAATTTGCTTCCGCTATCTGATTCAAGCTTGCCTTTCGTATGGCATTATGTTGAAACTTATATCGCTATTTCGAACTGGTTTGTAAAAATAAATTTATTTATAATATATTCAACTGCCTATGATGATGTAACTGTTGTGGCTCCATTGTGGGCTGGATGTGTATGATGTCGGTTCATCTGGGATTTGGTAATATCGAGAGCCAAATGACTCTCGACGGACGACCGGGTTTAATTCGGTCTAATTACACTGGATGCCAAAGGTGGCAGGTGTGCTTAGCCCGGATTAAATCGGCGGTTCCGCCACATCAGGGGAGGTTGGGCAGCAGCGGTGGCATCAACTACACCACTGTGCAGCACAACGGTGAGGAAGAGACGATTACCCTCGACTCCATCTACTTGATGAGAAGGTACTCTCAATGCAGCCCTCCAGGGAGTTGTACCGCTGCAAGATTATGTGATGCAATTGGCGTTCGTTCGTGGAGAGTCCATTTTGCTTTGCTCGCCATCTGTTCCCATCCTCATCCACCTTAGACTCCGAGCCTTCTCAGTACTTCCATGGTTGGATGGCAGTCGTGGTTGAGCAACCTTTGCCTACCCTAACTCCGTCCACATCGCATGTATGAGAGGTTTGGCGATGGACATCATCTATGGGGAAGAATTCCACCCAACCAGCTTGCCTTGGAGTTTTTTGAGTAGAAGGTGTCGCTGCTTGATGCGGAGTTTGTCGCGTCTCACGATAACATCCTGCTCAGCCGTAGCCCTATTTATCTCCAAGCAATGGGCACTGGATGAGGCTTTCGTGGCACGGTGTGCCGCTCAACATGAGCAATATTGCCTTTGGCATCTCCTGTGACATCTGCTCTGGATTGTCCGAAATCTATTTAGGATAGTTCTGCCGGGATTCTACTGAATGAGTCAGGCACGCCCCGGTCGTATCATGTTTCTCGGCATGGATGGTGGAGCCAACCCTCAACTCGTCATTCTCCGAAATCTTCGTACTGTGGTTGGGGTACCAGCCTTAAATCAGGCACTCTAGATTGTTCTTAGAGTAGGTAGGCAGCCGCCTCTGTTTCACACCTATTGACTTGTACCATAATCCTGACCAGGCGGTGGGGATTGACTGGAGTTGGATGCGTGTTCTTCCCATTTGTCATGAGGTTGGGTGGACTATTATCTGTTAACTTAAATGACTTAGAGAGATTCATTGTTTGATTTGGGTGCTAATAGCGGCTCTAGCTTTAGCCATTATTTGCCTATACGACCGTGTAGACCATTTACATGCCGTTTTTAGCGCTACTTAGGAGTGAACTGTGTTAGCCGTGTAGATCATTTAATCCATTTAATCCCATACAATGTGTTCATGTTTAAATGGATACGTACTCCGTCTAATCGCTAAACAGTGGGTGACTGACTGTTTAGCATATACTGTTTAGACTAACATTGTCTTTCTAAGCAAAAGCCCACAAATTGGATGGATGAGGAACAAAGTCTCCACTAGGGTCGTCTTTGACGAAGCTTCCATCACTGGGGTGACTTAAGAATGAGACAATACAAGAAAGGTATATTTACTCAAAACACAGAAAGACCTCTTGGGCTGAGTCCTCCCTCGCCTAACCCTTGGACTATATATAAGGGGGGAATGGTGATTTACATTTCTTCCTTAGGAGGGGTTTAAAATTACAAATTTGTCCTCGCGCTATACATGGGGGGTAATTGGGTCGGGCCCTTAAGGGGCTAGGCGTATTCCCCCAACACTAGGCAAACAATGTTAATATTTTTAACTGAGTTATATGGCACCATAGCAATGCAAGCATTCTTAACAAGGTGTTCTCTCAAATACTTGGAATGAATAAGACAAAGGATTAAAGTTGTGGGAAAAAAATCAACCGTGTCGTATATTTGTGATCGGAGGCGGTATCTATGACATTTCTTATCAGCATTAATCGTATATAGAATGATAAAAAATAGCTGACCTATTGTTGTAACAAAAGTGAAATCAGAAGGAAAAAAAAAAGGAAACTCTTCCGGTAGGTATCAAATATTTAGAACGCAAAGTCCTAAAATGCCCTGGATTTCCAAATACTATGATGCTCAAGCTAACTCAACGTGTATAACTGTGCATTTAACAAAATACTAAGGGCGTGTTTGAATACGAGAGGCTAAAGTTTAGCCAACAAAGTTTAGTCCATTTTATCCAAACATGACAGCTAATGGACATACTAAATTTTCGCTAATCTTTGGACTAACCATTAGTCCAAAAAAATAAGCTAAAGTAGGCTGGTGTTGATTCATAGTGTAATTAATAAATTAGCTAACCATTAGCCATACTATTCAAACACTCAATGGTTAATTGTAAGTGAACTAAACTTTAGTCAGGTAAACTTTGGATATAGCTGAACTTTAATTATATCTAATATATAAATCCTGAAGAAGTAATATCCTAACTTAGCAATATCCTGAAGAAGTAAATCCTTTACAGAGGCACTACGTAAAGAGAGCAGAGAGCTTCAATCAAGCATCTATATACATGCCAAGTTCAATTTTGTTTGGTTATGGTGAAGAGTTTAGTATTGAAGAATATTTGCCTAGTTAGTGAGTGTGAATGACGAGACTTGATTAATCGCATATCTCGTACTGTCAACATTAATTCTTGTTGATTTTCTGACCAATAATGATTGCTCTGTTCTTGAACAAAGCGAGAGTAAAAAAGAATATGCGTGATGGCCTATCTTTCTCAAATGCAAGCTGCTCATCAACTGACCCTGAGATTTCAGTTTCTCATCAAATGATTTTTTAGGTACACAAAGACGCAGTGGACTCTATATATCAAACGAGTCTTCGGATCGTGTGTCCGGCTACGTACAACGGCGATGCAGAACATATAAATATAAATACACCTCGTTTGAGAAAATCGATCTACACCTGCGATCTAGATATGGAGGCAGGCAAAATCCATAACCTAGCTACGCTGTCGATTGATCGGCATGCATGCATGCAGAGCGCCGTCGCTGAGAAGTGAGAAGTCTCCAAGTTACGTCGACCTGCCTGCCAAAGGCCTACATTGACAGTGTGATCACCAAGCTCCCAATGCTAGCGCGCCTCCAGGCTCGAGCTGGCTGGCGGCGGCGTCTTCATGACGTCCACGCTGCGCGCGCTCCTCAAGCACTGCCCCGCCTCGTCGTGCTCAAAGCCGGCGACCGCTGCACTGCCGATGAGCACATGTCCTCGAGGCTGTGGAGGAACTGTGATAGCACCATCAGGGTCCTTCATCTGCCGGTCGCAACTCGTCCTATTGCCCGTGCTGGGCTTGTCGCGAGGAACACCTTTCGTTTTTCAATATAAACCCGGTTGACTTTTATAATTTGTCATTTATTTTGTTGTGATTCGTTGAGTTGGAGTTTGACTTCTTTGTTTATATGTTTATGTTTATTAGTTGAGGGTATGCATGCATCTTCTCACAATTAGGCCATTCAGTGGAAGTTTCATTCTTTGAGATGAAAAAATATTGTTACCTAGACATGTTGTGTCTTGCATGTTGGCTATGAAACTACATGAAATAAAACCGTACATCTTTTCCAAAAACGAATCCTGCACCACTCTCTTCACCTGATAATAGACCACGTCGTCTTTAATATTTCAACCGATAGATGTGAGACAAAGCTTATCTCAGCCGTCAATCAGCGAAACATTCTAGAGTTTTCGTTGTCGTTCCAGGCCATCGTGGGCCTCCGGCTCCACCTCAAACTCCTTCCTATGCACCTTTCCTCCGCACCACTCCTATTCAACAGACCAATGGATTTGGGTTCTACTGCTCCGAGCTTTCTGCTCCTCGCTTGTCTCCTACCCCGGCACCACACCACACCGTCGTTCGCCCAGGCTCTGCAAGGGTGAGCCGTGCGCGGCGACGCACTGACCCCGCGCGCCAGCAAGAAGGATCACAGCGGCCAAGGTCACGCTCGTCGCCTTCTGTCCCGAGCACGAGCGGACGTTTGTTCCAATTCGCCTCCACCACTGAGTACGTGGCCTCTCTCTGTCGCCCTGTCCCATACTACTGCTAAAGCCGCGCCCCAGCGGCCAACGCCTTGCGTTGCAGTCCTTGCACATCCGAGCAAGCCCACCGATTGGTGCTTAACATTACCAGCACTGCTGTTATCTGCTGCAGTGTTGCCCATTCGCTGCCATCAGAACTCAACCAAGCCAATCATCGGATGCAAGTAAACAACAAAAGGGATGACAGCAAGGCGGCAAGCCAGCAAAGGAGGGAGGAAATGCCATGCTCAACTTTCTCTCTGGGAGGATTTCTGTTCCTTGATCTTGCTTCCACATTTCATGTGCTTTCAGGATGTCCACGCTGCCCACAATCCATCTCAGTTGCAAATTCGCAATGTCAATGCCTAAACGTGATTACTCTCACTAAACTTTTATCTGTGTCTATCAAGCCTTATAAGTTATGACAAACAATTGACCACCACAACTAGCAAAGCTAACTGGGAGAAAAATAAGTAGTCTTCCACATAACATAGAGCTAGCAAGATATCATATTTGACGACATTCTAAAATGATTTAAGAACTACGAATGGCCTCGATGAATTTTTTGATGAAAGTAGCAATGAGTTCTCAGAATCACATTCCCTAACAGAGGTTTGGTTCCTTTCCTCCAGCAAAGCTGGGCACTTATCATCTTTTTGCAGTATTAAATTCTGCATGAATTCTACTTCAACGAGAGCAAACATGACAAATTAAACTGCAAGAGAAAGATATATAAAGTCGCAATCTATATTTATTTTAATCTCGTATTCACAGAACATTTCTAGAGTGTAAACTATAACGAGTTTTTTTGTACTAAAATAAGAACTAAAAATTAAATTAATCATTTGCTAGCTGCATGAGTATACTTTGGCATAATTCCCTTCTGATAAATTTTCAAATCCTACATAAATTTGTTGATACTCCATTTCCATACAAACATCGAATTCATTCCATACTACCTCTGTATATCCACATTTTTTGCTTCCATCCAAATCGCATGGATCATTGCAAGAGAAAGAATTTACACACCTTGATGAGTCCTCAACCAAGCATCGTGGGCTGATAATTGACCCACCCAACTAAAGTTGCCTTAGATACTCCACCTTCGCTGCTGCACCCACCGCGGCTTTCGATGTTTACTCTGACAGGAGCATGGCAATGCCACGCCTGTGAGCATGTTGGGAATAGGACAACACACAAGTTGATCACGAAGAACCCAAGTTAATATATATTAGCGCATAAAGAGTTGGACTGATTGGCTAGCAGGATCAACGTAATGCCGCGCTTGAGTTTCTAGTTATTAGTGGTTATTCCAACAATAATTTCAATCTTTTGTAGTTTATGTGGCACTTTAAAAACACAAATATAAAATTATCCATTAAGAATGGACTTATACTAAAAGACCGCATTACCCTTTTGTTCATTTTAATACAAATAGGACTCCCTAAATCAAACAGCAATCGCTGTTTATCAACCACTCACGGCGACACCGAGATCTTCGACTTAGCTCCCACAGGTCATCCCCCCGGGGCGGAAGATAACGAAAGGGAGACAAAGTCCTAACTAAATCAACACACAATAACCTAAACCTTCTACCCATTCCATCCATCATATCCGTCGAGTCGAAGATGGCTGGCAACGCAATAAGCTCCGGACTCAGAGCATGGACCATCTCCCTGCTCTTCTCTCATCTTGCGGTGACACGGTCTGCTCGCCTTCTGCAGCCTGTGCTCCGCAGGATGCCCGCGGTGAGTCCCTGAGCCTCCAGCCTCTGTGTCCTGCATCTCCATTCATATCCGAGGATCCTGGTGACCTCCTATATATTCCCTATTTGTATGTAAATTAGTTCTGTACACATGAGATCCAGCTGACCAGCTCCGATCTAGGCGATGTCCAATGTCACAGTTGTCCAGCTCAACATCAATGGCCACGGACAAGATGGCGAGATGTGGAGTTGTGGACAGCATCGTGGAGGGCGCAGCAACCCATGGTCATGGAAAGGTCACAGGCGCGCAGAGGCCGATGACAGAGGCGAGGAGTCTCGCCGCTGGGATGGAGCGAGACAGAGATGGATGAGATGGAGGGCTACTTGGAAGCAAAGTTTTTAATATTATGGTTTTAGAATATCATAGTTTTATATTGGTCATGATATAATCATAGTATTTTTTCTATTAAAACCATAATATTCTAAAAAATATTTGGTTTCATAGCTATACCATGGTTTTACTAATCTCTTGTTCACTTGGATGAGAAACTTTGATATGGAGTGGAGTTTACGATACTCTAAAAATACCATAGTATTGGTAATACCATTGTTTTAAATATATAAAGTTTCTAAACACATTTTGGCCTAAATACTATAGTATTCTCTGTAGTATTATCTTAAAAATCGTAAAAATACCTTGTATCTAAACAGACAGGGCAGACACTGGACGCTGCGTGCGCAGGCGCACGGAGGCCGATGCAGTACGTCTTAGATGCTAATGGCGGAGGGGAGGAGTCGGCTGGGGATGGAACGAGATGGACTCACCGACGCCGCGGGCGGCTTCTGGCGGACGGATTCGACGGAGACGGAGTAGCGGCCTAGCGGGACGATGCGTGCGGGGGGCGATGCGCGAGCGCGTGTGGGCATCGGGTGGACGGAAAAGTGGAGGCAGAAAAAAAACTTCCTCTATTATAAAGAATTATGTGGAGATGATTAAACTATTAAACTCTAAAGGTGTGTTGAGACTTATCGGCGAAACCAAATATACATTGTTTTCCATAAATCTACGTACAAAAGGAGATTCAATAGATATGATTTGATTACGTGATATCATCACCTAAAAGCTAGCGTTGATTTTTGTCATGCAGGCTGCTACTATACTGTACGTATGCTAGGCTAGGCAATGACCGTATAGTAGCGTTGATTTGTCTTAGTATAGGCAATATCATCATGCGGGCTGAGACTATACTGCCGCACCCCAAGTATGAATGACCGTGGTGCAGCATGTGCACGCAAGGAGCATACGTTCAAGGAGCCATGCTCGACTGACGCGGCGAGCTAAGCGCAAGCCAACGCGCGCGTGAGACCTGGGTACGAGAGGGCCACGCAGTAGGATTGGAGTTTGATTTCACGTTGGCTAAAATTCTGAGTCGGATTAGACACCGCGGGATTAGAGTTCGACTTCGCGTTGAGACCTGCAGGGTGGACGAATTATGTGACAGAAAAAAAATCTTCTCTCTTTATTATTAGACTAGCAAAAATGCCCATACGTTGCTACGGATATAATCTAGCTACGGCATGCTGCGTATGTCTCGAATTGAGCTGTGTGTTAATGTGATTTCCAATATTTTTTAATTTCGAAGTACAATGACAACCATAGTTTGTTATATTGTGTTCAAAGATAAGTTATAATAATTCGTGATGATTTCTCGAGTGATTTTTCAACAGATTTCAGTTAGGTGGAAGGCTTATCTTATTAGCTTTCTATATCGATACATGGAATGTCAAAATCAGAGTCTATACGTGACTTTGGTGTCCATTTTTGTGTGGTTGCTCCGAGAAACTGAATTGAGCTCGCAAATGAATTTAAATTCAACTTCGCTCTGTCATTCTTCACCTCTTCCTCTGCTCGAACTCTCTCTCTCTCTCTCCAACACCCAAATCTGCTCTCTCCTCCTCTCGCAAGTTGGCAGTAGCAGCTCCCAGTGGAGCTCACGTCCAGCTTTTATCACGATATCTAGCACGCGTGTCACGCTTTTGTAGCGACACGGTCGGGACGAGCGTGTGTCGTCCGCCGCCTACCTGCCTCACTGGGGAAGAAGAGAGAAAAAGGGAGCTCCGAGCCTCACCGTTGCTTGCTTGCCTGCCTCGCCTGCTCACCACGCCTCGCTGTCAGGTTAGGCTTAGGGTTTGGGGTTGGGGTGGGGGCCGCCGCCATGGCCATGCCTTTCTCCACCTTCGGCCTTAGAGGGATGGCCAGGGAAGGCGGCCGGTCGGGTGGTGGAGGCGGGTGGAGGCGCGGCGGAGAGACGGCGCCGGTCGGGCGACATGGGATGGCGGTCGGGGAGGGCAGGCGGCAGGGGAGCTCCGCTCTAACAAAGCCGGATTAGCTGGCGGCGGTGTAGAGGGCAGCGGCGGGGGCAGAGACGCTGGAGCCGGGGGTGGCAGTGGCGGTGGCGGCGGGGGAGCTCCGCCGGTAGTGGAGGCGGCCCACGGTTCGGGAGAGTGGCGGCGGCGGCGCAGCGGCTGGGGAGGCCACAGCGAAGGTGCCGAGGCGGCGGTGGCATCTGGGTGGTGAAAGCGGGGCGAGGGCAGGGTGGCGCCAGCAGAAGCCGAATGAAGAAGAGAGAGGAAAAAGAGAAAAAGGGTGGGAGGGAGGGGACCCAACGTTTCAAGCGTTGAACCCCGATGCGAGGCTTCTTGTGTTGGTCATTCGTTAATGATGGCAGCAAAAAGTAGTCCCACCTGTGATCATTTTTTCGGTTCGTTTTTATTCCATTCGAGGCTTCTTTTCTCTAATTCTATCAACGGTCTGCAGCTAATTGGTCCGAGATCCACTAATCTTAATCGTAGTCGACCGTAGCTGGGCTTTATTTTCATATATATATATATTTTTTTTATAAGGTCCGTAGTGGCCTAGTCCATCTCGATAGCTGTCTCTGTGGGCCAAGATTTGTTTTGTCCTCCTGCGTAGTTTTTGATTCGGATTTATGTTTTATACCAGCTGCTTGTGCCTAGGATTTGGATTAGATGGTCTAGTCAACTCCGGATTGAGGGGACGACTGGCCAAGCTGGCGAGCGGCCGCGGCAGCATCGAGCCGCATGCGCCTAGGAAGAGCAGCTGCAAGGACGCCGCGCCGTGCGTGCCCATGGTCAGAGGCTGCGAGTTACTGGTGTACGATACTACCTGCCGTGCGCCATGACGCTGCACGACCTTCTCCACCTCGCGACGACACCACGCGGCCAAAAGATCACGCAGCCCAGGGCAGCATCGCGCCGCGCCTGACGGAGTATGTGCTGGACCGGCTGCTGGTACCGGCGGCAGCCCGCGCCCTGATCTCGGTGGCCAAGGCGGACGCGGTACAGGGCGCCGGAGCTGCAGTCCGCTCGGAAGCAGTGCTGCCCAAGGCCCTAGCTTTTCTAATATAATCGACACGGCGTATATGTATACAATCAAAATTCCTCCTTAATTACAGGTGGATGCTTGACGTGCAGTAAAAAAAGGTTCGTGCATGGTGATGAGTCAACGACGCGCGCATAGAATCAGACCTGCACTGCATGGCCTGTCCGTATCAAACTCTACCCAGCACGTATAGGACTCTACCTAGCCCACAAAGAAAAAAAACTTAGTCGGTCCCACGTATCGTATTTGTGAGTAGACGGACCAAGAATTCTTACTTGCTACGAAGAAAAAAACTTAGTCGGTCCCACATATCGTATTTGTGAGTAGACGGATCAAGAATCCTTACTTGTTTTAATATTAAATATAGATATAGATATAGATATGAGCAAAGTGCACTGCCGGTTCACGAAGTTGGTACGCTGTGTCACCTAGGTGGATGTTTGGAAACTTTGAGTGCAGAGTACAGGAAGCTCATCTAAGGTCTAAACGGGTATTCCATTCACAAATGTATAATGCGGTACGGATATTTTTTTCTGCAACTTCTATCATTTATCTTATTAAAAAATTATTCAAATATGTAAAAATAGAACATATACTAAACTACCTTTAGTGACAAAGCAAATAGGAAATTATAACAAAATAATTGATAATATGACATTTTTTTAATAAGACGAATGATTGGAGTTGTGGGAAAAAGTCAATTGTGATGGTTGGAGCTTCATATTCCTACACAAAATCTTTAATTGTTTAATGGTCTTAATGAACCGAATCACTTATGTCTCCGTAAATCACCAACACAACTTTGATCTGATTATAAAGAGTGTAAGTCATCATCTTTTCTTCTTCTTTTTAGCAATGACTCTTAGATATACATGGTCATAGAGATCCTGCATGAATAAATAAAAAGCAGAGATTGAACTTTGGGATTTTTGTGGTTGTGTGCTTGTCCAACTTCCTCATATTGCAGTTCGAAGTTTTGTTTTTAATATAAAGGTATTGAAGTTGCTAATGAAGGGAGGGCATTAAAAAAGTTCCTAGTGTTGGGGGATGACATGGCCCCTATTGGCACCCCCTTAGTTCCGCCACTGGACTCCGATGGCTCCCAGCACCTTCGTCACCGCCAGCCTCCACCTCTCACCACTAACCTCGCCGCTCCTCACTCCCGCGGCCACCGCTTTCCTCAGCTCCGGCTGTGGGAGATACGTCCACAAGGCCTATCATGTATGTAAAACTGGTCGGCTGACGTATGCAACGGGTCTGCCCGACGAACATGCCAGACAAGGACACAACGTATACAAGGGAAGAGCGGACTGGCTACGTAAAGAAAGGAATCCTGGTAAGAGATGTAACCAATTTTTATAGTGTTAGGTATCTTTCCTCGTAACTCTGCCCTCGGATATATAAGGTTGGGGAGGGCTCTCCAAACACAACAAAACCCAAAAAACGACATACGAGACAAACACTAGCCTATGAGACCTCGGAAGGTCATCTTCTCCATCTCGTCGGGCTAGTCTCAATCCACGACACAATACAAACCACCCCGACACAGGATGTAGCGATTTGGTGGCTCTAATATGTCTAAATCATGTTCTTTGTGTTTTGTATACCATCGATCTCTTCAGTTACAGCCATCCCCACATGGTAAACCAGTTTGGCGAATGACCCCTAGTCAGACTGCTGGAGAGAAACACCGACACCGGTGGCACCCGCCTTCGCCGCCCTCGGCCGCGGCCACCGCTAACCTCGCCGTCACGCTCCTTCTCTAGCCCCTCTCCCTTGCCGCCTCCATCATTCCTCAGCCGTTGACCGCAGCCCAGCCCCGACGGCTCCCATTGTCTCCGGTTCATCGTCCACCGCCCACCTCCACCGCTGGCTAGCAATCTCCCGTGACCTCTCCTCTAGTGCCATCGGACATTGGATAGCCCTCCGGTTACTCCAAACCCTAACCCTACCACCGCTAACCTCGCCAGCGACGGCGACGTGCGGTGACGGCGCTCGGCGCCGACACGATCCATCGCGGCTTGGAGTTGGGTTGCGGCTTATGTGGGGGATAGATATCGTCTAGTCACTCATGCAATGGATTCGGCGCGTGGGCCTGAGGCGTAAAGCAACTTAACGTACAAGACAAGGACTCGACGTATACATGAAAGAGTTAAAAGAAATACTAATAGAGGATGAAACCAATCCTAGTAAGACTAGAACTCCTTGTAACTCAGGCCACACTGGATTATATAAGGCGGGTTAGGGTTCCTCCCAGACTTATCTCCAGCGGCGGAGACAAAGGGGGGCGCGCAGGGGCCAGGCCCCCCGAACCTCCACCTAAGTCCATTAGAGCAGGTTGCTAATCTTAGTAATTAGGCCCTCCTCACCTCAGTAAAGTAATAAAATAACGGCCCATCCGGCTGCTGGCCCATGAGCTGATGAGCGCGAAACAACGTAAAGTCATGTTCTGCTTCTACCGGCCCAAGAACCAGGACTCCGGGCATCGACGGTACGGCGCGTCTCTTCGCCTACTCGCCGGACGCCGCAGACCGCATCCGCCGATGCGTCGTCCGCACTCCGCCGTCCGCCCCGTCCGCGAATCAACAAAGGTATTATTCTGATTGCATTGTTGCAAATTAATGTCTTGGTTAGATATTTAAATATAAGATTAACTGTGTGAGGAGCTAAGGATTTGAGAGGTTAGGGTTATGGGACAATCTTAATTTTGTTGTCTATTGGAGTTAATTAGTACATAATTGTATGATGCAAATCATGATGATTTGCTTATTATCCATGTTATATATGGTAGTATATGCATGTGCATATATTGATGCATTATTGTTGGCGGATTGCTCCCCTGTGTCGAAATCTTAGCTCTGCCACTGCATATCTCTCCACCTCAACATCAGAACTCAAATCATGACATAACTTCCTCGATCTCATATGTCTTCATCGTAACTCTGAGAATTCAAATCAATACAACTAACCCCAAACAGGACGCAGGCTATTACGCATCTCGCGGCCTGAACCTGTATAAATCTGGTTTCCCGTCGCGTTTCACGCGAACCATGGAACTACAGTCGATCTAGACGCCATTAAAAATATCCCGTGGTATATCCCATGGTGCACTGCCGGTACAAATATCGACATTTTGCGCACCAGGTAGAAAAAATGATATCGACATCACCACTGGCTCCATTACCGTCATCTTCTACAACAAATTCAAATTCAAGTTCGTGACGCAACTCGGACGGCTCGGTTCCGGCTCTTTCACGTCCGTCGTCAACGAGCAATGACGGCATGCGCATCGACCGCAAACATGCCGCGCCACGTCCGTCGTCGACGAGCGTGACGGCGTGCGCATTGACCGCAAACATGCGCTGGCGCGGGAGAAGCAGTTTGCCGCGGGACCCAACCTCATTGATATCGCCTCCCGCGGGCAGAGCAGATCAGATCGGCGATTCGGAACTGCTCAGCCTCGGCGGCTTCTACAACAAACCGCTCGGATTTGCAGTCTGGCGACTCATCAGCAAAGTTCGATGGCAATTATCTTCCGATGAAATTCATCTTCGAGATCAAGCTCAGCATGTACGATAGCAGAAATCAATCATCAGCTAAACCCCACGCGGACACCATGAAACATGTCGAGTCTGCTTGAGGGGATCCTGTCTACTACAGGAACCAGGACGTCTTACTCTGCGCCAGATTTGGTTTATGCAACCTCTTCGTCATTGATGTCAGTGCAGAAAAACCAATCTGCTAACACGGATTGCCAGTGCGCCAACAACGTCGATCTACAAGTCGTGATTGTCTCTAGCAATTAAGCCAAGGATGGAGTAAAATTCCGTGTTGCCAAGTCAAATTCCGTGTTGCCAAGTCCAAGTCGCACTGCCCATCTACATCATCGGAAGAAGCAGAATTAATTCCGTATGCAAATCCAGCGTGAGCTAAAAAGTTGAAAGGGCTTCGTTTCAAAAAAAAAAAAAAAAGTTGAAGGGCCGGTGCATGCAAATCAACAGGACAAAGTGAATCAGCGTACATCAAGGGCTGTTTTACAAATTGATCTGCTTGCAATCACGGACAATTTCAATACGAACCTATCGGACTACACGTACTCAATTCGGACTCGAGGATCCTGTCCATTCCTGGCGCCTTTGTCAATTCTGACGAGGAATACTCGGCGGCTGCTCATGTCCTAAGATACAGATCAGAACGGCAGTACCAAGATTCACTACAACACCAGTCGGCGCATAAACAGCTAAGTCATTATGCATTCAATTATGCTAATCAATTTTTCGCTTATACTATTTGGTCAAATCACTCGAATATTATTTACATTTAAATATTCTCTTTGTAAACCATACTATTCGCATTGTCTCTGATTATTATTTCAGAAAAATATTTCATCTTGGTATAAATATTCGCAACGTGCCAAAACAGCATATCTACGCTATCATTGACTATCTCTAATTTCCGCTATACGAGGCGAAGCACAATGAGTCATTAGCTGTCTGCAGTGAGTCCTCCAATCCAAGTGGTCAGCTATTATTGCTCATATTATTTCTTAATTACTAGGGCTGCGAATCTATTGAATTATCTCTTAATTATCCAGCTATTGGATCAATTGAATTATTTCTACTATATCTGAGTTATTGGATTAATTAGATTTTTTATGGATCACTCGGATTATCTGCATTATTTTTGGATCACCGGATTATTCTTGGATCACTCGGGCTATGGATATATTCATATTATTTTGGATTATTCGTATTACTTCTGGATCACTCGAGAATTGGATCTCTCAAATTATTTCTGGTCACTCAAACCGTGCTTTACACACCTCATATTACTGTCGCATCTCGTGTTTCGTCGAGTTAATTTTTTCAGTTGCATCTTGTGTTTCGCTGAGTCTATTCTTTTCGGTCGCATCTCGTGTTTCACCGAGTCAAATATTTTCTATCGCATCTCGTGCTTTAACAAGTTTCAGCGTTTTCCGGCAAAATCTGTGTGTGCAATGACAGGGTAACTCTAGACCTTTTATACGGGGCAATCGGTCTAGCCTACTGATGTTACATGCCTTTGTGTCCTTATAAAAGGGTGCAATCTGACCCTCCACACGGGGCAATCAGCATAGGTCGTAGACCGACAATTGGTGTTACATGCCTTCGCGTCCTCATTTAAGGGATACATCTTGTCCTTCATACGGGGCAGTCGGTCTGGCCCACCGACACTCTATGCCTTCGCTATACTCGGAATGCAAACAAGGAGTTTACTTTATCATGTACTATCAACTCGGGAGTTCAGTTCATGATACACTATCGATATGGGGGACACCCCACTGCTTCATCGACTTGGGGGGCTGGGCTGCCGTTCGCCTCGCTGATTCACTGCTTCGTCGACTCGGGGGGCTGGGCTGTTGTGTGCCTCGTCGACTCACTACTTCTTCGACTTGGGGCTGGGCTGTTGTCCGCCTCACCGACTCACTGCTTCGTCGACTCGGGGGGCTGTCGTCCGCATCGCCGACTCACTGCTTCGTCGACTCGGTGAATGGTCTGTTGTCCGCCTCGCCGACTCACTGCTTCGTCGACTCGGGGGCTGGTCTGTTGTCCGCCACGCCGACTCACTGCTTCGTCGACTCGGGGGCTGGTCTGTTGTCCGCCTCGCCGACTCACTGCTTCGTCGACTCGGGGGCTGGGCTGTTGTCCGCCTCGCCGACTCACTGCTTCGTTGACCCGGGGGCTGGGCTGTTGTCCGCCTCGCGGACTCACTGCTTCGTCGACTCGGGGGCTGGGCTGTTGTCCGCCTCGCCGACTCACTGGTTCGTCGACTCGGGGGCTGGGCTGTTGTCCGCCTCGTTGACTCACTACTTCGTCGACTCGGGGGGCTAGGCTTCTGTCCGCCTCGTCGACTCCTTCGCCGACTCACTGCTTCGTCAGCTCGGGGGGCTGTGCCGCCGCGAGCTTCGCCGACTCACTACTTCGTCAACTTGGGGGCTGGGCTGCTGCCCGCCTTGCCGACTCGCTACTTCGTCGACTCGGAAGGCTACGTCACTGTACTCGCCGACTCAGGAGCCTACGTCACCGTCCCCGCTCCACCAAGATCACTCAGAGAAATAAGTTGCTTGATCTTCAACATGATTATGCTAATCAGCTTGAGCCTCGGGGGCTGCATGGAGGATACCATCAGAAAATTTTCGAAGACTACAAGGCAAGACATTCAGAAAGCAGAATTTGGACCTTCAACCCGATTGTTGCTCAAGTCGACTTGAACCTCGGGGACTTGTGGGGGATAGATATCACATGGTCACTCATGCAATGGATTCGGCCCGTAGGCCTGAGGCATAGAGCAACTTGACGCACAAGACAAGGACTCGACGTATACAGGGAAGAGTTAAAAGAAATCATAATAGGAGATGAAACCGATCCTATTAGGACTAGAACTCCTTGTAACTCAGGCCACGCCGGATTATATAAGGCGGGCTAGGGGTTCCTCCCAGACATATCTGTGATATCCCAAATTATTTTTAAGTATACTTAAGCATTCATTATATGCATGTTTAATTTTAAGTTTAAGATTTAAACGGTTTAAATTCACATTTGAATTTGAATTCTTTAAAATTTATTTTTGTCCAAGGGTAAAAGTGCAAAGTGGTAATTTAATTTTTGCCCTTTCACTTTTATATTTGGGCATTGGCATTATTTTCTTGCACAAGGGTTAATATGGTGAAAGAGTACTTTGTTAAAAATAAAAAAAGGAAAGGAACTAGGGGCAGCCGACTGCCCAAGACCGCAGGCGGCCCGCCCCTGATTTCCCTGGCCCGCGGCCACTTAGGCTGACAGGTGGGCCGTCCTACCTCGTCTTCCTCATTCGGCCAGGGAGAAGCGAAGACAAGCTTCGCTCTCGACATCTCCGTTCACCACCACTGCCCCGCTCGATTCCGCCGCATTTGATGCCTCCCTGCCCTGTCTGACCTCCGCTCGAGCTCCACTGCTCTATTCGCAGCCCTAACCACCGCTCACTATCGCTGCCTTGCCTTCCCACACGCCCCGCCCCTTGTCCCCTTCGCCGTGGTCAAAGAAACCGCATTCCGCCGCCCCTCACCATCCTCATCCCTCCGCCGATAAATGAGTATAAATACCCCCTCGCCAACGACGCACTAGCCATCTTCACCATCCGCCACGGACATCGGTATACCACCACGCCATCACCCGCCGTGACTCTGTTCTTGCCCGTGTGTTGGGTCACTGCAGTGATTCCTCGCGTAGGGTCTATTCCGGCTAGATTCCTTTGGCTTCGAGCACCACACCGCCCAGCTTTATCATTTCCCCCTCCTAATTTCTACCTTCCGCGACCGAGCAAGGCTCACCGCGAGCTCCTGCGACCATGTTCGCTGGCGCCCATGAACGCCCAGCCTCCGCACTTCTCCCCATGCCCAAAACTACCCAAATGGATTCGCACCACCCTCCCGTTCCTCCTGGAGCTCTTGGATTCGCGATTGGCGCTGGGATTAGCTATTCTGCTGAGCTCCGACGAGCATGCCGGCGAGCAGAGACATGGCCGGCAAACTGGTCATGTGCCCGCGCCCGCCTGCCTCTCTGTTGGCCAGATGGGCCGGCCCGTAGGCCGCCCGTGCGTTTATTGACCATCGGGCCAAAATGAAAAGAGGAAGAAAGCGAAAAGAAATTAAAAAAAGGAGATGGGCCGACCCAATTTCAAGTTGGGCCAAGCTGAAATTCGAGAGGGAGAAAAATCAGTCTAAATAGGTAAATTTGAGGAGCAAAACAGAACTTTAGCAAAAAGTAACACTTTGGGCCTTGGGCTTCTTTTTAAACCCTGATTTTCTAAATTATAATTCCCTTATTTCAAATTTACTATAAATTAGAAAAGATTTTATATTTCTTTTACTGTATTTTATTAACTAGTTTTAAAATATTTAAGTTTTATGTTATTTAATAAAAATAAATAAATGTTTCCTTTATTATTTTGAAAATACCTTTTAATTTCTATAATCATTTTGAACTTTAAGAAAAATTTTCTAAAACTTTATAAAATTGTTTTAGTATTAAAAATACTTATTAATTTTAATAATTTCTTTTAAGCTTTTAAAAATACTAAGAATTATTTTAAAATCTTAGAAAATTATTTTAAAACCCTAAAATATTATTTCAGCCTTAAAAAATTTACTTAAATTTAGGCAAAGGTCTGAATCTTGATTTCAGTGCCCCACCTTCTCTTTTTAGAAACACTTTTTAATTCCTAATAATTCATTTTTGGCTTTAAAAATTATTAAAAATATTAGGAAATTATTTTAAAACCTTATAAATTATTTTAAAACTTAGAAAAGTTCTTTAAGCCTAGGATGGGGCCTGGACAATGATTCCGGTAGCCCCACCTTTTCTTTTTAAAAACTTGTATCCTTCTTCTTAATACAGGTTGATCATCCTCATACTTATCCATCATTCGTATTATGCATTTAGATACAATAAGTCGAATAGATCGCCAATGAAAGAGTTCAATGAGAAGTCCAAAAGTCAAGATCTACAATACGACAACAGTACCAGGAGGAGCATTGCTGATCTAGATATTAACTTTCCGTGCCTCTACCCTTGGAGTAATCCAGGCAAGCCCCGGTGCATTTATCCTTTTTATTTTCAGTCTTAATTAATGAGTTATGAGTGTGCATTAGAATTAGGAATTATTTGAAACCGTAGTGCATATTGAATTCCTGATTCTTGCATAATAAATCCTATACGTATTAGATTAGGTGCTTAGTTAAGCTTAACGATAGGTTACGCTCTCTTTGAAAAGAATTCATCTTAATCTTTGTTACTTTGAGACGAATCCAAGACAGTTTCCTAAGTTATTTAATTGGGGACATTAGACGGGATCAGTTATGCTTTTGAAACATGATGAATATGAAGAGATTAATGAATGAACATGATTGAGATCCTGATCCTATCTATGCCGTATAAGGCCGTCCGATGTTTGGCCATGTTTTCGACTTTCGAACGCGACTCTTTCGTTTGTCGTCCTCGTCATGGGTTCCGATAAGCCTCTCATCCTTTGTACCTAGGGTTGAACTGTGGTGAGACCAACTGTACGGTGAGAGACAGGTGAGTGTCGGAGTAGACTCGGGTTCAGTGAGGACAGTTCAAACTAGATGGCAACGAGTATGTTGGGTTGTCATATGTGGGGTCGTCGTACACACGTATGACTAGTGTTTGAGTATCTATTCCCGGGAGTATAAAATCGATTCGAATCGTTGGGTTTACCAGGTGTAAGAGCTGAATCATCACATCGTAGTTAAGAAGAATAATGTTTCTGTAAAGAATGATCTTACAAAGTGTTTGTAATACTCCGTAATTTTCTAAACACTTAAGTGCATTTGCAATTTACACTAATTTTTCTCAAAAAATTTGATTCAAATTTAAATTTGAGGCCTTTTAAAAATTTAGAGTTTTCCAAGGGCAAAAATGTGAAAGGGTAGTTAAAATTACGCCCTTCCACTTTTGTATTTGGACCCCTGTAAAAATATGTCAAAATCTAAGGTTAAAAATGAAAAGGGTAAAAGTAAAAAAAAACGGGGGGGGGGAGCGAAGCCCCGCGGGCCCGCTGACCAGCCCGCGTGGCGGCCAGCCCACTCGCCACCCGAGCCCCCTGTCAGGCGGCGCTGACAGGTGGGACCGCGGGGGCGGGGTCGTCTTCCCCGCGGCGCGCGCCGAGGCCGGCACTCCCCGCTCCGCGCCGCGCCGTTCCCCCAGCCCCGTGCCGTCGCTGCCGTCTCCGCCGCCGTCACCGCCGCGCCACCGCGCCGGTAAGCACACCCCACCCCGCTCCTTCCCTCTGCGCCACGCCGGGCGCCGGCCCGAGCTCGTCAGAGCTCGGAGCCCGCATGGCGCCGCCGCCACCGCGGCGTCGCCGCCGCGGTCCCCGCGCGCGGGAGCCCCTAGGGTTCCCGCCGGCATGCCGCGGCGGGCGGCGACCCCACCGTGTAGAGAAAGGGGGAGAAGGGGAAAAGGGGAGGGAAGGAGAGAGGAGCTCGCGCCGCGCCCAAGGCCACCGCCGGATGGTTGCCGGCGCTCCCGGCCTCCGCCACGCCGGATGGTTGCCTGCGCTGCCAGCGCGGCGACGCGCAGAGCGCGTCGAGCTCGCGCAGCCGCGCCGCGCGCCGGGCGGCCGGGCGAGCCGGACGAGGCCGGGCGGCTGGGCCGCCAGCCCAGCTGGGCCGCTCGCCCGGCAGGCCGGCCTGCCGGGCCGAGCCGAAAGGCTTCGGCTGGGCCGCGCCTTAGCGCAGGCAGGCCGCCGGCCCACGTTGGGCCGGGCCAGGCCGAAAGAGGAATTCAGCCGATTTTTGGAGGGGGAAATTAGAACTTTTGCTTTCTTCTTTTTGTGGGCTGGGCCGGATTTTCAACAGTATTTCTGTTTTTCTTTTTCCTTTAATTTAATTTGTTTATCTATTTTGCTTTAATGTAATATGATTATTTTAATTAAAAAAATTATTTATTAATTCATATAAATAATTTGGTAATTGCAAAAAGAAAGTAAATTAGAGTTTATATATGTTTAAAAAAATTTAGCCTTTATTTAAAAATGCCGAAAAATTCATAAAGTGCTTTAAAAATAGAAAACTAATTCAAAAATCCATTTTAATTATCCAAAAATTCCTAGAAAATTCATTTAAGTTTTAAAAATTATTCAAAAATATTAAAAATACCTGGTAATTCATTTAAACTTAGGACAATCTTTTGCATTCGAAAAATATCCATATTTAACCCCAACCGCCCTTTTTCTTTAGAAAATGGTACATTTTACTTTTTCAACAGGTTGATCATCCTCATATTTTAAAACTCCTGCATGTCATCAACTTAGGCACGCTGGTCCCACCGCTCCCAGTTGAAGAATCTTCCACTGCAACAGAAAATCCGGAAGTCCGTGCGACCGAAGCATCCTTCACACCTGCCGGAGAAGACTCCGAGTCACCGACAGAGGCCGGTCCTGTGACTCAAGGCAAGCCCCGGTGCATTACCCAGTTTTCTTAAATTCTTAATTTAAATCAGAGTTATGCTTGTGCATTAGAGTTAGGAGTTGATTGAAACCCTAGAGCATGATGATTCGTTACCCAGCATATAATCCTATGTTCAGTAGATGGCTTAGGTGGCAAAGGCATAGGAAGGAAATCTTTTACAGCAAGTTTGGGTTGAGAATAAGAAGTTGGATAATAAATTGACAGGCATGCGGCAGGATCAGTTTCGCTTTCGTACTTTACATGTTATGATTATTTGCTATGGACCCTGATCCTGCCTGTGTCGCATAAGGCCGTCCGATGTGTGGCCTGGTTGGGCCGAACGCGTCTCATTCACTTACCGTCCTTAACGGGCTCCGGTAAGCCTTTCGTCCTGTTGTACCTAAGCGCGGAACTAGACGAGACCAAGTGGAAGGAGGAGGTTGGGCGGGTGTCGAAGGACTGACACCCGGGTTCGGTGAGGATGGTTCCGGCTAGGCGGCACTGGATGTTGGGTTGTCGTATGTGAGGTCGGTGTATCCACATATGACGAGTGTCTGAGTATCCCTCTCGAGAGGTGGAAAACCGATTCAAATCGTCTGTGGCTTGTCGGTTGTAAGCTGCCTGATCGCGACCAACATCGTAGTAAGAGAATTGATCTTATCAATGATGAATGTTTGACAATATGTTTGTCTGGGTAGATCTTGGTGGGTTAGTAGAATAGGAATAACTTAGTATGATCAGGTAATCACTAAAAGGATGAATTAAATTCTAAAGCTAAGGATTTATTAATAGGCCTGCCGCAGTGTGAGTTGACCTAAGCACCCCGGCCTTGAGTTAGGAAGTCGGGTTTCGACCCAGTGGTCGGGTAAGTCTTGCTGAGTAATTAGTACTCAGGCTTCTTGCCTATGCTTTTTCAGGTGCAGAATACTCTTGGTTTGAATGGGACCCTTATCTAAATCCCCATTTCTTCTGATCTAAGCTTTGCTACAACCGAAGAAGTGAGATGTATGCGTGAGTTGAAGGAACATGAAAACAATGCTACTTTTGTTTAATGGTTGAGGAACTTATCAGCCGGAAATGTAATAAGTACAAAAACTTATGTGTAATATTTTAAGTTATGTAATAAATGTGATGTGTATGTTGTAACCTGTGGACTCCTTCGAGAGTCGCACCAAAAATCAAGCTCGATCCGGATGGGAAGGCCAAGTCAGGATAACTACATCCTGAAGGACTACCGAGGTTAGTCCGGATCTGGTGATTAAGCACTAAATCCGGATTAATCTAGGCGGTTCTGCCACAGTGTTTGCCTTAATTGATAATAGAATAAGCATAACGTAGCATAAGTAGGATATAACTAAAATAGAGATAGAACTTAAAAGCTAAGGATCCACTTGTAGGGTGCTGCAGTGTGAGTTGACCTAACCAACTTCAGCCATTGGTTAGAAAGTCGGGTTTATACTCAGTGGTCGGATAAGTCTGGCTGAGTAATTAGTATTCAGGGTTGTGCCTTTACCTCTTTTCAGGCATGAGGTCTTTAGCTTTCTCTCTTCTGCAAGAAAGCATTGAAGCAAAGTGTTCTCCTGACCGTTTTCTTATACCTCTTAAAATTGAAAAAATAAAGGAATTAAATGATCAAGCTCTCTTTACTATTCTTGGACTCATTTAAAATGAAACAACACCAGTGGGTTTGATGTTGATTTTATGTAATACAGCAGGGTTCATCATTTGGATCTTGTTTCCACTGTAAGTATTTACACTTTTGTCCTTTAACTTATAAAAACTTTTGTTTTTATCCGTTTTATTTTGTTAAAGTCTTTGTTAAGACTTCTTGTATTGGAATAATTCAAGACTCTTAGGAGTCACTTAGGTGTATATCGATCCTGTTTTGGTGTACCGGGCTTAATTCGGTTTAGGCGCAAACTCATGTTTTGTGTTTAAACTAGATTAAGTTGGGCGGTTCTACCACAATATCTCTCCACCTCAGTATCAGAACTTAACTCATGACACAACTCCCTCGACCTTATATGTCTTCATTGTAACCTAAAGAGCTCAAATCAATACAACTAACCCAAACAGGACGTAGTGTATTGCTCATCCCGCAGCCCGAACCTGTATAAATCTTGTTTCCCGTCGCAGTTTCACGTGAACCATGGAGCTATAGTCGATCTAGACGTAAAAGAATCCCGTGATATATCCCGTGGTGCACTGCCGGATATTAAACCCCGACAACTTAGTCTGGTGTCATCAGCTCGTGTATTTCACTGTCTATATTCCAAATTCTACTATGCTCACAGGACAGCAAACACACATCAATATGCACTCTCCGGTGACACCAGACTTAAAAAGAGTTTCCGGTGGACTAGCTGGATTGAATCCGTCCAAGTCTACGCGCTAAATAGTCTCTCGCCGCTTATCACGGCCACTGGCGTAGACCGGGCCGTTAGGGATGGATATGGATATCAAAATATCCGAATTATCCATATCCGTATCCGGTAAAAATGTCAATATAGATATCTGCATCCGTATCTGATTTTAAAATGGATACTAAATGAATGTATCCGAATCCGTTTTTCATTGTTTTTCTCTATCCGATTCCATATCCGTATCCGAAACATTCGGTACCATCCGTATCCGTAAAACATACATTATATTATAAACCATCTAAATGTTATTTATATGACTGGTAATTATTATAAAATGATTTTAATCTAATATATGTTGTTGTGTATTATTTAAATTATTCAAAAAAATATTTATATGGATATATTTATTTAATATTAATTATTTTTATGCATTAAAACTTTAGATATTTATTTGAATCTTTACTTATCAATTTGTATTTTACGCTTTGTGCTTTAATCTTTATTTGTTTAATAATTTTTTTCTACTAAAACTACCGGAAAGCATGTTGATAATCATTATTGTTAAAACGAAGTAGATATCCGAATTTAAATCCGTATCCGAAACGACCGTTTTGTATTCGTATCTGATGACATCCGCATTCGTATCCGAATTCGAATAGAAATATAGTAATTAGTGACATCCGAATTCGAATCCGGTCCGTATCCGATCCCAATCCATCGCCAGGGCCGTCTCGGTCGCGCACTCGCGCTGCTTGCTCCGCTCACCAGTCATTTTCTTGTGATATCGTCCATACAAGTCCTCGCACAGTGTTGACCCGCCCACTCGGGGTAATCGGTCCAACGACAGGCAGCACTGCTAGCTTCCGTGTCATCCCCGTCGTCCACAGCTCGCACTCATTAGTCATTATCGCGCGATATATACATAAATGTCTTTTATATAGACAATGTGTTTTGCAGATTTGTCACGACCAGAGTTGTTTGACCGTTGATTTTTAATACGGTCTTTATCTTTTATTAAGTGGGTGCGAAGTCCATAGATATTTTACTCGTAGAGTTTCAGTTACTAATTTTCTATACATGTATCGGATTTGTATTCGTTCGTTCCACAACCCTATAATATGCTACTTTAGTTTTTTTTGTTCCTCTTGAGAGTTGAGAGGAATGAAAGAATCTATTATTCATCTTACCTTGTTTAGTTAATCCTAAAATGACTTGAATCCTATTGAGAGCCATCATTCTTGGGGCAATACAAATGCCGAGTCTACCCATACGTCTCCGCATGGGCTACTAATGTTAACATAAGCATGAGAAAATTATAGAACTACTACTAATCAAAATCACTAATCTTCGCTCCCTCCCATTTGTTCAAATCTAAGAGAAAACATATATATAGATACTGGTTGTTCTTCATCTATATTTGTTTACAATGGAGTTAGCTTACAACTATTTCTTTTGACTTCACTTCGTATATGCTATTAGTGATATAAAGAAGCAAGTCATATACACAAGTGTATTTCCCCCCAATTTTTTATAATATTAGAGATTAGTAATTTATATGTAGATTTGATGGTCTATCTTATTAATATTGATCTAATAATTTTCGATCGTTAATAGGAAGATGTGATTGGAGGAGCTTAGAAAAGTCCTCCCATCCATCTATTGACGAAGAACGACGACTATATGCGAATACAAGGTCAATGTCATTGTCCCAAGAACAGTACATTAAATACAAATTTATATTTTGTAGATTTAATTCATATCTGCAAAAATTCACGTGTGAAATCTTAATGGGATTTTATATAGAGAGATTGTGAACATTTGATAATTAACGTAGCAGCAGCAGCAGCAGCATGTAGACGAAGGCCCGTAGGATTCAGATTTTTGGGAATATGCAGAAAATTGCGATCAGATGTGCCATAGGAGTAAACATGCATAGATGGGTTGCTTTCTTGAAATGGACAAATTAAACTTGACCGTGTGAAAAGTACTATGTAGATGGAAAACATGAATTCAGGAACCTTCGTTAGGCATGTCCACCGAATTTCCACACCTCAATAATTGACCTTTTTTGTACACTGTGATGCATCAAATGGAGCTTTACCATGTTCTATAAAAATAAAATACAGATGGCAGAACATGTTTGCTCTACTATCTCCAAGCAACCATTAATTCCCCCATAGTTAGCAGAGAGCACAGTTTTCTTCATTCATATAAGAAAATTGTAGGAGCCATGGTTCGACTTGTGCTATTATTAGCAGTGCTGGGGACGACACAATCGTTGCTGGTAACACGCACAGCAGCAGCGGCCTCCGCCGCCGCTACGGCCCTCGACGGCTGCCCGACGACATGCGGCAACCTAACCTTCAGCTACCCCTTCGGCATCGGTGCTGGATGTTTCCGGAAGCCAGACTTCGAGCTCATCCGCAACGACTCCGTTCTTCCCCCGAAGCTTTATTTACGTGATGGCATCACTCAGGTGGCTGGTAATATTTCAACGACCGATACGGGGTCTCCTGAGGACGGCTACAATGACTATATTGATGTCGCCTTAACTTATACCATCCCCATGAGAGATGGTGTTGATGTCTACAATATTTCGTGGAATTCTCCAGGGAAATCCTTCACTGTTTCTTACGCAGGGTTCACTGTCGTTGGCTGCGGCTTCGATGTATACTCTGCTGACAGGGATACTAATACAACCGTGCAAGTCTGCACTCTTTCATGTCCTGCGGGGATCGCGGACACAAAGGCGATGGTGCACAACTGCAATAGCACTGCAGGATGTTGCATCGTAGATTTGGAGAATATTCGAGCCTTTGGTCTCAGTTTTGTACGGCACAACCAAAGCAGCAATGTTCTTCCGGTGCAGCCTAACCGGCGGAGCTCTTTATTATGGGATCACATAATAAAAGTGACTACAGCTGGTGCCAGACTCAAATGGAACATCATCGATCAACGAAGCTGCGCAAGCGCCAAAGAAAATAATACGAATTATGCTTGTGTTGCCAACAATAGCCAGTGCATCGACGAGAGTGAAGACTCATTAGCTTTCGGGTATTCTTGCAAGTGCAATCCTGTTTACCTTGGCAATCCTTACATTCACAACGGCTGCTTGAAGGACACAGGTATCTTCTCCATATCTTTTTTTCACTACAATAATATTAATTAATATGAGTTATATTCCATATATTTAAGCTTTAGAGTTTAGATTTGACTACAGATTCAATTAGAGATATTTTATAGTTCTTGGAATTAATGGTAGTCATCCATTATTGTCGATGATATCATAGCTATAACTATAGAGGAACCTATTGTATTGAAAGGAACCAAAGTGGCCATAAAAATCTCATTTAATTTGCTACATATTGTTAAATCTGGCATACACTATATTGACTAGAGTATCTCTTGTCTTTCTTCCCTCTTGATTCACTATATTAACTAGAGTATCTCATGGATCTGCACTGTGTTTAGCCAAGAAAATAGAGGAAAATCCTATGCACAGGAATGTGTTATCCATTTTCAGGGATTGACGACAAATGTGTTTTTTTTTGTGTGCAATGAAGTAATCCATATTGAATATTTGCACCACTTTTCTGGTACAGATTACAACCCATCTCAACAAAATCCTGATTGCAGCCCTTCATGTGGAAGCATTACCGTTCCTTTTCCGTTTGGAATTGAAGAAGGTTGTTTTGCAAGGCAAGAATTTTATTTGAACTGCACAAACAAGACGTCTTCCACCCTCCTAATGAGACACACTTATCCGGTGACAGAAATTGATATTGAGAAAGGGCTCATAAAATTCACATTTCCCAACGTAGAAGAAGCATCAAGTCTAATAGAAATAGTAACGGAGGACGATACTTACAACGATCCTGCTAGTGTTTTTGTTGTTTCCGATATGTCAGCCTCTTTGACATGGGTTGCTGCTAACCTAACTTGTCAAGACGCACAGGCAAATAAATCTGGGTATGCATGTGTTAGTACCAATAGCAATTGCATCCCAGTCAATTATACGGATGGTTATTTTGGCTACCAATGCAAATGCTCCAACGGATTTACAGGAAATCCGTACGTCAAAAATGGTTGCCAAGGTAATCAAACTATTGCTTAATTATGTGTTCACATAATTTGTGGGACTTGTAAATTGTGCCCCTAGTGCTTAAATATAGGTGTAATTAGGGGGTGTTTGATACACCCATCTAATTATTGCTAAAAATTAGTTGTTTTTTTATCAAATAAGCCTAGCTAATGAAGTGGCTGATAGGTGTGTAATAATTAGCTAATCCAAATAGAGCCTAATACAATAAATTTAAATATAGAGTTCTCTTCCACTTCAAGTGCTAATTTTAAATAGAGGAGTACCACACCTATCTGGCGGAGAAACTTAGTAAGGCTGCGTTTGATTGGGAGCTTCGGTGCGGTGCAGCGTGGGGCAAACGTGCTGTGCAAGCCCACACCTCAAGAAACGAACAGGGAGGTAACAAGAAAATTGTTGCTGTGGGGTTGAAGCCGCGTGTGGTTGCTGTACTGTCAGGTCTTAACTGGAGGCACCAACCAACTGACAAATACCAAAAAACTATAGTTATATAGGAGGCTGTGTGTTTTTGTTTCGTATATTAAAACTAACGGTGGAGATCTAGGGTGGGTAGATAATACGCAGGTGAAAATTGTTTCTAATAATTTCACTCCTTAATAGAGACTGTCATCACCCTGATGTACGTTTTTTTAAAGTACTTTTTGCTGGACATGACAAATCCTAGCTTGTCTTTAAAGACACGGATAGCACCTTTTTAGTTTAAACAGCACATTATTAAAATTATTTATAAAGCACAAGTTTAAGTTAAACACTTTTAACCTATAGCTCTATACACGCCTATCATGTATTCATCTTAGCCCTTAGATTTAATTTAGATTAGACATCTGACTGTAGATTTATAGTGTCCCCTCAATAAAATAACATGACCGACCAAAACCTACAATAGGAACGCTTAATATAAAAGGTAACATATCTAGTGCAATTAAAGTTTTAGTGCAACCACAGTGCAACTCTACTAAAAAAAGTTTTAAAAAATTTTGAAAAAAAATCATGAACGTAAATCTTAGCCTACCTCATCTATATATAAAATTTTATGATCAAATTCGTCCTACTCTAGCAGTTACAAAAAAGACAAATTTTCTGACAAACAGTAATAGTTCAAATGCATCCCAAATTTATCTTTTTTGTATCTGGTAGTGTAGGATGAATTTGATTATAAAATTTTATATATAGATGGGGTAGCCTGAGATGTATATTCATGATTTTTTTCAGAATTTTTTGAAACTTTTTTAGTATGGTTGCACGGCGGTTGCACCAAAAATTTAATTGCACAAGATATATTCCCTAATATAAAAATACCAAAACAGGCGTTCCTGCCGTAGGAAGAATGGCAAGCGGGGTTTCTGCTGCCTTCTTTTTTTTCACCAAAAATATCACTTACCCACCGGTGGAATACACCTAGTTTTCTCTCCCACCAAGCCCGGAGAGTTTGAGTCTACAAGTTATACTGCGTTGTCTAATCCGGGGCAGAGTCAGGACTTTAACTTAGGAGGACCGATATCGACAAATAACAAAAAAAATATAGAGAGAGTGACTATTTTCACGAAGATAACAAACATTATATCATTTAATTATACAAATATAGATAAATAACTACTAATTATTATACAATATTTGTAGAAAAATGCACATAAAATCATGATTAGTAAAAAATTAAACTCAAAATTCATCATTTGTAGGAAAAATGGATTTGATACTATGTAATTTTGGGAGCCTTGGGGTGCTTGGCCCCACTAGACACCCCCCTCTCTCGGCCACTCGTTTTTCTTCTTCCCCTTTCCGGATCCAAGATAAGAACAAGGCTCAGTTATACATTGTCAAACATGATACAATCAGTACCATAATGGCATAATATTACATCGCTTGTGCAACCTCGTAATTGCATACACAGAATAGTCAATATGGCCTTCGAATCACGACATGACACCAAAGACACATTTGGATCTTTTTTGTCAAAAAAGAGGCAGAAACTCGAAAACATGCCAGCTATTATACCAGATTAGGAGAGGAAATACAGAATCAGCGGAAGGAAATATGGTCATTTTTACATGTCAAATCGGATCTTGTGGGTAAATTGAGCATAGCTCAGCTAGTTGGTTCAAGTCCTCGACTTGACACGGGTGATCGCGCATTTAATGGCATATTCTTTCAGTGGTAGGCGACGCTTCCGTCAATAGTAAGGTGCATGTGGTGATTTCATCAATCTCAAGATTTGTTGACTCAGTTCTCTTGAAGGTGCTCATAGCGGTAGAGTTTGCATACGTGTGTTCATAGGGGGTGATACAACCACCATTGGATATAAAATTGACTCCTCAGATTGTTTAATTGCACACTTGCATACATATAAGTGATTGCAATTTTCACTTATGACACCATTTTCTTAGTATCACCTAGTACCAATAATTTTTAAAATGTTAAATTTTGCTGGACGGGTTTTATTTTTTTCAACTATTCTAAACCTTGTAAAAAGATATCTGGTTCAGATTCAAAGAAAAAAGAAAAATTCGTAGGGGTATTAACAAAATTCGGTTCAGAACTTCAGATTCAAAGAACGTGTGTGTGTGAGAGGAAGCGTGGATATCTTGAGGCAAAAGAAAAAAAAAATCAAGAATAGAGGATGATGTTTTGAGCGGACTAGACCGACAGCTGGGCCACAAATGTAGCCGCATTGTTGCTGGGCTGGTCTTGTTTTATGAAGCCAAACTTAGTTCTATTATTTAATTTTTATTTTTAGAACCATTTGTTTATTTAGTACACTATTCACTGTTCCGAGCAAATTTTTAAGACAATTATATATCGCGATGTTTGCACAACTAATCTAATAATTAATTATGGTTTATTTCCATGGAAATTGAGTTTACTCATATGAAGAATTTGAAACATGTTTTAGGAATATTGATGAAATTAAAATAAGATTTGAGCCATTAGTTCTAATATTTTAAGTATAACTATTGAGTTTGCATTGTTTAAAAAAAGTCCTTGGTTTTATGGATATATAAATTTCAATTGGTCTATAAGTTTATAGCTTATGTTTTAGCTAATAGTTTTTCGAGCCTTTAATTTTTGGGAAGGGTTTAAGAATTAACTTGTTTATTGTTAGCAGAAATTTATTTATGAACAAATTATTTTCATATGTGAATTCAGACTATTAAGTCTGTAGGGGCAAACTCTGTATTGGTTGGAGAAACAAGGGCATAATAACAAAGTTAAAAAAGTCATAATGGTATGGTTAACTTTGTGATGAACAGTTTTTTTACACGTGTAGACGTCCGTGCATGGCCAGTTGGTCACTAGTAATAGAAGTTCTAGCTTCAACCTCTTCGTGTATGTAGAGACACCATGTAAAAAACACGGCTCAACATTATTACTAAATTTAAATGATAAAGAGACATCCATGAGAGGCAGAAAACAGCATCGTGTTGGCTCCAGATATCGGCAAGCAAAATTCACAGCTCCTTTGGTTCGTTACTTTGATAGAATTGCACTTTGAACCAACGTCACTGCATCCCTTTGGATAACACAACGTAGTTGAGAAAAAATCATCATCGATCGCCCTTGGATGGGGTGGTGTTGTACTACTGCACAACGATCTGCACACAGCAGATACCGTAGCTTATCCGAGAATAATAGGTTTAAGATGTACATCATTATAAATTGAATGGTGAATCCAATTTGATTCCAAAACTCATCAATCTCATCATCTGAACATATGGTTCTTGCTGTTGTGAATAAACAGCTTGACGGCAGAGAGAGAGAGATGCTTGCTATCTCGATATTGCATCAGGAAATGAAGGGGATAATAATGATAAATGTGTTAGTTTTTCCACATTTCATTAAGTGAATCATTGGATTCGTGTGTACAGAGCTTGAATACTTAAAGCAAAAAGCATCTTGTTAATTGCAGATATTGATGAGTGTAATGATCCAAACAAATGTGATGCAATATGCTACAATACTATAGGAAGCTACATCTGTACCGAATGCCCCCAGAATACAATATATGATTGAACAAAATTTCAGTGCGTCTCAGTGAAACAACATAATGCTCTCGAAGGTAAGCAGTGCTTTGATGTAGTTATCTAGTCAAAATATATAGAGGCAATGTTATATCCAAATTTATGACATATATATAACAGTGACATCAAAATTTCAGGTATTACCATTGGAGTGAGCAGCGGTCTTGCTGTTCTACTTCTTAGTATAAGTGCGACATACCTCACTCGCAAATGGAAAAGAAATGTTCAAAAGCGAATGCGAAGGAATTATTTCCGAAGAAACAAAGGTCTACTTCTCGAACAATTAATATTAGCTGATGAAAATGCTAGCGAGAAGACGAAGATTTTCACCATGGAAGAGCTTGAAAAGGCAACAGATAATTTCGATTCCACTCGTATCCTGGGCCGGGGAGGACATGGTATGGTTTATAAAGGCATCTTATCTGACCAACGTGTGGTTGCAATAAAAAGGTCTAAAGTCATTGAGGAAGGTGAGATCAATCAGTTTATCAATGAAGTTGCAATTCTTTCCCAAATAAATCATCGAAATATTGTAAAGTTATTTGGATGTTGCCTTGAGACAGAAGTCCCACTATTGGTTTATGATTTTATTCCAAATGGTTCACTTTATGACATCCTTCATGT
Source organism: Paspalum vaginatum (assembly GCA_030272315.1). Taxonomy (NCBI): domain Eukaryota; kingdom Viridiplantae; phylum Streptophyta; class Magnoliopsida; order Poales; family Poaceae; genus Paspalum; species Paspalum vaginatum. Next base: position 39,949,978 of record CM059018.1, read on the forward strand.
TGATTCATCAAGCAGTGAGTTTGTTTTATCATGGGACAACTGTCTCAGAATTGCTGCAGAAGCTGCTGGTGCTCTTTGTTATCTTCACTCTGCAGCATCAGTATCAGTTTTCCATCGTGATGTGAAGTCATCCAACATTCTCCTGGATTTAAATTACATAGCTAAAGTGTCAGATTTTGGTGCTTCAAGATTAGTTCCAATCGATCAAACACATGTTGTTACAAATGTCCAAGGCACATTTGGATACTTGGATCCAGAATATTACCATACTGGGCAATTAAATGAGAAAAGTGATGTTTATAGTTTTGGTGTGGTACTCTTGGAACTGCTTCTAAGGATGGACCCTATTATTACAACTGAGTCAGGTATGAAACAAAATTTGTCAAACTACTTTCTATGGGAGATGAAGGATAAGCCTATTTCAGAGATAGTGTCACGTCATGTGCTTGAGGAAGCATGTGAGGAAGAAATCAATTGCGTTGCCTCACTCGTGGAGATGTGTTTGAGACTCCAAAGTGAAAAAAGGCCTACTATGAAACAAGTGGAGATGGCACTACAATTTTTAAGGTCGAAACGTACTATTGCAATAGCTGAAGAGGGGCAAACTTTGCTAACAAAGACGGATATAGACAGCTATCAACTGTCTGGTATTGATTTTGGCAAGAAACCTAGAGTTGCGTCATCCCAGCGTAGCAATAGGTTGTATAGCTTTGAAGAAGAGTTTTTGTCAAGTGCTAGTTTGCCACGTTAGATGTTCCTCTCAAGCTTCAATGGCCGTTCCTCCATTGTAATTATTCCTAAGTTAAGTGTTGGGTACCACACACTTATACATCTAGTAGACAAGAAGCAGCAAGCCGGCACATTGCCCATGACGGTTTTAGACGCCATTTCTAGAGTAATTTTTTGCCTCTAGACTCTGAAGATATGTATGACAGGTGATTTTATTTATTGTTAGGAATTTGATGTTTGTTACAAGTGGCAACTGAATATGTTGTAAGCTTCTGTTCATCATGTATGCGGAACTGTGATGTAGAGATAAGCTAGTACATGTGTCGGTGGATGATCACATTCAGGCATCAAATTTGAAAAGAAAGAATATTTGTTTATGTCTGTCAATATCTAAAATGGATGAAATTTCAAAAATAAATGGGCCATATAAAATTGTTAGGATGCTCCAATCAAACACCATTATATTATAACTATACACGTTTACGGTAGTCCCTCAAATCATGTTGTTGCAGTGGATGGGCTAATATTTTAGAGACATAAGTATTAAAAGTTAATGGAAATATTTTTGACCCGCTACTTGTTTTCTAACACAAAATGTGATAATACTCCTTAAACTCTACCTCCTTAAACTCTACCCAATTGTGATAATACTTTTTTTTACCAAGTCACAACACATAGGCTGCTTTTGTGCCTATATTTACAGTTTCCTCCTTTGCATATTTTTAGAATTTAGGGCAACCTTATCATGGACTCATGGTTGTCTTAGCTTATGTTGTAGCCTATGTGTTGTGACTTTATGGATCTAAATTTTTCTAATATTGACTTTAAGGTTTTTATATTTATTTTCGCTTTGTTGAAACTCTATTGCTTTTTGTGGCTATTATTAAAAAAAATCTGTTTTTTGCATTTCATAAAGTACATCCTCTAAGCTAATAAAATGTCATAAACATGGGTCATACCATGTTCTCTGTTGAAGGAGAGAATTATGAGCATATTTGTATAATTTTTAAGAATTAAATAAATAGTTGTTAGGGTTCAACTATGGACACATAACTGCTTTAATATTTAAATAAAAGATATAAATTTATTTAAAGTATAAACTAAATTAATCCGTCATCATGATGCATTGTTATAATTTAAAACTCATTAATAGTGACATCGATGTGTGATTTGCTAGTTAAATGTTTTCATGATTAGTAATTTGTGCAAAAAATACTTATCACCAAGGAACGCATACAAATGTAATATGCATGGTTTTACATGCCATGCATTTTTACATTGACTTAGCAGTAATTGAGAATTAAGTATGTATAAGTGTATTTTATGATTTTTATCATACTCCCTCCATCTTAATCTAAAAGGTCATCATGTATTTTAAAATGTCAAATTTCGTATTTTTTGACTAACGATTTATCTTATATTATATCATTTATGGTAATACAAATTTGATCATGATAATTTATAAAGTATTTATAAATATGAATCAAACAACACCACATGCATGGTGGTCATCAAATTGTTAGACTAATTATTGGTAAAAAAAATAGAATGTTTTTCTTTATTAAATACTTTCAAACCTTATATTTTGAGATGCAGGGAGTAGCAGACAAAGAGAATTAGGATGTAGATTTAAGGAGTTATTTAAGATTATTTTTAATATAGTAGCAAAGGTGGGTAATTTTGAAGTCAATCTATGTGTTAATTTAGACTAAATTAAGAACGCTTGAGGTGTATATTTTATATGCAAATTTAGGTGGTTAGCTTACATTGTTTTCATAGGGGTAGATGTGGGTATTTGAGATGCAAATTTATAGCTTCACCTTAGTTATCTTGCTAAGGTACAGAAATACTTAAATCCACAGAAATTCTCTAAAAATGATAAACATCCTGTAACATATTTATACTAAATGTTTCATCTATGTTCTTTTAAAAGAATATTACGTCACACGGGTTTTTTTTCTATAGAGAATGGTTAGGTTTCTATTGATGGGCTCGGTTCATGTCGGGCTTGGACCATAACCACAGGAATGGCGGCTCTCCGCGCAACCAGCCGTCGCTACAAAAACTCCAAATTAAAAGGTTTGACAGCTCCCAAGGTCAAGGCTTTTGTTGTTGTTGGTTTGAGTGGTTCGGTAGCCGGTAGGCAATAGCCTCGCACCACGGCACCGCGCTACCACAGGCGGTGCGAACTTGGGTTCGCATGCAGTGAGGCTAGGAGAGGAGGACCATGCCGGCTCTGCAGCTGCCTCTACCGCACCCAAGCACCTCCCCAAATTGCTATTTGGGGCGCACGCGTCAGATGCCCCTCTTAGCGCGTGGCCTTACGCAACCATCATGTGGCGTTGTCGGGACGGCTCGGGCGGCGCGGAAGGAGGCGGCAGCCAATGGGTGGGGAGGCCGTGGCGAGGGTGCCGAGGCGCCGACGGCCTCCGGGGTGGCGGTGGACGGGGCAGGGAGCGGGGGTGGCGGCAGCAGTGGTTAGGGTTAGGGTTTGGGGCTGGAGGCCGCCGCCGACCCTTCTCCTCCACCTCCAGTGATAAAGGGGAGGTCAGAGGCGGCCGCCGGCCCAACGGAGGTGGCAGGTGGTGGGCGGCGGAGAGACCGGCGGCGAGGACGCTGCCGGTCGGACAGGGGAGGACAGCGGTTGGGGAGGACCGGCAGCCGAGGCGAGGCGGCCCCTAGGTTAATGGTGGGCGGCGGCGGGCTGGCGGCGGTGGGTAGAGTGGTGAGGCACTAGAGAGACGCCGGCCGCGGATGGTGCGCGAGGTGGTGGTGGGAGGTGGCGAGAGAGGCGGGGGCAGAGGAAAAAGATGGGCACCGGGAAAAGGTGATAGCGCGCGTAGAAGAGAGAGGCCAAGAACCTCCTCATATGGCTAGCCAGCAGCAAGCTGGCTCCGATCCAGCGGCCTGACAAAATTATTTGTTTCTTCTTCGTTCGCTGTCGGGGTCAGGTGATCCTACTGGCAGGGTGAAGGTAACGGATAAGGGTGGTGACTAGGAATAGCTGATGACTCATCCAGCCGTGTCGATCGGGCCACACGTAGGCTTTTTCGTCTCAACTCGACCAGACGTTCAGAAGCCGGCCGGCCGGTCCAGTCAGTACAGTGCCCATCTCCACCCATCATCGGCAGCATGGGCATCTCTACCCGTCCCGCGGCGGGGCGGGTGCGTTCCTTTGCTTTTTCTCTCCGCCACACAACTGGCAGACACCCAAATTCCCAATTCAGCCCCACGGCACCACACGGCCTTGACATGTCCACGGAAGAGAACCTGGATGGCAACCAGGGAAAGATGCCCTGCAGGCCTCTTTAAAACGCTGGAATTTTACGGTCCATCAATCCATGTTCTCGTACGTGCTAGAATTTTATTAGAATATATAAATTTAATTCTTAATAATATTAGAGTTGATTATTTTGATTCATTTTTTGTAATAGTGTTGTGATTGATTTATGTGCAAATTTGTAAATTGTTTTAATTTATCTTCTATGATAGCATATTGGGTAGTTTGTATGCGGATTTAGAGTTTATTTTAATTCATTTTCTATGATGCTATGGTGAGTAATTTATATGCAATTTTATGAGATTATTTAGCCCATATTTTATAATGATATGGTGGGTATTTTTTATGCAAATTTATGAGGTTGCTATATTCATATTTTATAATGGCATGGTGGGTAATTTTTATGCAAATTTAGAGGTTATTTTAATTCATATTTTATAATGGTATGGTGGGTAATTTCTATATAAATTTTGGGGGTATTTTATTTCATCATTCATAATGGCATGGTGGGTAATTTTTAGAAAACATAATAGATCTAGTGACTATTATTATTAGAGTTATATGATAGACCGCCAAATGTTTCTTTTTGTGAGAATTTTTAGGTTTTATCTTTTTTTCTAACGCGTCTGGTGAGAATTAACGTGTAAGCTCCAAAAGGAGCCTCCAATTATAGTAAAATTAAGATTGTAAAAAACTTCATAAAAACAGTTCAATTCTAAAATATATAGAAATAGAAAAAGTCTCCTGTTCCAAACGGACCACCAAATTGAACAGACAATAAAGCCAGCCTCAACGGCCCGTGCGACGTGCGTGTGATGAGATCACAGCGGCTGCGAAAAAGATACACATACACGTCTGCATATAATAACAATCTCATCCAGCTGCTGCATGGCATCGCATTGCATGCAGCACCGTGCTGGGGAAAAAGCAATGATCATTGGGGCAGGCAGCTCCAGTTGTCCACACAAGAGGCGTGTACACGAACAAGCGGCCACAACACAACCAGAAGCCAGAAATAAATCTATAGCCTACAGGCGTACTCCATCTCTTCATGCCAAACTCATTTCGCTTTGATTAACACGACATCAACGCAACACAACCCCGCCATTGACTTTTTCTTTCGTGTGCCTAACAAACAGTGCAGCATACGGAAATCATGCGTCCATGACCGGCCAGCAGGACCCCCCCCCCCAGCGCTAACCCTGACCAAACATCAACGAAATCATATCTCTGGCTGCATACTGATTCAGCAGCAGACACCTTCGCTGGGCTGGGTGCATTGGGGATCCAATGAGCTGATGATGCTTCTCGCTCACTGACAAAGACGACAGAGCATTATTCTCGACGAGATATCTGCACCTGATGCACATCGGCATACGAATGCATGATTAACAGAGGACAAACAGGCATCACCACAGGTCCACAGCCATGTGTGACGATGACGATGACCAGATTATGCTCAGCAACAAAAGGAAGAAGAAAAAGGGATGTGCACTTTGGACATACGTAGCTTATTTCATTCATTTATTTATTCTACCTTGGGGGAAACCTTTACGCGTACAAAATTGTCCCATCAAAAAGTTGCCACCTAACGCCGAAGAGAGTTTCTACTCCCTCATCTCGCGCAACTCAATTGACAGCCGACCGATCCTTGGGTAGTGTACAGGAGAGCCTCCCTTACGTACAAGGCTCAATGGAATCGAATGGAATCTCTATATACAGAAGAGGGGGCCTAGCTAGCTAGCTAGGCGCCTGGATTTTAACTACAGGGGGGCTGGCTCCCTTGTATGAGGAGCTAATGAATCAGAAAGAATTGAGGGGTGCGTGCTGGTCTTCCAACGCTTACATCTCCCGGAGCAGGTTGCTGATCTTGCGGAGCTCAGTCAGGGCGGACATTGCCGTCACCTGCCCTTTGCCTCCAAGGATGTTGTTCGAGAAGTTCTCCATGGCACTTGGCTGACCAGCGCGGTCTTGCTGGAACGCTGATTCGATCACCTGTGAATTGCATCCAGATAATGTTATCCTCATGTTTTAAAAAGCGTTCTGGATGAGAAAACCTAAGGTGATGTAAGGACATGCATGCTGTCTAGTCTAACTATAAAATGATGACAGCCTTTAGATAGAAAGTGCCATCAGCAATATATAATTATGAATTACTAGTAAGGGCTGCCTAGCAAACAAAAACATTAAACGAGAACACCAAGGGGCAATAACAGGTGGCAAATACAATACCTGAATATTTTCAAGCATATTCTGTCCAATATTCTTGAGTGTGCCCAACACCTTCTTATCACCAGAAGCCAAAATTCATGCCACCACGGGAGTTATCTGAACTGACATCAGGAGGTGAAGAGCCAGGAGGAGGAAGTGCATCATGTTTACCATCTGATGCCTCAGCACTACCCTTCTCCACATTGCCTTCACCTGAAGGTCTGCCAAACCTCAAGAACCATGGTAGCTTATTAATAAATGGCTTTCTCTCATTAGATACCGTGCTTCCCTCAGAGGGTCCAATTGGATCTGCATTTTTCTCAGATGCTGTTGCTTCTGAGACGGTTTTGTCCTCAGCGTTACAGCTAGGCGACTCGTCTTGTGAAACCTCATCCCTATCATCGTCACCAGCGAACGAATTTGTAGTGATGCTGCTACTCTCAGAATCATTGTCTCGACAATTCTCAGGTTCATTACCAGAACTAGCTGCATAGAACACTGGAGAATTCTCACCACTGGAACAAGCTTCTGCCCTTTTTGGTGAACCCTCGTCGGCAGGCTTCACTGGTGAATCTATAAGCGGGTTGACAATTGCAACACTTGATGAACTTACTGTCAAATTCTCACTAGCTGCCTTTAGCTTTAGCTGCGAGGGCCTTTCAGAACTCATAAGAGGCTCCTTGTGAATCGAGACAATAGGGAATTCGTCTTGCTGAAACTTCCCAGCAACTTCACTAGACCGTTCTACTTCATCTGGATAAGAATTCAGAAGACACCGTCTCACTGAATTCTTGATGTCACCCTTCACACTTGTTACCTTAACTGGAGAAGGATCTGACTCCGTCCTAGATAAACCAAGTCTCTGGCTCAAAGCTTTCTTTAGTGATTTCTTATAAGAATGAGCCTTTTCAATCTCCTTTGGAGCCGTTCCATCCTTGTGCAAGTTTCTCCACTGCTCTTCCCAGTAACTTTCAGCTAATGGATGCAAAAGGGTCCTTGGAGGAGTTGAAGTAGCAAGATTACTGTAAACCCTATCATAATCATAGCTATCCTTCTTTGATAGGAAAGATGGGGTTGATTTGTTCGCATCAATAGCAATAGACTGCAGAGATTTGGCTTTCTCAATTAGCTTATGCACATCAACATTGTTTGGAAAGTTCAATAATCTCTGAAGACAAGACGTATTAATTTCAGTAGCCAACAGAGATGATCTAAGGTGAAGAATCATAGAGACTGCCATGGCTGCAATGAATGCCCCTCTGGATGAGCACAAGATCTTAAAATTGTATTCTTCATTTTCTCTGAGCAGCATATTATTGGAACAAGCAAAAACTTCATCCCATACGACTAAAAGATCATTGAGGCAGAACTCTCGTCCAAACAAGACCCGCAGCCAACGAAGAGCGAAATATTGTGGTTCCACATCCAGCTCAATGAAATGGCTATGAAGAGATGGCTCGACAATGGAAAGCAAATGAAATAAAGATGATGATGCTTCAATAACTGGTGGTAGACTTGAGCTAGATCCAACCTTGGAAGCAGAGAAGAACTCCGCCATGCGGACCACTCCACTACCACCATCCATCAGACCATCAAATATAGAATAGGCATCATGTTCCATGAACCTTTCAGACAATACAATGCCTAGTTCGCCCTCAGCTCCATATGCATCACTAAGTAAAATTATTTCTTTTGTATCCAGGTCAAGCTCATCAAGCGTGTTAGCTTTGGAAGCTCTTTCAGAATCATTGCCATTGTCAGCTCCTGAATGCCATTTTGAGTCCTTTCTAGGCTTATAACTGAAAACCATATCTGTATCTGGGAAAGGCACTCCGTCAAAATCATCATTAAAGCAGTCCTCATGAAGCTTCCGTACTTGAGACAGTCTATCAATGTCAACTTGAAGAACATACACTAGAGGGGCTAGTAGTTCATGCATTCCTGCGGGGAAAAAAAAGTCCATAAGTCAGTAAAGATTTGGCAAGCAAACTAAAAGGCAAAATGGGAGGAAAGCTACTGACAATTATGTGGCCAAACTAATTCATCAAACTTTAATGTAAACAAATCTACAGGGCTATATATCACAGATATGCAGATTTACGATCATTTAGAAAAGGCAACTACTTATTTTCTTACAAGAGAATCTTAGAGCTTATTAATGTCCCCAAGAAATTTCACTTCAAAAATATAATTTGAGATTGTTAAATGGGACGTAACTGCTACCAATTTATTAAAAGCAAACAAAAGGTTTGTGCCATGGACATTTTTCAGAGAACACAAAGTTAAACCAGATATGTGGCAAAGGCTAGATACTGTCGATTACGTATGCAAAGGAGTTACTTACCTTGGCGATATCCACACTCCGGGTGCTGAAGGCACCACATCAACAGTATTCTCCTCAGCATGGCCTGGCAATTAGGTGTTTGAAAGTAACTACCATCTTCTGGATATAATCGAGACAAGTCTTGGTCTACAGTCTTCTCCAACTCGGCCCCTCTGAAAAAACGGCCCCAGTTGCTCTCTGCACAAGGAATTAGGTAAAAAGATAAGATCTTCAGAGTTTAGAAGAAAGCATTGGGGCGAACAGCAAAGAATGCAGCATTATTGCATTTCACCATTCTAAATCTGCTGTCATAAGAAATACAGTCTGTGCCATTTAGAAATAAAACCACACAAGAATTAGTTATCTAGATGTAATAGAAATCTAGAGTCTGGTTCAAGAAAGCGTGCTGCAATAAAATTATAAACTTCATTATCAATTGGTATCCAGCACAAGAGCTTCAGCTTATTTAAGAGAATAAACTTTTACCATATCTACTCTTGTTGGTTGTTTGGAGTTAGGCACTCCTTTCCACTGGTGTAATTATGCTTCTAAGAAGCATAAAGCCAGTATGACTAACTGTAAATACTAAATGGGCCAGATAAACACATTTACACCTTTCAGATTTCTGACCAGCTGTGCTTGGATACCACTGAAATTTCTTGCGTAAAGGCTAGTTCAGGATCCTCATGGGAAAACCAAAATCTATGATGACAGGTGCAGAATAAATATAGCAGTTCCCACTAATATTAACTATTTCAAGAGTCTTGCCAGAAAATAGGTAGCCAACAAAATACATCCACATTCAGAGCATATCATCATGTAATTTCATGTTTACCATTTCTTATCATAAAATCTTGTCTAGGACAAAATACCTGGGTTCTGGGAGAGCGGGTTGTCAACAATAAGGTTGGATGATCTGTCCTCCTCCTTTGGAATGTGTGGATCTACCATAAGGCGGCGCCTCAAACTAACATATCTGCAAGAAACAAGAAACATCTTATCAGTAAAAAGGACCATTGCTCCAAGTCCAATCATACAAAGATGACAAACTCTGCAAGGAGGAGCAAGTCCCCAGAAATAATATTCATACATAAATGACCAGTGCAGCGCTCTCATCAAAATTCATATCCAATTAGCCATGTTCACAATAAAACAATAATAAAGCCGGATGTACTAATTTTGTAAGATTTATTTCTTGAAACCGTAATTGTGCGGGCATTAGCTCTTAATTACCACATGATTTCCTTAAGAAAGGACAGATTTTTTTTCTCTCGTCTCAATCATCATTAGAGGACGAAAACAACACCCGACCACACGAGAACCAAACCAGCAAAAAACACGGGATACCAAGAATAAGAGCCTAGAAAACAAAACAGATTCCTGCTGACAAATACACACCAAACAAGCACATGGGCGATGAGCGCCCTGAACAAGAGCCAATCAGCCTCACCTTCTCCGCGAATCGGCGGCGGCGCGGCGGAGCTCATCGACGGACGCTTCGGGCGACGCCGGCAGGATGCCGAGATCGACCCGCCACCGGACGCTGCGCAGATTCGCGAATCGCAGCCTCTCCTCGTCCGCCATGCGCTCGGCACCCCCTTCAGCCACAGACGAATTTTGACTCCCTCAAATCAACAGCCCCGTAGGGAAGCCAAGAGCGCCTTTCCACGAGGCCGGACGCTATAAATAGCGGCAGCGTGTATCTGTATCGACCCAGAAAATAAGGATCTTTGGTGGAATAAAGATCGGGATTCTGGAGGATTTTGGTGGAGGAGGAGGGGAGAGGTGAAAGGAGCTGATTTTTCCTCCCCCTCTTCTGCGCTCGCGAGAATGGCGTCCCGTGCTCCTGTTTTGGCGGTGGATGATTTGGCTCCTGGTAGGGAGGAGAGGGTGGGTGAGCAAGCTTGAGGAACAGGAAGGCAGGGGGGATGGCTCGCGCTCTCTTTTTCTCTCTCCTCTCTTATTATCTTGCTTGGGTTTTCTACTTTTCGTTTATTATTAGGAGAGAGAATCTAGAAGAGGTTAGGAATTTTGTTCTCTATTGGAAGGGAGTAGGAGTTGGTTAGAGAAGTGGAGACGATGATGAGTTGATGACTAGGATGACTAGGGAGTGATTGGCTAGGTGACTTGGCTTATTGGCTTCATCTCTTGTTCTCTTGTCTATCTGCTCATGAATATAGTTTATGTTTACGTAGTTTTCATGACATTGTTTTTCATATATTGCTCTTTTTTCTTGTGTGTTTTGGTTGTGAAGGGAATATGAATGGATGGGAGGAGAGAGAGGTTGGGATGATGATATGCCCTTCTGCTGTGTGGTCTATTTTGGTGGAGGTAGGAAACATTAAAGTACTTCGGTCCACAATGTTTTATCGACATTTTTGGCTCGAAGTGCGTAAAAGGATTTTTTTTTTCATGTGACTTCTATGATTAATAGGAGGGCATATGTAAATATGGATCAAATTGAAGGTATCTTATACATCAAAAATTTTATATCGACATAATATCTTTAGCTTCAGGTTTGCGACGCAGGGGACATGTCATTGCGCTGAGAGCATGCACGTAGATAAAGTATAGGCCACAAAAATGATTATCCCGTTTAGAATAATTTTGAATTTTCGCATGGAAACACATATAGTTGAAGATTAATAAAAGATGTTGCTGAATTGACTTTCTTGTGCAACGAGGACGGAGAGAGCTCGGTAACTTTTAGCAAATGGAAAGCAAAATTTCTACTTTACGACATGGTTGATTTTGTAATATATATTTGGACATAAAATGGACTCAAACATAGCATTTGATTTCCTTCCTTCATTGTTATTTCTAACTAAACACAATTAATTAATACTAGTAGTTGGAAATGAAGGATGACTTTTGTATAAGTCATCATTGGTAGTTCATGCATTATTGTCACTGCAGTTGATGATAAAACAAACCAATATTATGGCGAATCTTGCATATTATGGCAGCTCACCAAAGCCGTAGCATATAGCCTTAGCACGTACTACTCGTAGCTTAATGTGATAGAGACAAATTGTTGTAATTTTTTGGAATAATGTCATATATATAGCTAAAGTTTTTTTTAGAAAAGAGAAAAATTGGAGTTTTGGACACAACCAAGTTGCTGAAAAAATATGAATAATGTGGTATCCCCCGCCCCCAAATGATATTTGGTAGGGCACTTATCAATAATTAACTACTTTGGTGCTGTGGTGAGAGAGAGAGAGAGAAGGGTTGTTCAGTCTCCTAATTAAAGCTGATAAAGAAAAAGAAAATAATATGTCAAACTCACCGTATTTGGTTTCGAGAGTGTCCTTTAAACAATACAATCGCTGCCGTATACAAACTGGTACTCACAAATTAAAACCATATCTCGCATGCAACGCTAACGAATCACCAGCAGCAGCTTTGTTGGAACAAATCAAACGTATCCTCAACTGGAGATGAACGACAATACGCTAAGCAGCCATTGATTAGCATTTAGGTTGCTTAAAGTTAAAGCATATGCAGAGCGACGGTATAGAACGCTGCACTGCACGTCCAACGGTCACGGTCTAAGTCTTTTGGTGCAGTGATGAATATATACAAACGCTCAGCTGTACGTGGCAGCGTTAATTCTGATCTGATCGGGCTCGCTCTCGGTTTTGATCGATCAGATGGCGGCGGTCTGGATAATTAATGCTAATCGCCTCTCCCGGCCACGGTCAAATCTCAGCCACACGATCGTCGCCTGAGCTGTCTGGCAAATTAAACCAGGCGTAATAGTACAAAGACGATGGTTAGAGGAGGAAACCATGCTCGCTTGAGGAAAATATATACGCCGGACGTACGAAAAGGCTAGCTGCAGCAAGTTCCGGCACGTTTCCGCTCCAGCTCACCGATGGCGACGCTCGAATCATGTTCTCCATACGCATTGCTCATGATTTTGTTGTCGCGTGCAAGTGATATTGATTCGAGGCGTTTTAACTCCCTCCACAAGTTAATTTGAAGCTAAGAGATGACGACCAAGCCAGATTTATTGAGGAGGTCAACCGTGTCAGCGCCTCGTTAGCTCTAGCTATGCCTCTATCTAAAAACCTGTGTGTTTAAATTCTAATTGCACGAGCTGACTGACCGTCAAGAGGAACATCACTGGGACTGCCTTCTTGAATATTTATCGCCGACTGGTTATTTTTAAAATTAAGAAGCGTTGTCAAATAAAAAAGAATAGAGGAAAAGTATTAAAAAATGTGTATTCGCACAAGATTTTTTTCAATAACACAACCAAGATAAGTTACAATCACGCACATGATGCGATATATGACGCTGCCTAGCTTGAGTGACTGGTTCTTGGTAGTTTCATGATGTACGATTGGACATGGTACCCGCATGGAAGGTGCATGCAACATGGGTATGTGCTTGTCCAGCACGTTTCGACGCCAAATTTCCTTTCACTTTCTTCTCGAACTGAATGTATATATACGTCCTCGTTATTGTGCCTGTGACCTGGTAAACGCTAACGTGCTTTAGCCGCCAAATAATACTGGGAGCTAGCACGTAGTATATATTTATGTCCTGTTTTTAATTATCGAATCGCTGTCGCTGAATGAATGAACTCCACAATCGATCGCGGCTGTCAAGAAAGGGAGGCCAATAGTTAGGATAACAGAGCTGTCGGTGTCTGAAATTAACTTGGACGTCTCTTCTTCCATCCACAGGAGTACAACTGAATACTACCCCTATATACAGCGTGTCAGTCATCAGCAGAACACGTCACGTTTTTAAACATGCTTATCTGCCCATCTCCATCCGATTCAGCAGGCAGGCCGGCCAGCTACAGCTGGCGCTGACTGCACCCGTTGCTTGCAAACGCGCGTTCCTGCTGGCCTGACAATTTGACTCAGCTCGAGTTTCAGCCGTACTTTATGTACTGCAGGCGTGTAGTAGTAGTTCGTTCTCTGAATCCGAACGGTTGACTTGCCCGCAAAAGCATGGAATGTTGTTCTTTTCATCAGCTCACTTTCACTCTGAACAGTGACTTTTTTCTCACTGCTTCAGTGATGAAGAGGATTCAAGTACAGCTTCACAACCTTCCACTTCCAGCATGTACCAAGCAAATCGCGCTGTTACTTTATGGCCCAGGGTATACAACTGCCAATCCAAAAAAAGGGACATTAAGACCTAGGCCATATATGCTGCATATTAGTGAGGTTGTGTGTGTATCTTGGCTATGCAGAGGCCTGGGAGTATTTTGAGACTTTGTATCACCTCGATTAAACATCCTATTTTGAAAAAAAAAATAGTGACTTTATTAAATAAGGGACTTCAAGGAGCAGCTGACTGGCAATTGTACTAGCAGCAGGGGGTACATGTGCCCATCACTACTATTAGTATTTTCTAGTACAATCATTTGTGTCCCTACCTTGTCTGGTTAGATCCAATAGTGCACTAGTTTATATATGGCTCTATGCACCACGTACGTACTCTGGTTGAAACATTCCTGGCCGGGGATCATTTCAATCATAAAAATTTTAGAATTCATGCCAGGTACACAAACAAACCCATATTTAGTTGTCATTATCCTTACCCATTCATGTGCGTGCATCTGTCATGTCCTAACCAAATACATACACACCTAAAGGCAACTTCACTTTATATCTATTTTTAGGAACAAAAAAATATCATTGCAGAGAATGTTTTCTCGAGCAAATTATTCTTCAATCCGTGACCTAATAATACGTAGTATATTTGTTATAGAAAATTGCAAAATTGCTTTCAGCTCTCCCCCCTCTCTCTCTCTCAGTGCACGCTCGCTAAATTAAGTTTTCAAGAAAAACAACTGCCAAATACTAGTAACAAAAAAAATTAAGTGTCTGCTATGCTTGCTGACAACATAGCGGTCGGTGGGTAGGGGCGGCTCGAGGAGGCGGTGACGACAGGCCGGGGCCGCGCCGGGCCAAGCGGCCGTGCACTGGCCGGCTGCCAGAAAATGCATGCGTCGCCACTCGCCACCGCCACCGGACAGGTTCGGTGAGCGTCCGCTTTTGCCTGTGTGGCAAGCCAATGGCGACCTCACACACCTCACCGGCAGGAGACTTTTTAATAGGCGGGCAAATTGTGGCGCCAATAATTAGCTTAGCTTAGCTCCAAATTAAGCACAGTCGTTTCCTGTGTGTCCTCAAATTTTGTCATCTCGGTCGCTTTCTGTTTCTGTCACCGACTGAAGATCAGGCGCTGCTAGCTGACTGGTGACTGCTGTACGCGTGTACTGTTGCCAATTAGAATCATGCCTGGCCTAGAAGCATCGCTGACAGTGGAATGTTAAGCTTCTTTTTTCCTGCAACATGCTGGGAGAGTTGCTTGCCACTTGTTATCTTATATAAAATAAAAGGAAAGGCTGCTTTAGATAGAAGTAGAGATTATTACAGTTGGATGTTAAACCGTCAGTAATTTCTGATATATAGCAGGATATATGGATGGTTTGGTCATCATCATCACTTGCTTCAGTTATCTGTACTTATATAGTTATATGATGCAGGGGTATGAGTGGTTTTAGGTTACTTGCTTCAACTGAATATAATTAGTGGTCCTAGTCGTAGGTCTTACATTATAAGTTGCAGGGCTAAGCAGCCAACCAAAGTGGAATAGGTTGCCTCAAAGTCATGAGCATCATCACCAAGTTCTAGTGCAAACAAAAGTAGGCAATGTGGACCAGATCGATTCTCCACCGATACATGCATTATCAGCGATTTGGAGTGGACCACTGGTGGAGCCTGCCAGACAATGTCTCACAACCACAGATCTCCACATTTTATTTAAGAAAAAAATAGGAACTCGATGTTCCAGTTGAACAAAAACCGAACTAACAAATTACTGAAGGTTGTTGAACAGGAGCAGAAATTTCAGTATTATCAAATGGATAATCACGAGTCTGAAGAAAAAAAATCACATTCAGGTATATATGCTCGATCGAGTGTCACAGAAAGTGTAGGGAGAGTCACACATCGAAATCCTGAAGAATCCAATTCTGCCCAGGCACAAGAGACAACAAGGAAGACCGCGACCTCCATCTCTATATAGCCCATGTATTCGTTTAATTTCGTGGACTGACTGCAAGGTCGGTCGGTCAGACTTATCTCGGTTCTCACCTCCCTGTCAGCTCGCAAACGACCGCCAGAACATCCGCCATCGGTCGCATTCTTACAGCTTGCACTGCCAAGGAGACGGCGTACGTCGCCCTCAACAAGGACGAAATAAACAAAAAAAATCGGTTGTAAGCTATCAGTGGTATGGTATTACACAACTTGAACTGTTAGCGACAATAATAATCCATGCATCGGCATATATAGATGTCATCTTGGACAGCAAATCAGCAATCGCCCAGCAGGGATTAGTTTTTGGGTGTACGCAAGCAATCAGTTTTTGTGCACAACCAATAATACCTTCAGATTATTCTTGAGGTACGGTGTCACATGAGCACTGTTGTTAATTACCTGCACATGCTGCATAATTGTACTTGATCTCAGAGAGAGAGAGAGAGAGAGAGAGAGAGGAACAAAAAATGCCAAAACTAGGTGAGGTTCAGAAGACAGTGATCGCATTGGCCCAACAAATATTCTGAACGTACAGTCGATCATGCATCCGTTTTGCGCCAATGGTGCCACCTGGCTCTATTTTTCCGTGGTCTCGAGAATGTTTCTGAATTCCGTATGCACCTCCATTGCTGTACCGTTGAAAAGCTTTCCATCAAGCCTAGTACAGCAGCATTTGCAGCAGTACTTAATTTCCAGGCTAAGTTACTACTACTAACACTAGTAGATCGTTAGCCGTCACTCCGATCTCTTTGCGAGCTCAATCAAGTTCCTTAATTGGATCTTGCATTGCCCTCCTGCGTGGCTATGGCATGCCACACCTGCGTGCTGCGCGGCCTGCAGTTGATCACCGGTCCGGTTGGTTGGTGGTGTTTCAGGTTCAGCCTGTCTATTGCTTATTGCATTGTCGACCTCTGAAGTGGACGAAGACGAACATGGCCGGGACCTTCGCACATACTGACAATCCATGCATATCGTGTTTCACGGGCAGCCTGCAGGCCAATCGAGCAAACGCGTGGTGTGAAGCTGCAGAAGTGCAGAGCTCTCGTGGTGGAGGGTGACGTTCCTGACCTCACGCCGACTTGTGGTCTCACTTCTTCTGCTCCCATCTATGGATACTCTGTCTTCCATTTTTTTTTTCTTTCTTTTTTTCAAAGGAGAGATGGATACTCTTCAGTGAACTACTACTATATATACTTATGACAATAGACTACATATGCTATATATGCACATGAGACATGATTAGGTTAGCCTGTTGTGCTGCTTCCCTAGCTTTTTGCTGCATTATTCATCGAGTACGTGCGTGCATCGTGGTGGTCGGCGTGTGGCGGCGCCGCCTACAAGAATACACTGGCCGCATAAGGTCGTGATGTACTCATCGGAGTATTAGCAGCCGAGCAGTGCTGACGATCGAGCTCTGAGCCCATTTGTGGTTGCGGCCGGTCGTCTCACAGCCGGCCGGCTAGCTATTAGAATGGGCGGCACATGGTGATGTCAAGGCCAGCTGCATATAGCAGAATGTGTGGTCATCTCCTTTTTCTGATGAGTGATGACAAGTCGTTCTGAAATTTTATTAACACTGTTTAACGACGAGGGTGCTGGAAACGTGGCCCCAGGGACAATAATCTCGAGTATCCAGTATTTTAGATAAAGGAATAATCTAGCCTCCACTCAGGTTTGAGTGAAACCTAATCAAGAATACTCTTCTCTCTGTCTAGCGTAGCGCTACAGTGTATAGACAGTCAATATAGGCAGTCCACTACTGACTAGGAACCTAGATTTATTATTTTATGAGTTCAAAAACCCAATGCAGTTTATGTATAGAACAATTTTAGGAACTTCCTACTAATGGCATGTTTAAGTGGATTAAAGAAGAAATCAAAACTTCAAGGCCTGATTAGTTTGTTACCAAAATTTTGGTAGACCAAATTAACTTACTAAAATTTTGGCATGGCACACTTTGGACCAAACTCCTCGGTGAGAGATCCGGGAATAACTTACAGTGTTATTCAAGAAATTTGCTGTGAAAACCAAAAGGAAAATATAATGAATAGCAGGGGGTTAAGACAAACCTCTGTTTACCCCATCTCGTGAATTTGGCCCAAATAACCACACAGGCCCAACAACAATCCCGCCTATCCTCAGCCGTTCAATCCTGTGACGGCCGCTTCTCCTGAACTGAACCCTCGCCGGTGCTGCGGCCGATGCCGCGGGCCCTCTCGTCGGCGGCCGCGTGCGACGGCGTGGTCGCGCGGACCTCCGTCGAGGGGATCCACGGTGCCGTGCAAGAGGCAGCGTGGCGCCACGCTCGGGGGCAGCAAAGCAGTTGCGCTTGGAGTGCGACATGGTGGCGGCCAGGGATGCTGCGGCGGCATCGAAGACCTCGGCGGCGGAGAAATAGACGGCGCCCGCGACGTCTTCATCGTTCCAGGTTTCGTATTCTCGAGTCAAATCACATCCGGTGAGCCTTCTTTTCCCTTTTGGGTTTGGATGTGCAGCGCGACGTTGGCTTGCGTTGTGCAAGCAGAGGTGTCCTGCCCGTGGTGGCCAGACGGACCACTCCGTCCCTCCCCCATTCCCTCCCTCGCCTCTCTCCGTACATAGCTCGTAATTGGGCCTTTCTAAACTCGCGCGTGCTCGCGATTATAATCAGCTTGGTCAGCTGTGTGCGGCGCCTCTCAATAGCTGCTACTGCTCAGTGCTCACAGCCTCACACATGAAATCTGAGTGGGAGCGACGGCAGTGCATCATCTCGTGGCGATTCCTCTGGTTGTGCGAGGTTTTTCTGTTTATTCTTTTATCTTTCTCTGTGAAGACAGCCCAAGCAGACGGGCGGTCTGAATCTGATGCCGTGTTGATTCGTCTGCGGTATACATGCCTTCCTTCGAGTTGGCATCCGAGAGAAAGGGGCAAATATCGCGTTCTATCTGCTTGTTGTTACTCTTTCGTCTTATTTGAGTTTGTCAAAGAACCCGTGCTGTGATGAAGATGCCTAACTATTTCTATGTCTGGACATCTGAGATCAATCTCCGTGATTTGTTTACGCATCAAACTGAGCCCTGTACCGTGCTTAAATTCTTGGGAAAATTGGATGTGTGCCAGAGAGTGAGGTGGTTTACTTACCAACCCTTTGCAGCCTTGCGTTGCTAACTTGCTACGGAGTCAAATGGTTTAATCGAAATTTCTTCTTGCTAAAATATCTCCGGTTCAACTCTGCTCATCTGTTTTTTAGAATCTGAATCAAGCGCTTAATCCTGTCGGCAAGTGATGTGCAAATCTTTATCCTACACACTCAATGGGAATACTACCATGTGTGGACTAATAATCTCCTCTTATTGTCTGATGCCTTCTTGTGCTAAGCACTGCCCTTTTTCATCGCTTTTCTATTTTATGGTTCAAATTTGCATGCCTTCCAGAATTTGACATCACGCCACAATGACACGTGGGGTCACAATGGGTCAATGACATGTGGGTCTGGGTGTTAAATTCTGAAAGTCTTGCGTATTGAGACCCAATTTCTGAAATATTTCGTTTAAAATGCTTCTTAATATTGTATTAAGAGAGCGTGGAGAAGTAAATATATGCTACCCTGAATCTTATGTGTGGATTGTGGACTAAAAACTCCGCTTATTATTTGATGCCGAATCACGCCCAAAGTATCTTCACCATTTGTCAAGATTACTCTGCTGGGCTGCTACTGTTGTGTCCCCACCCCGACGTTCCCCACCGGCCATCCTCACCTCTTCGCTTCGCCACCCCCGTGTCTGTCTACACTGCCGGGCAGCTCGCCAAAGCCCCAACCCCCAAATCCTAACCTTGCCGGAGATGGAGAAGGTGAAGAGAGTGAGGAGAAAATTCAGGTGATGAGAACTTTCCAATCACTCAAGTCAGTTATTCTTTGAATTGCATTGTACTATTATAGATGGCACACAATCCAAATACTGTAGCACTATGCCGCTAGTCATATCAGCAGTAAGGGGTGTGTGCGCGCGCGCCAAGTTTGATATTGAAGGGCACTTTATTACCTTTTCCATGGAATGCAAAAAGCCGTTTAGTATTAGTGATGATAGTAAATGAGGTCATTAACTAGCAATAAGTGATAGAACATTAAGCTTCATTAAGTTGTTGTGTTGAAGGGAACAAGTGTTGTCATGGACTATTGGACTATATATTACGGCATCCTGTGCAATTTCCCCTTCCCAGAAATGCATGCAGATAACAAAATTGTTACCCACTCTCTATCTCTCTCCACCTTACATAGCTTCTGAAATTCCCATGGAATTCAGTTGCTTTCAGCCCCATGTAGGGATCTGTAATTATTTGCTATTTGATTCATACATGCAGAATGGACACTATGAGTTCCTCCATGTTGACCATCCATTTGAAGCTATCGAGGACTATACATCTGCTGGTTCTATGGCACCCTCTGCAACCTTCAACGACCTTGGACACCAGTTCTTTGCCGAAAGAGAAATCAAGAAGCCCATCTTTGACCATGCTTCATCGATCAGTCATAGAGTTGGATCACAACTGCCTCTGCTGACTCCCAAAACTGAGGCTTCTCGTCTCATAGGAAGTGACCTTGGCTTGTATAAGGCATACCAGATGAATAATGGCAGGTTTGTCCCAAGAAAGACGACCTCTAATACTTCACTGAAGAAAGCCAATGTTGTCAAAGGGCAATGGACACCAGAGGAAGATAGGTAAAATCTATTGGTACTTACTTTTTTATCCTCCTATAGAAGTAAAAAGTATAGTATACTGTAAGTCGTGAATGTTCTCTCTCATCTATCAATGAATTCATTCTTGGAAAATTTAACAGGAAGCTGGTTAAATTAGTGGAACAATTTGGACTGAGGAAATGGTCTTACATAGCACAAATGCTGCAAGGAAGAGTGGGAAAGCAATGCAGAGAAAGATGGCACAACCATTTGAGGCCGAACATCAAGGTACAGGGGTACAACTCTTCCTTCAGTTGAATGTTTTTCATTTTGTGCACATTCTTTGGTCCAGTGTTGATGGCACATAACCAATTCTATTCTGTTGCTTCTCAATCTGTAGCGAAGTAAAAGCCGAATGTTCTTATCAGTTACACTACTGTCTGCCTGCTTTGAAATTTTGATCTTAATACGTTCAGTAATATTTGAGAAAGGTCATTAGCGAAACATGCAATGCATTATGGGCGGTGGGCGCACTAAATTCTAGGAGTTACTAGTCAACTTTTTTTTTTGGTTTTTTATTAGATGAATTGAGTGCCTGGGGAGTGGGGAGAGAGTTAAAGACGATAGGGACACAAGTGAGAATTATTTTATTTTATTGTGTGGCAAACATAGAGTATTGCGGTCACCCTTCACTACATTTTTTTATTGTACGCACTCAAATTGGCAGTTAACTGTCTCTTAGAATGTAATTCACCTTAAAATTAAATACATATTATTTAATCTGGGAGCATCATGTATTTTTACTGTTCCAGCACCAGTAGTAAATCGACAAGGGAAATTCCTTTTTAGCTTGACATTCGGCAGTTAATAAGAAGAGTGTCACAACAAGAGGAATACCTGAAAGGCAATGGAAAAACAAAAAAAAAACTTATGGGAGTTAGTTTATCACTATAAAAATTTGCAAAAATGTAAAAAATAGAAAATAAGGAAAACACAAGAAACTAAAAGCTCATAGATGTCCGTCAAGGTTTTTAAAATTTTTGGAGGTATTTCATGGTATAAATAAGTTTATGACACTGCGATAGCGTCTCAGTAATACACTTCATTCATTAAACCTCATTTCGTGCCTCAAATGCAGAAAGACATTTGGAGTGACGAGGAAGACAAGGTTCTGATACAAGCACACAAGGAAGTAGGCAACAAATGGGCAGAGATAGCTAAGCGTCTACCCGGTAGGACAGAGAACTCCATAAAAAATCATTGGAATGCAACAAAGAGAAGGCAGTTTGCACGGAGGTGGAACCGTACTAGCTCTAAGGGTCCCAAATCAGGCACCCTTCTGCAAAACTACATCAAGTTGGAATCGGCCCAAGCAAAAGCACGGCACCTCTTCCTCAACCTAGATTGTCGCTGCCTTCATCTGCAACTCTCGGAGCAAACTCAACAAAGATGATTGAGAAAATGCTGGAGCACAGTGCGCCCAACATACTGGATTCCAAAGGGATGTTCGGCGTGCATGACTACATTTGTGGCGAAACTCATTCTTGTGAAGACCTTCTTGCCCCTATCTGTGATGACTTTTCAGTTGACATGTGTGACGGTCTGTTTGACACGGAGGACAAGTTCCAAGTTTACACCATGGATGACGACATCGACATGAACTACATCTTCAACCATATCGATCATGCAATCAAGGTCGATGCAGAGATAGATATGGAGATGATGTGGGACGATGACACCCTCATATGTGTTGAGCCTGCTGGATTGGCTCAAATTGAAACCGTGCCTGTGAAAGAGGAGATGGATCTGATTGAGATGGTGGCAGCCACGCGGAACTGCGGTGAGGCAGAACATAACTAGATAACAAGTTGCTAAATATGCTATTTATATGTTAGCTTCACGACCTGAAGATGTAACTATATATATAACACATATCTATAGAAAACTGCACGATCTTTTGGGTGTGTCCTTCCTGGTGGAGGATCCCGACTACAATAGCTAAATAAAGCTTCATGTGAAGCGCTTGCCTTGCATTGTATGATGTGTATATACAGTTGTTCAAATGTATGCAAATGGATATCGTGTACCATATCTTATACTCTTATAAGAGCAAACTCCACTAGTATTTATTTACTATAGTCTAGCTATTCATACAAGCATCACCACTGACTTGCATTATCAATCCACATGGAAGACCCATTTGTCACCCACTAACATAAACTAATATTGATACATTGCTTAACAAGCTATCCATATATAAGCCACATCATCCAATAGTCGTAGCCGTTCAATTGCTGTTCCAAATTATTTCAAGTTTGACCAATTTTATAAAAAAGAACACAACACTTTTGATATAAAATGATCACTATTAGACCCATCATAAACTTTGTTTTCATAATTTACACATTAATGAAGCATATTAATGTTTTTCTCTATAAACTTGATCAAACTTAAGACTGATTGATTTAGGGCAAACTCAGAAACACTATAATTGGAGACGGAGGGAGTATATCTCTCCATCCATTGCACCTCCTGCAATCGTTATAGATCATCAGTCATCACAACGTGTGGATATCCTTCGTACAGATATATAGACAACTCCCGCAAAAATGATTAAGGTTTCAATCTCTAACATGCAAGGTGCCCCCACGTCATACCTCACTTCCGTTATGTTCTATTAAGATTTCAGTCTCAAAGATGTGTAGTATTGTTAACACACATTTACAGTGGTTTTCAATATTTTGGAAAAAAACACTAAGACCATCTCCAGTGGAGGAATAAAAATCTTATCTGTCACTGTTCCTCCACTATTCCAACTATTTCTCTCTGTCTACGGTAGCGCTATAGTGTCAAACAGTACTATGGCAATCCATATAGCCGCTCCACCGCGGATAGCCTAAGAAGACACAATAATGGTATCCAAAATAATACTTTTGTTTGTGCTTCTAATTTTTTGTATATTTTAATGCATGCCCCTCATAAAAGTAAGTCATTCATTCATTTTTATTAAAATAATGTCCTAATACTCCTATATGACTTCTATGGTCTCACAACAACGCGTAGGCATTATAAAGAAAAAACAACGCGTGGGCAATACTTCTAGTTTCAATGGAAATAATGGTCAATGTGTATTCAAAGTTTCAAACAAAGCTAAAATTAAAAGTGTGTCCTATAGTATTATTAAACGAACGCAACGCTAAATTGCATTTCTCGTGCCTGCTAGTAATTTTTCAAAAAAATGTTACTAGCATTAGCAGTGTTATCCTAGACACTGGACGAAGTTAGACGGCCACCTCTACGACTAACGTTTAATCTTGACAAATCATCGTTAATCATGCATTATATTAGACTTAAGGCCTCCGACCAGCCTAGTCATGCATAGACAAGACGATCCCTAGGCGCTTTTAGGCCCGCTTGCAACTGGAAATCGGGGAAAAAAAAAGAGATGACATTAGTCATATCTTATCCTCGTCGCTCTCCCGCGCACCCCCTGTCCCCGCCGCCGCCGCGCGCCCTTCCCGCTCTATCCGGCCGGCCGTCTCTGAGCTTCGGTGACGGAGTTCGGCGCCGCTATTTCCAATCAAACCAGCCAAACCAGACCGAGACCAGGGCACGTCGCCACAAAGCTTGAACTCTGCTCCTCCCGCACCGGCTCCCATGGCGACCCCTTCGCTCTCCACCATTTCCGCTCACCACCGCGCCCCACCGCCATGGCCACCTCCCAAGAACGTCACCAACCGACGAATAAACATTCGGTGTGGCGTGCTCGCGCCAGCCGCCGGGCGAGTCCTGGAGGCGGCCGCCGCCGCTCCAAGTCCACTGAACCCCAAGAACCCGCCCGATCGTGTCCCGAGCTCCGACGTGAACCTGCGAATTCAGCGCCTCTGTCAGGCGGGCGACCTCACGGAGGCTGTGACGCTGCTAGGCTCTGACGGCGTTGATGTGCGGGGCTACTGCGCCGTCATTCAGCTCTGCGGGGAGGAGAGATCGTTGGAGGCTGGGAAGAGAGCCCATGCCGTGGTTCGCGCATCCAGTGTTGGGACGGGTGGACTTGGGAGCGTTCTTGGGAAGAGGCTAGTGCTAATGTACCTGAAATGCGGCGACCTGGGCAGTGCGAGAAGCGTGTTCGATGAAATGCCTCCTCGAGTCGCTGATGTCCGCGTCTGGACTTCGCTGATGAGCGCGTACGCGAAGGCTGGTGATTTCCAGGAAGGAGTTTTGCTGTTTGAGCAGATGCTCTGCTGCGGGGTTGGCCCGGATGCGCATGCCATCTCCTGCGTCTTAAAGTGCATTGCGAGTTTGGGCAGCATCGTGGAGGGCGAGGTGGTTCATGGGTTACTTGCGAAGTTGGGTCTTGGAGCAGAATGTGCGGTCGCTAATGCTCTGATCGCGTTGTACTCAAGGTGTGGCCAGATGGAGGACGCGATGCAGGTGTTTGACAGTATGCATCCCCGGGACTCCATTTCTTGGAATTCTGTGATTAGTGGATGCCTTTCAAACGGATGGCATGGAAGGGCTGTTGAGCTTTTCAGTAGAATGTGGTCTGACGGAGTGGAAATCAGTTCGGTTTCGCTGCTCAGCGTGTTGCCTGCTTGTGCGGAATTAGGTCTTGGGCTTTTTGGAAAAGCGGTGCATGGATACTCTATGAAAACTGGGATACTTTGGGAGCTTGAATCTGTAGAAAGTGGAATAGACGATGCTCTTGGATCCAAATTGGTTTTCATGTATGTGAAGTGTGGTGACATGGGCTCTGCAAGAAGGGTGTTTGATGCAATGTCATTGAGAGGTAATGTGCATGTATGGAATCTGATAATGGGTGGGTATGCAAAGGCTGGCGAATTTGAAGAAAGCCTCTCACTTTTTGAGCAAATGCATGATCTTGGAATTACCCCAGATGAACATGCAATTTCTTGTTTTCTCAAGTGCATCACTAGTTTGTCTCGTGTTAGGGATGGCTTGGTGGCTCATGGATATCTAGTGAAGTTGGGTTTCGGGGCACAATGTGCAGTGTGCAATGCACTTATATCGTTCTATGCAAAATCCAACATGATTGACGATGCATTCATGGTGTTCGATGGAATGCCTCATCAAGATATCATTTCTTGGAATTCTATAGTTAGTGGATGTGCTTCCAACGGATTAAACAATGAAGCTATTGAGCTGTTTGTAAGAATGTGGATACAAGGACAGGAGCTGGACTCAGCTACGTTGCTAAGTGTTTTGCCAGGCCTGTTCACTGTCATGCTATCAGTTTGTAGGAAGGGTGATTCATGGTTACTCAGTAAAAACTGGATTGATTGGGGAGACATCTCAAGCTAATGCTCTTCTTGACATGTACTCAAATTGCTCAGATTGGCATAGCACCAATCAGATATTCAGAAGCATGGGCCAGAAAAACGTGGTGTCTTGGACAACGATGATCACGAGTTATACCAGGGCTGGGCTGTTTGACAAAGTGGCTGGGTTACTTCAAGAGATGGTATTAGATAGTATCAGACCTGACGTCTTTGCAGTCACTAGTGCCCTTCATGCTTTTGGTGGTGGCGAATCTTTGAAACAAGGCAAATCTGTCCATGGGTATGCGGTCAGAAATGGTATGGACAGACATCTTCCTATTTCTAATGCACTAATGGAAATGTATGCGAGATGCGGGAATATGGAAGAAGCACGGTTAATTTTTGACCGTGTGAAAAATAAGGATATAATCTCATGGAATACACTGATAGGAGGTTACTCCAGATATAACCTTGCCAATGAATCCTTCAGTCTGTTCCGGGATATGTTGCTCCAATTCAGACCTAATGCAGTGACCATGACTTGCATCCTTCCTGCTGCTGCAAGCATTTCATCTTTGCAGCGAGGCAGGGAGATACATGCTTATGCACTTCGAAGAGGCTATCTGGAAGATAGTTATACATCCAATGCGCTTGTGGACATGTATGTTAAATGCGGCGCGTTACTGGCAGCTCGAGTTTTGTTTGACCGGTTGACTAAGAAGAACCTCATATCATGGACCATCATGATAGCTGGATATGGCATGCATGGCCGTGGAAGAGATGCTATTGCTCTCTTTGAGCAGATGAGAGGTAGTGGTGTTGAGCCAGATGCTGCCTCTTTCAGTGCCATACTGTATGCTTGTTGCCATTCTGGTCTTAAGGCTGAGGGATGGAAATTCTTCAATGCTATGCGAAATGAACACAAAATAGAGCCCAAACTGAAGCACTACGCCTGCATCGTTGACCTGCTTAGCCATACGGGAAATCTGAAGGAGGCTTTTGAGTTCATTGAGTCGATGCCTATCGAACCTGATTCAAACATCTGGGTCTCATTGCTGCATGGATGTAGAATTCACAGGGATGTCAAGCTTGCAGAGAAGGTAGCAGACAGGGTCTTCAAGCTGGAACCTGAGAACACGGGGTACTATGTTCTTCTTGCCAATATCTATGCCGAGGCTGAGAGATGGGAGGCTGTCAAGAAGCTTAAGAACAAGATCGGTGGTCGAGGGCTCCGCGAGAACACTGGCTGTAGTTGGATCGAGGTCAGGGGCAAGGTTCATATCTTTGTCCCAAATAACCAGAATCATCCACAAGGGAACAGGATTGCAGAGTTTTTGGACGATATTGCCAGAAGGATGCGGGAAGAAGGCCAAGATCCTAAGAAAAAGTATGCCCTGATGGGTGCCAATGATGCGGTGCATAAAGAGGCGCTTTGCGGGCACAGCTCGAAGCTCGCCATTGCATTCGGCGTGCTGAATCTGATGGAAGGGCGGCCGATCCGCGTGACAAAGAACTCAAGCGTTTGCAGCCACTGCCACGAGGCTGCCAGGTTCATATCCAAGACGTGCAATAGAGAGATCATTCTGAGAGATTCGAACAGGTTCCACCATTTTGAAGGAGGCAGGTGTTCTTGCAGAGGGTACTGCTGAAAGAAACATCAGCCATGTAGCTGTAGTTTCACTTGTTCATAGCAGATAGTACAGATCATGTGCATATGTACCATCTTTGTCTACCCCCACATGACATACCTGTCAGAATCTGGATTAACGATCATTTTGAATATTGAATCTTGCTGTGACTAGTGCCTTGGCTGCAAGAGAACGCTGTTTAGTCGAAGCTTCGACTAAGTTTTGGTGGCGGCTGGTCTCGCCTCTGAAGAAATGTTTCTTTGGGCGAGTATTTAGTTTCTGTTGCTGTTGTTTGTAGGAGGTGCTGGTTAGAGGGAGTGGGAGTAGTGATACTGCTTGCTTCGTTCTGGAATGGTTCTGGGGCCTTTGGGAATGCTGGTGGTTTATCACCCTTTATCTGACGGTGCTGTATAAACGGTGTAAATCGTCTTTTGACTTGTGTTAAATGGTTGAGGCATCCGCCCTCTAATTCTAAAAACGTTTCCGGCCCATAAAAGCCCACGCAACTTGCCGGCCCATGGCCGTGGCCCCTTCGTCTACCTCTCTGCCCCCAGTTTCTTCCTCCTCTCCCATCTTTCTCCAGGGCTAAAACCCTCGTATCCCCCACCCATCGCACCAGCTACTCCGCGAAGGCGAGTGGGGAGCGGAGATGGTGGTGCGGATCCGGCTGGCGCGGTTCGGCTGCCGGAACAGGCCCTTCTACCGGCTGATGGCTGCAGACAGCCGCTCCCCCCGAGACGGCAAGCACCTCGAGGTCCTCGGATACTACAACCCTCTACCTGGTATCGTCCAAGCCTAACTCATTGCCCTCTCATCGATTCCTTCCTTGTATTAAGTGGCGGGTGCTCCAGTGGTCGGATTGGACGATTTCGTGGTGATTTTTAGAGGTTGGGATGACTCGAGTATGTGCCATGGCATCGCGTGGAGAATAGAGATCATTTTCTTCTTCTTCTTTTTTCTTTCTGGAAAATATGGCGTTTCCTTACTTTAGTTGCTTATTAAGTTAAATAACTTAGCCATGCAACGATGGCTAGTGACAAGTCTCCTGTTCTGTCTCGCTGTTTGCAGGGAAGGATGGTGGCAAGAGAATGGGGTTAAAATTTGACCGAGTGAAGTGAGTACACACACCTACACTTTCCCTTTTTTTTCCCTAGAAACGATTATCTGCTATCGATCTTGCTGGTCATGATCTGGTCAACTGCTGGAGAACTTGGGATGCCCAAAATGCCAGAGCATCCTAGCATTATCATTTCTTTGTTTTTCTGTTATTGAGCTTGTATGCCTAATTCTTTGCGTGTTGGAGAACTTGGGCCTGTTGTATTCCTTCGATTGGATGGAAGTGGGTTTAGATTCTAGGAGCACCACTTTGGCTGTACTCTGTAATTGGAAATCACAATCTTGTAGCTGAAAAGGGGTATCTGCTTACGATTTGTAGGATAGATGATGGAAACAAGTATTCCATGTCGCTCCTGAAGTCCTGATGGAATGCTCTTGTACCTGTCACCCCATGCCTCTGCTCCATTGCTGGGCACTCCCCCACTGCTGCTATTGCCGAGGAGTCCCCACCTCTGTTTCCGTCGCCAGCTCGCTCCTTGCTGCCACCAAGTCCAAGTGCCTCCTCCTTGCTCTTTCTCCCTCATTCTGCAGTGCGACACTGGCCGGATTACCACAGGCCGCTGCTAATCCCTCCCAAATCAGCATATTCCTGCCTCTCGCAGTGATTTCTTCATCTCTAACTCTAGCTCCCACAATCCTCAGACCTTGGTGATGTGGAGCAGGACGAGATCCAAGGGCTCTGCACGCATGTACTCCCAGCATCAAAGGTGCATATAATGGTTGCATATTGCATGCCCATTGCAGCCTTGGAGATGGCAGCAATGGTGCAGAAGATTCATATGCGGTGATGGGACATAGGAGCAGCAACAAGGCTGTGGAACACAGAGTGATGGTTCTTTGATCAATCACTTAGTTGCATTTTCTAGATAATTTGATTAGTTCATGTATGCATGAATTGCTTGGTTTTTTTCTTCTCTGAATAATTTGATTAGACATGTTTGACCCCCAAAGTGCTGTTTTCTGGTGCTTTGTTGTTATTCATATTGAAATAATCTTGTTTGATTCTCCCATATTTGAATGTCCAAAGAACATCTCGAATTTAATTATTTGAAAAGGTTTCCATGTACGCCCAAATAAGAAAATCAGATTTGAATCAAATTCCAGACCATTCAATTCATCTTGAAACCAATCGCTGGAATCTAATTGTGGGAATTAGTTTCAAAGCCAAAGAACGTTTTGACTAGTCAGGAGCTAGCTATATGTCTAAAAAAGGGGAAATATCGGAACCATTACTCAACTTGCGCGGACACTTTGCCCACTACAATCTCAGAAACACACGTTGGTACATCATTTAACCAATACATCCATGATAATTCATCTAAACTCACACCAACTTTAGCTAGTTCATGCGCTGTGATTACAAAGACAGTTGCCATACTGAATCTGCAGTCATTGAACCAAATATCCATCAGAAACTTTGTATCCTTGATAATGATCGCTAATGGTGAGGCATCAGGTTCCCTTCTTTGTAACGTTTGCACCAGCAGTTGGCCGTCAGATTTGGTTACCAACTTACTGATCCCCATCTCCACCACCAGATTGATTGCTTCCCTTATTGCTTGAAGCTCCATTGCAATAAATCATTGCCAATGTGCTTGACGCTACCTGCCTTTGCAGTTGCAGTGACAAACTGCCCCTTAATATTATTTTCCCAGCCTCCTGTATCTTTATCCTTGTATGCGACATCCAAGTTTACCTTTAGGTGTCATGCACCGGTGGCTGCCATCTGGGATTCGCTTACAAGCTTGCTCCTTTGTTTGAAATCCTGCAATATTCAATCATTGTGACTATTACTCTTTACAATAGTTATTGTTCTGTAATGTTTCAGCCTCCAAGGCGAGCTGAACGTCAAATCTCAACTTGTTCACCTGTTCCACAGTTTTTGTTGAAAGGTCCCAAATACAGGGCTTCTAACTGCTAAATCATAGCCTCCAGGCTTTGTGGTGTATTGCAAGTGATCCATAGTGCTTGGGACTTTGCACGCCCTGTTGACCTGTTGTGCTTGCTTGTGCATCCTCTGATGGATTATGGATATGTGCATGAGTTAGTTATTTTGAACCATGCAACCCTGTACCCTTTTCAAACCCCATGAATCCTATCAGTCGGTAGAAGCCAGCTTGAAAATTTTGTATGATTTTATTATTTAGCCTTTATATCTGAATGTTCAAAGATATCTGGACACTGGAGCATGATAGCACGTGCTGATTTGCCCGTTAAAGTTATTGTGCTGCACATAGGCATAACACGGGAAACTATATTTCTGCAACCCACTTTCAAGAGTTAGAATAGACATCTGGTCACACTTTTCGTAACTCTTCCCAGTATTCAACACATATGATGATTCAGTTGCCACAAATAACCCTCTCCACGGTGTCCCTGTATAGGTAGCGTAGCACGTGTCGTGGTTGGTTTCTGTTATGGTACCTGTGACTAGTTAGAGCTTAAAAGGAAGTTGTTTTTCAGTGTAGGGTGTTTGTTTTTCATTTGTACAACATGTACCTGTCCAGAATTCAGATGCTTGGCCATGATTTAGAACAAGTGTTTTCTGAACAAACGGAATGAAACTACAGAATTATACTGGAACTGATGTTTACGTTTTTAACTGCTAGCATCATCTTGTTGCAGGTATTGGCTGTCGGTTGGGGCACAGCCATCAGATCCTGTGGAGCGCATACTCTTTCGAGCAGGAATTCTACCTCCACCTCCCATGCTAGCTATGGAGCGCAAGGGCGGGTCTCGTGACAGACGTCCTATTGATCCGATGACTGGACGACCTTTGGACATTGAAGGCCTTACAATTGTCGATGACCCAAATACTCCGGATGGGGAAACTGAAGCACGTATCGAAGAGGTGCCATGATCACTTTGTGCGGCATAGTTATGCAAGTTAAGGGCTTGTTTTACTGTCGATGCCCGTCAGATTTGGCTGCGAGCTTGTCGTTACTGCACATTTGAGAAAGTTTGTAACCGAGTGGCTTCTGATCATTTTACTTTGCGCATCCCAAGTTTACTTCAGTATGCTCCCAATTTCTCTGTCTTCAATACTGTATTCTTCACTGTATCTCTGCGGAATGCGGGCACACCTAGTTTATATTTATTGACTATGCATTCATGCCCGTCTGAGAAAAATTGGGAGCTGTATCTGTCGACGATCGGGACTCGGGTACCTAGTTGATGTTACTGTTAGGTGTTCCCGAGAGCAATTTTGGAAGTGCAGTCACAAGGCGGAATCTGTCCACCGCCTAAGATCATCCTCGGCGGACTAACTAAAAAATACTGTCTACTTATTATTCTAATTACTTTTTTTTTATCTACAGTAACGCTACTAGTGTTGATTTGTACTAGTAGATGCTCACTTTACACGCTCCGTTGGGCAACATAGGCCTAAGCCGAGAGGCGCAGCCATGAGACCGAACCTGTCTCTGACCTCAGCTGTGACTGTTTCCAGGTGCATGTATTAATAATGTATATTATGTATCCTACAGTTTTTCTTGGATTCATCTTGCTAGTAAAACAATACGATAGGGTTGAACCCAACCCAGTACCAATCGACACGTATTCATCTTGATTCCTGCATCTACGAGACCTTTTTTTTATACGCGCCAACTATGCTAGTGTTATTGGCTAGTAGTATATACTCCTACATTATCACTCAACTATCAACGTCAGTTAAACCATTGCTGCGGTTCATGATCCTCATGTCAATAATCGCAGATTCGTAGTCGTAGGTAACCACACGAGAGGAAGGTTGTATTTGTGTCCCTCAATGCAACTCACATTGTCGATAGAGCATAGTACATAGATGTATCACGTTCCCAAATTAAATCCAGCAGCAAAGCAATCTGACTTAAATTCCCCTGTTGTATTCATAAATATCACCGGCAAATTTCGCGGAGGAGCCTCTCCACCAGATTGGCCTCGTGCTATTTCCCCCCACTCTCTGCTATTTCCCCCAGCATGCAGATCCTTTTGCCCGCCTGCGTCACCATGCATGCATCTGCATGCAGAGTCACGCGCTCGGCCAGGCTCAAACGAAACGCCATTACGTACAGCTGCTGGATCGGAGGCGATAAGCTATATGCCGGTGTAGCCCCAGCTCCATGGCTGCACTGTGCCATTGTATACATGATCTGCCACGCTGGACTGCCGGGAGTCCACGGCCTCTCTGCAAGGTCGATCGTCCAAGCCCTGGAGCTCGAATGCTCCATCGGCAGCAGACCGGCCGGCGTGCACAGCGCCACAGCGGCTGCCGCGGCACTGCGGACCAGGAGATCGAAGTAAATGGGCATGTTCGGCCGTGCATCCATCATGCATGCATGCATGCCTGCCTTTCGGCAGATCGGCTGTTGGCCCATGGCTGCCGGCTGCAGGGGCCATAACTCCCGGCACATCGGAGACAGTTCCGATCCGTTGACGCGCACGATCTCCGGTCGCCGGGTGCGCGGCGTGGCCGGCGACGTGCGGCGGTGCCATGGCCCCCCCCCCCGTACGTGCGTGTGGCATGGCCAGGCCGATCGATGATCGAGGGCCTGCACTGCTACCCCACGCCCCGCCATGGCGCCATGGCCTTGTGCGCAGCACAGCAGTATTACACTGTTGCTGCGGCGGCCATCGCGCCGGGACACTATTATGAACGGCTCAGTGCAGTTAATCGATCGGCAGAGAGAGGGAAAATGAATGGCGCTCGTAAATGTTGAGCTAGTTTTTTATGCTCTAACTTTTCGAGAGAAAAAAAATTAGAGTTCTCAGTTAATGTTCTGACTTGAGGAGCGTACGTGTGATGTACAATGAATGACATCTAACGTTACAGATTTGGACGCACAGTTTGTGTTGCTATAATTTTCACTGACAGCATTAGCAATTGCAAGCCAACAATCGATCAGCCGTAGGCGTGAACATTTCTAGACTACGAAGGCTGAGTTCCTAATATAAAAATAGCCACTTCCAGATAGCATGCTCCTCACTATAAGATTTCAGATTTTCTTGACCTTGAGCATACACATAGTACTTGGTGCGCTAAAAAGGTTTATGCTGATTCTCTAGATATATAAGCCTTCTAGTTTGGTAAAAGCTCATATAATATTTCTCTGATACATGCTGCTGCTTGGCTAGCATTGTGTTCAAACAAATACATTTTCAGAGTATATTATCCTAGCTCCATTTCAGTTTGTTGCTTCGCAACGAGGACCTCCAGTTACTACAATACATTGTCCTGCCCATTTCCTAGGCTTTTGGCAAGCTTAAACCGTATATTTCTCAATACTTTCTGGATGTACATAGACCGTGAGCAATGGTGTAGTAGTGTCTCAAAACTTTGTGGAGATCTAATATTCTTGTATTATGCTCCTTTCATTGTAGATACTTCTGTTAAGGTTAGCAGTGTTAGATAGCTCTCATGCTTGAATGAATTTGAGAAGTAGAGCAATGGTGTAGTGACAATGCAGCTTATGTGACAAATTAGACCTTGATCTGAGATTATATGATTATTTGGTTCATTGATCATGGGCCATGGATATAATTTGGTGGGATTCCGATTGTTGGTCCATTGGCCATTGGTGGCCCTTGACACTTGTTTCACAGTGCTTATTCTAGATGCCCTTTGGTTGCTGCTCCTAGCGCAATGATATGCTCTTCTGCTTACTTGGTAACATGCTAATTTGAGCTACCTACTGTTGCCTTACGTGAAGAGCTATCTACACATTGGTCATGGTTGCTTCACTTTCCTTTTCCGAGTGACCTTGTATAATTTATGTCTACTTCAAAATACTCCATTTCTCAATGTTGTTTTTAATCCAGTCAAGCAAGTTTGACATACCGTGCTGTAACCTGTTGTGATTCCTTAATTTATACTGTTTCTTGTACTTGAAAGGGGGCTCAGATATACTTAAAGCGATAAATAAGACTCCCACAAGAACAGTACAGGTATAAAATCTTAACTTATTTTAAACCAATGTACATATGATTTGATTATTTCTCCTCATGCTCTCCTAAACTTCTATTATAGCACTCGGTCATGTCCAGATTGCCAAAACATCATCTTCCAGTTTCACATGGTATGCAACATAGGTACTAAGACCTAAAAACAAGTTTCAAATGCTTTGCCTTATACCTGATATATCTACTCCCAGTCTTGTTATTTAAAATAGAGATCACTTGCTATGATGAACCTTGACATTGAACATGTGGTCCATTCCTCTCTAAAGTGAAAATCAATATGCTTTCTGTGATTTTTTTCTTGTGAGCTTCATCCGAATTAGCTTGGCTCGGTTAATCTAACTATTTTGGTCACACTGTGTGTTCAAATCGATGTATCTGCATGCTTTGATCCTAATTAATTGCCTGTCGCAATCCCTTTCAGTTCTTGCTATACAAATTTAAGACAAGGTATTCATGTTTCACCAGGTATTAGTGTTATTTTGCTTAGCTAACTTTCATACAGAAGAAACAAGAATGTGTGATGTATAATGTCCTTCTATGGCTCTAGCCTGTTTTTTATAGAACATATGTTTTTCCCTAAAAACTGTCTCTAGACTCTAACCTATTTGCCACTATTGACACCTCCATCTGCCACTGCCTACTACTGTGTTCATAAAGCTATTATCATGCTGCGTTGTACTGCACGGCACAAATTATTTTCATGATGATCAAGGATAGAGCTGATAAAGTGTTCAGCAGAGGATTCAAGGATCGAATTTATGATGTCTACAGATGCCTCCCTCTGGAGCTTCAAGTTGCAAAAAAATAGTGGACCTTTTAGTCTCACGAGAAAACATTTTTTTTTCCTTTTGTATTCACTTTTCTATCTTTTTATCAGCAAACATGTGTTCATAGAAATTATTTCAAGAATTTCATCCGGTCGTGGCGGATTGTTGGCATGAACGCATGAACTTTCTTCCTCACAGAATAAAAAGTACTATCTCCGTATTTAAATATAAGTTTATCCCAAATTTTTAAAAATAAGACGAGCTTTTGAAGCTCAAAAAAATTAAAAATGTTAACCGCGACTTATATTGTACCGGCGGATGTCTTGTCTGTTTTCATTTTATTTTGCAATTTTGTTTATGTCCTCTGGTAGTAGCGGGCGCGGATTGCCCGACTTCACCATAGCATAGGCTGACTTTACTTCCCCCGATGCCGTCCGTTCCCATCCTATGGTTGATAAATCTTGTAGCGTTCTTCACCGCGGAGAGGACTCGCGCCCGCCTCCGGCTCCGCCATCGCCTCGCTGCTCGCCTTCGCTGAGGTCTCCGCGGGCCGGAGCTTCGCGTGCATCCTGCAGGCCGGCTGCGCCGCGCTCTTCTGCTGGCAGCCATCGCCCGCTCCGCGCGCTCCGGCATCGCCGTCGGCGCGGACCAGGCCGCCGCCTACGACAACGGCTCGGCTCTCCGCCCGCACCCCCGCATCGCAGAGCGCAGATCCCCCGCACCCCCGAAGCAGCGATGACTGCAAAGCCCGCTGCGGCGGCGAACGGCGACGCGGAGGGCGCCGGCGGGGGCAAGAGACGCCGGGGAGGTCGGTGGTGGTGTGCGGCTGCCGGTGCCCTCCTCGTGGCCCTCCTCGCCGTGGCCGTGAGCTCCCGCAGCTTCCCGGGCATCGATCCCTCCTCGCGAAGAGGCTGCGGCTGCCCTGTAAGATTCTCTCCGTTGGTTTTTGAGGGGGGCCTGTGGGTATGGTTTAGTTGGTTGGCGTGGTTCTGGCCTTTGACTGAGGTTGCGCTGTGGTTCGTTTCAGGCTGCGAGGGAGTACACGGGCACGGTGGAGGACTGTTGCTGCGACTATGAGACGGCGGACGCCATCAACGAGGAGGTCCTGCATCCGATCCTGCGGGAACTTGTCACCTTGCCCTTCTTTAGGTACTTCAAGGTGAGTACTGTGATTTTGTTTTCCTCAGTGTCTTTGACCGCAATTTTGGCACATTGGTGGAAAATGTATGTCATGATTCTCCAACGGGGAGCTAGAGTTGTTAGTTGGAGTTATGTATGCTTGATTGGAAGATTTCTGTATGTGCTTCTGCGATTTTGTGTGTGGATGATTGTTGTGACGATTGTGCGATCCTGTGTCTGATTATTATGTTTCAGTTACTTGAGTGGTATTTATCCCGTTTTTTACCATAAGGCAAACATTTCAAACCTTTTTTTATTGTGCTTGTGCCAAGTATGTCTTTTGAATAATAATGATTAGCGATAAATACAATAACTGTGTTGTATATGGAATTAAAATGATATTTGCTTGTGAAGATTGGCATACCTTATTATGTATTTTAATGCAAATAGTGCACAGTCTAATCTTGAGGATCATCTAACAGTACCTGTTGGCTCCTAACCTACGGTTGGTTCTAGCGTCTCTTTCATTTTTGCCATTCTATTTGTACATTCCTTTTTCTAGAGGAAATCTATGGCAGAAAATGGTATTGATCTTCGTTGTTATTTCTTCTGTGTAAGCCTTTATTGCAGAAATAGAATTGATTGGAGTGGCTATTATTTTTCAAAAACTATACTTTCTTCTCATTTATACTCAGAATTTCAGATTATTTTCACCATTTCATGTGAATTACTCATCAAGGAATGGAAATGAAAACCTATCTGATGACATGGCTTCAGAAATGTGAACCCCTTTAAGTTCTCTTGGGTCGTAGTTTGTATTTGTTAGTCTATTTGCTATATATATATATGTGTGTGTGTGTTGAAAATAAAATTTTGAAAACAATGGTTCAGCTGTTCTAAGTCACGCAATCTTTGTTTTCTTTTGTCAGGTTAAATTGTGGTGTGACTGCCCTTTTTGGCCTGATGATGGAATGTGCCGGCTTAGAGACTGTAGTGTCTGTGAATGCCCAGAGAATGAGTTCCCTGAACCATTCAAGAAGCCTTACAGGTGGACTTTCTCCACATAGTATGATATGTCAAGAAGGAAAACCACAGGCTGCCGTTGACAAAACCCTTGACAGCAAGATTTTCAAAGGATGGGTTGAAACCGACAATCCATGGACATCTGATGATGAGACTGATAATAGTAATTTATTTTTGTCTTGATCTAATATGTCACATGCTATTTTTTAGTTGTTACTTCACTGTTATCATCCATGATGATTATTAAATTGTTGTACCCATTTCAGATGAGATGACTTACGTGAATCTTCAACTTAATCCTGAACGTTACACTGGCTATACTGGAGATTCGGCAAGAAGGATATGGGACTCAATTTACAAAGAAAACTGCCCAAAATGTGAGCATATGTGGTCTTAAATTTATTTCCACCTTATCATTCTGCTTTCGTTACGTTGGTTCTATTGACCCCGTGTCAAGGGCCAAGTAATAATTTGTATCTGAGCTGCTTGTTTTGTTTCATGCCAGTTCCATTTCTAATTGTGTAAATGGCTTTGCACTTTATCCTGTCTATTTTTTTTTCTATTTCGTGCCTGTGTTTATACGTACCACAGCATATTCAATGGAGTGGTGATGATTGATTACCTCATATATTGATTTCTTTTTTGAGATATATGTCAACTTTATCTGTTTTCTAAACTAATCCAATATGTGTGGCTTTGGCCCATCTGTTCTTTAGTATCTTGTAGTGCCATTAGATCATTAGATTAGATGTTCTGCATGCTAAAAAATCCTGTCTACACTTCTTTCTGCATCAGTAAAGTTATTTTGAAACTAGTTTTTTTAATTGCCCCTTTTCATCAGATCCCTCTGAAGAACTGTGCCATGAGAAGAAGGCACTGTACAAGCTTATTTCAGGGTTGCACTCCTCAATTTCAGTGCATATTGCTTACGATTACCTTCTTGATGAATCTACTAACAAGGTATGTGCCAGGAATTGTACACACTTTGTTGTTTATTGGCCCAAGTTTCATCCTTGTTTTGACTGCTTCTGATGTAAATGACCACAGTGGGGGCAAAATCTTTCTTTGCTGTATGACCGTGTCCTGAGTTACCCAGAGCGTGTCCAGAATCTGTACTTTACCTATCTGTTTGTTCTTCGGGCAGTGACAAAGGTTCCCTCTTCTTCCTTATTCAACATTCTTTCATTTGGTTTGCACCGTCAGGTTTGTTATGTTGCAAGCATGTGGTCGATAATGATTTGATTTGGTATTTTTCAGGCAGCAGATTATCTTGAGCAGGCTGAGTACAATACAGGCAACCCTGAAGACGACTTGAAAACACAATCTCTCGTGAAGCAATTGCTTTACAATCACAAGTTAAGATCCGCATGTCCATTACCTTTTGATGAAGCGAAACTCTGGCAAGGCGAAAATGGTCCTGAGCTAAAGCAAGAGATTCAGAAGCAATTTAGAAATATCAGGTTTGTGACATATTCCCAGCATTTTCAGTTCACACCATGCATATACACATTTGATTGCTTACTATTGTAATTTATTCTTTATTAGTGCAATTATGGACTGCATTGGATGCGAGAAGTGCCGATTGTGGGGAAAGCTCCAAGTTCTTGGTCTTGGAACTGCACTAAAAATTCTTTTCTCCGTTGATGGAGACAGCTATTTGAACCAGCCAGTATGTAGTTCCTTTCTCAAATACTCATAATCACATCTGCAGATTGATGGAGAGATAGATGCCAATGCCATGCGTTTTGTTGTTATTTGCTCGAAAAACTGTTCATTTTGAAATATTGTCCTCATGTTTAAGTTCCACTCACTCAATTCGTCTTGATCACTTATATTTCCCCTGGACCTATGGACCATATTAAAAATTTTAGGATTGCACATTGAGTTCTATGCTAAATTGCTACTGAAGTAAAATTGATGCACTGTGAATTCTTCTTAAATTGAGGAAATGTTGTTTATTTTTAAAACCATTAATATACCTTTTGGATTCATTTTATTTAACAATACTTCTTGGTGATTGCCCAGCTGCAGCTGCAGCGAAATGAGGTCATTGCATTGTTCAATCTTTTGAATAGACTCTCAGAGTCTGTCAAATTTGTACATGAAGTCATTAAGGAACAGAGCCCTTCAACTGTTCAAAAGGGCGCTTCCAAGTTGAATCTCAAATTTGTACATGAATTCATTAAGGAACAGAGTCCTTCAACTGTTCAAAAGGTATGTCTACTGTTTGTTTCCCTCATCAGTATTATGTTATTCTTTTTATACTCGTCCCTCATAAACTTGCATAATTCGATTCTCCTGCAGGGTGAGATGTAAGAGTGTAATTTGTAGTTGCATGAACATGTCAGAAGATTGACAGATACATGTACCGAATGATTAACGTGTGCTGTAAATGGTTTCATATGTGGTTCTGTTGCAGCCTTCTGAAAGAGAATGAGAGATACAAACCCTTGGGAGTTGAATACAATGACAGAGTTAACCTAGTTTTTTTCTTTCTTCCATTTTGGTGGGCTCCGGCCCTTCAAATTTTCCATGTATAGTCATAGTCTACCTCCTCTGTTGTAATGATCTCACCGCCTTTTATGTTTGGCCAATGGTCAAGTGCGGGTTGCCTAACATTCAGTTTATCGGTTGTCTTTATTGCGCTAAAAAAAAAATATGTCGATGTCAACGACTGATGTGTTCATCTTTAGAAAAAGGGAAACGTTGCATTCCTATACTGACTTTGGTGTCCGAGTATGTGGCCTTGCGCTGGCCTTTGTATTCAGAGGGCGTACGGTATTGTGCCAATCGGCACGGCCCAAGCAGAGAAAAAGGTCAGTATTCGGTACGACGGAGGTTCAGTAGGTAATTCACTTTTCTGGTGTATGTCGAGAACTCGAGATGGAATATGTTTAGCTGTTCGGAAACAACAGGATGTTTCTTTGATTTACTGGATAGTAAAGATGCTCGGTTAAATCTCCTGTAGTATATCATATTTCGGACAACAGACATGGACATCAGGACATGGCCAAGTTTCATGGTGCTTGGAGTGCAGAAGTCGATGCCTCAGCCCCACCACCGACCGGGCGCCGGCAGCACAGTAGATTCCCGAGCATGGCAATGTCATGTCGGCCGTGTCGCAGCCAGGAGAGCTAGTGGGTTGCACAGCAGTCAGTGGCGCAGAAGGCATCCTTGCATATGGCTACTTTTGCACAGATATATGTCACTCACATCTGGAGCAGAGATTAATCGCTGATGCGGTAGCAAATGTCACATCTGGAGCAGAGATTAATCGCTGATGCGGTAGCAAATGTCTGCTCTGCAAACCCCCGCTTCGTATTCATAATAATATAAAGAAAGGGTTGCGCCAGCATGGCAGCACAGTAGCAGGAGGCGGTCTCGCCGGTGCACGGCACGCCGGAGGCCGCGCCCCGCAGTAAACCAGCCGGACGGTCGCCGACACGGGGTCACGGGCGGCGCATAATACTGTTAGGATGACTCGAGTATGTGTCATGGCATCGAGTGGAGAGTAGAGATTAATTTCTTTGTTTTTTTTTTTTTGAAATGTGGCGTCATCGTACTTTTATTGCTTAAGTCAAATAACTTAGCCATGCAACGATGAGTAATGGCAAGTCTCCCGTTCTGTCTCTCTGTTTGCAGGAAAGGACGGTGGCAAGAGAACGGGGTTAAAATTTGACCGAGTGAAGTGAGTACACACACCTACACTTTCCTCTCTCTCTCTCTTTTTCCTTCTAGAAAACGACTGTCTACTATCGATCTTGCTGGTCGTGATCTGTTGGAGAGCTTGGGATGCGCAAAATGCCAGAGCATTCCTAGCATTACCATTTCTTTGTTTTTCTGTTCTTGAGCTTGTTTGGACTAGGGAACTAGCTATTTGCAAGCCGAATTCATTGCTTTGTTGGAGAAGAGGCCTGTTTGTATTTCTTCAACTGGATGGAAGTGGGTTTAGATTCTAGGAGCAGCTCCTTTGGCTACACTCTGTAATTGGAAATCACAATTCCGTAGCGCTGAAAAGGGTGATCTGCTTACGATTTGTGGGGTAGATAATGGAAAGAAGTATTCCATGTCGCTCCTGACGGAACGCTCTCGTACTGACAACCCCATGCCTCTGCTCCATTGTTGGGCACTCCCCACCTCTGCTGCCATCACCAGCTCGCTCCTTGCTGCCGCCAAGTCCAAGTGCCTCCTCCTCGCTGTCCCTCCCCATCCTGCAGAGCGATACTGCATTACCGCGGGCTGCTGCTAATCTCTCCTAAATCAGCAGATTCCTGCCTCTCGCAGTTGTTTCTTCATCTCCCGCTCTAGTTCCTACGATCCCCAGACTTTGGTGATGCGGAGCAGGGCAATATCTGAGGGCTCTGCATGCTGATGTAGTCCCAGTCTCCCAGGTGCATAAAATGGTCGCAGATTGCATGCCCATCGCAGCCTCGGAGAGTCGGAGATGCAGCAATGGTGCAGAAGATGAACATGCGGTGATGGGACATGGGAGCACACCGAGGCTGTGGAACACAGGGTGATGGTTCTTTGAT
Source organism: Paspalum vaginatum (assembly GCA_030272315.1). Classification (NCBI taxonomy): domain Eukaryota; kingdom Viridiplantae; phylum Streptophyta; class Magnoliopsida; order Poales; family Poaceae; genus Paspalum; species Paspalum vaginatum. Next base: position 39,991,647 of record CM059018.1, read on the forward strand.
CAATTAGTTAATTGCATTTTCTAGATAATTTGATTAGTTCGTGTATGCATGAATTCCTTTTTTTTTTTTGCTTCTCTTTATAATTTGATTAGACAATGTTTGACACCCAAAGTGCTACTTCCTGGTACTTTGTTGTCATTTATATTGAAATAATCAGATTTGATTCTCCCATACTTGAATATCCAAACAACCTCTCGAATTTAATTATTTGAAAAGGTTTCCATGTACACCCAAACAAGAAAATTGGATTTGAATCATTTGGCCAGTATATCGATGGCAGTTCATCTAAACTCACACCAACTTTAGCTAGTTCATGCGCTGTGGCGTTACAAACTTTGCTGCCGGACTGAATCTGCATGCATTTAACCAAGTACCCATCAGTAATTTTGTATCCTTGATAATGATCGCTAATGGTGATTGGTGAGGCATCCGCTTCTGTTCTTTGTAACATTTGCACCAGCAGGTGGGCGTCAGATTTGGTTACAGATTTACTAATCCCCATCACCACCAGATTGATCTCTTCCCTTATTGTTTGAAGCTCCACTGCAATAACATTGCCATCGTGCTTGACGCTACCTGCCTTTGCAGTTCGCAGTGACATTTGCCATGAGTGTGTCATGCACCGTTCCACAGTTTTTGTTGAAAGCTCCCAATTCCCAAATCCAGGGCTAGCTTCTAACTGCTAAATCATAGCCTCCATGCCTTGTGGTGTATTGCAAGTGATCCATAGTGCTTTGGGACTTCGCATGCCCTGCTGTGCATCCTCTAATGGATATGTGCATGAATTAGTTATTCTGAACCATGCAACCCCGTGCCTTTTTGAAACCCCATGAACGTCATATCAGTCGGTAGAGGCGAGCTTGAATTTTTTGTATAATTTTAATATTTTAGCCTTTATATGATGTTCTATGATATCTGGATGCTGGAGCATGATAGCATGAGCTAGTTTCTTCTGTAGTGACTAGCTAGAGCATAAAAGGTTGTTTCTCAGTGTAGGGTGTTCTTTTTTCATATGTACAACATGTATATGTCCAGAATTAAGAGCATGGCCATGGTTTGGAACAAGTGTTAGTGTCATCTTGTTGCAGGTATTGGCTTGTCGGTTGGCGGGTTGGGGCACAGCCATCAGATCCTGTGGAGCGCATACTCTTTCGAGCAGGAATTCGACCTCGACCTCCCATGCTTGTATGGCACGCAAAAGGGCGGTTCCCGTGACAGACGCCCTATTGATCCGATGACTGGACGCCCTTTGGACATTGAAGGCCTCACAATTGTCGATGACCCTAATGCTCTGGATGGCGAAAATGTGGAGCACGTATTGAGGAGGTGGCATGATCACTTCAATTTGTGCAGTATAGTTGTGCCAAGTTAAGGTCTTCTTTTACCGGCTATGCCCGTCAGATTTTTCTTGTTACTGCACATGTGAGAAAGTTTCTAGCCAAGTGGCTTCTGATCAATACTTTGGATATCCCAATTAAGTTTACTTCTCAGTATGCTCCTAATTTCTCTGTGTCTTTAATACTGTATTCTTCACTGTATCTCTGCGGAATGCAGCAGACACATCTAGTTTTATCTTCAGTGGCTATTCATTCATGCCCGTCTGAGAAAATTCGGAAGCTGTATTTCTGTCGACGATCGGGACTCAGGTACCTAGTTGAGCTTACTGTCAGGTTGTTGTGTAACCCCTGATGTTCTCGAGAGCAATTTTGGAAGTGCAATCACAAGGCCGAGTGTGTCCACGGCCTAAGCTGGGAGCCGGGGAGGCGCAGCCATGAGACTGACCGTGTGGAGATTGGCCTCGTGCTATACCTGCCATTTCCTCCCCCACTCTCTGCTTGGCCATGGACCATGGTCCCGTTCCCTGCACCTTCCTTTTGCTCGCCTGCGTCACCCATGACCCATGCATGCAGATGCAGAGTCACGCGCACGGCCAGGCTCACGACGAAACGCCATTACAGCAAGCTGCCAAGCTGCATACATGTAGTTCTGCAACGGCCTCGACGGGCCTAGCCTCTCTCCAAGGTCGTCCAAGCCCAAGAGCTCGAATGCTCGATCGGCAGACAGGCCGGTAGTGCACAGCGGCTGCCGCGGCTCTGCGGACCAGGACTTCAAGAGAAGTAAATGCCCGCGTTCGGCCGTGCATCCATGATCATGCATGCGAGCCTTTTGGTGGCAGATCATCGGCTGGCCCATGGCTGCCGGCTGCAGGGCCGGCCATAAATCCCTCTCGCCCCATATCGGAAACAGACAGCGCCGTTGACGCGCACGATCTCTAGACTCTGGTCGCCGGGCGCGCGGCGAGCCCGGCGCCGGCGATGCGGCGACGTGGCTGCCTGCCTGCCTGGTGCGTCGGCGCCATGCCCGTACGTGCGTGCGGCATGGGCATGGCGAGGCCGATCGAGGCCTGCATCACTGCATGCACCCCGCGGCGCCCATCCCTTGTGCGCAGCGCGGCACAGCAGTAGCACACTGTTTGCTGCGGCCGTCGATCGCGCCGGGACACTGTGGACTGGTGTTGGACCATGAACGGCTGATCGACAGATCGAGTGGAAAAATGAATGGCGCTCGTAACTGTGGAGCTATGCTCTAACTTTTCGAAAAAAATAAAGTTCTAAGTTAATGTTCTGACGTGAGGCGCGTACGTACGTGCTGTACAATGAATGGGCTAGCTAACGTGGCTGATTTGGGCGCACAGTTTGTGTAGCTATAATTCTCACTAACAGCACTGGCAACGGTCGATCAGCCGTAGCCTCGTAGGCGTGAACATTTATGTACTTTATTGAAAAATATATGCGGTAAGCTAGCCACAAAGATTAATTAGCTCTGTTTGGATCAGTAAAAAATAGCGGTAAAAATAACTATCATTACCTGCAACTAACCAGTTAATTGGTGCTAATGGAGTATATACCTATTAGCTAATTTACTAACCAGGCATGTGTTACACCCAAACTAGCAAATTTTCTGTAATTTGGAATAGCTAATAATTAGTTGGTGCATCCAAACAGGGCCTTGCCTACTACTCCCTCATATTCTAAATTACCTGATTTTAGTTCAAGATTGGAGGGCATCCATATGTTCTTGCTTTTAGTAAAAAATAGGACTCCATCGGGATAGAAATAAGTGATGATTTCTTTTGCTATGTCTAGTCAAAATATATAGTTTTAGATTTTGAATACAAAAGATCTCAGTGAAAGATCGTTGCAAAGACGTACGAAGGAACACGAGAATTCGGTTGACCTTTACCTCATAAGTGTGTGAGTAGCTTAGAGGGTGTTTGGTTGGATGCACTAGCTGCTATCCTGCATAGGATAGTGTGGAGATTGGTGTTTGGTCGTGTGGCCTTGGCCAAACATGCTAGCTAGCCCAGCCTTATGCAAGTGAGGGAGGATAACTAGCCTTACCTAGTGCAGCCGATTTGGCCATTTATCTCTATAGCCAGGCTTTGTCTGTGCAAGCATAGAAAGCGAGGTGAGATTTATAATGTGTGTATTTGTTATATCTCTTTATTAAAAAATCTAATCATAGAATTGAATTCATATTTATAATCTTGATACTTTTAACACCAAAATTAGACCACACTTGCTCTACAAATTCTAAAAGATTAATTTTATTTATCTCTTATTCTCTATCTTTATACAGTAACCAAACACAATTCTAGATAAATTATCCATATTACGCCGCCCAATCAAGACAAAGACTCTTTGCATTGCTCAAAGCAAGCCTCGGTTGGCCTGGCTTGCTAAGCCGATGCAGCCTTGGACTATGCACCAACCAAACATATCCTTATTAGAGGCAGCCTCACCTGTGTTTACACATATGGTCGACATGGGTGCATATGGGTTTTTACATTATATGCCAGTGCTCCTATTAGAGTTCAAAAAATAGTGAGCCAAGTAGGCCAACCCACCCCTTCTTGAGGCCTTAAAGTATGTTTTCAATGAGTTGCTTCGTTATAAAGTTTATGATCATCTTATGATTTGATATGTTGAATTTCACATCACTAGGGTTAGAGGGAGGGGTTCTTGTGATATAATCACTCTCGTTCAAGGTTGTGTTTTCTTTAGGGGCTGTTTGGATCTAGGGGCTAAACTTTAGCCCATGTCACATCGTATGTTTGGCTAGTTAGGAGTATTAAATTCGGTTATATTAGAAAACTAATTACATAGTCAAGGACTAAACATTGAGACGAATTTATTAAGCCTGATTAATCCATGATTAACGAATGGTTACTGTAGCACCACGTTTGCTAATCATAGATTAATTAGGCTTAATAAATTCATCGCGATGTTTAGTTCTTAACTGTGTAATTAGTTTTATGATTAGACTATATTTCATACTTCTAACTAGCGTCCAAACATCAGATGTGACGGGAACTAAATTTTAGCTCTTGGATCCAAACACCCCCTTAATGAATGATGGTCTACATCGCTACAGCGCTTCATTAAATATGTGCTAGTCTTCTTCTAAGCATATGCCTTAGTAGATTCATGGAGATCCATGGCGGCTAGTTTGATATAACCAATGCAATTTGATATAGTTTGCCATTTTCCTATTTGTAGATTACCCTAGCCCTATGTGACACTAGTCCATCAGCCCGTGCTTTCGCACGGGTTAGAGTTTTAAGGGATATATATTTAATCCGTAATAATATTAGAGCTGATTGTTTTAAATCATCTTTTGTAACGTCAAATCATCTTTTGTAATGTCATTGTGGATAATGTATATACAAATTCAAAAATCATTTTAATTTATATTTTATGATACCATATTAGGTAATTTATATGCAGATTTAGAACTTATTTTAATCTATCTTTTATAATGACATGTTGAGTAATTTATATGCAAATTTAGGGGTTATTTTAATTCGTATTTCATAATGTCATGGTGGGTAATTGTTTAGAGACTATAATAGATCTAATGACTACTTTTATTTTATTAGAGCTACGTGATGGATGACAGGATGTTTCTAATTTTGTGAGAATTTTATGATTTATCTTTTTTTAGAATACAGATATATTATTAGAGCTACATGATGGATGATGGGATGTTAATTACATAGAAAACATATTTAATGGCTATTAAGATTTTAACAATCGATGATAGGATGTCGTTTCTAATTATATGAGGATTTCTATGATTTTATCTTTTATTTAGCGCACCTTGTGAAGATTAAAAAGGAGGCTGCAAAAAGAGTCTCCAATGAGTAATAGCAAGATTTGGCACAAAATATCTATTTCATAGAAAAGTTTCTATCATAAAGATCTTTATGAAAAAAAGTTATGGAATCATTTAGTAGTGTAAATTTGTAAATAGAAAAAAATTGACAAAAAACTGAGAGTAAATTTGAAAATAGAAAAAAATCCAAAAAAGGAAAAAATTTGCTTTCATTGAGAGTTGAACTCAAAACCTCTCATAATGGCAGAGGTGTGTATTTACTTAGAAAATAAATTGAAAATAGAAAAATCTGCAAAAAAAAAAAAGAAATTTGCTTTCGTTGAGAGTTGAACTCAAAACCTTTCATAATGGCAGAGGTGGGTAATTACTTAGAAAACAAATCTAATAGCTATTAATATTCTAAGCTGTCAATTGATGGTCAGATGTTTCTGATTTTTGTGAGAATTTCTTAGATTTATCTTTTTCTGGTGCGTTTCGTGAGGATTGATATGGAGGCTCCAAAAGGAGCCTCTAATTAGTAATAGTAATGAGAACTTTTATGATTTATCTTTTTTAGAAAATAGATCTATTATTAGAGCTACATGATGGATGATGAGATGTTAATTACATAGAAACATATCTAATGGCTATTAAGATTTTAACCATCGATGATAGGATGTTGTTTCTAATTATACGAGAATTTATATAATTTTATCTTTTATTTAGTGCATCTTGTGAGGACTAAAAAGGAGACAGCAAAAAGAGTCTCCAATTAGTAATAACAAGATTTGGTACAAAATATCTATTTCATAGAAAGGTTTGTAACATCTTTATGAAAAAAATTATGGGATTATTTAGTAGTGTAAATTTATAAATGGAAAAAAATTTGACAAAAATTGAGAGTAAATTTGAAAAGAAAAACTCCAAAAAAGGAAGAAATTTGCTTTCATTCAGAGTTGAACTCGAAACCTCTCATAATGGTAGAGGTGTGTAATTACTTAGAAAATAAATTGAAAATAGAAAAATCTGCTAAAAAAAAGAAATTTGCTTTCGTTGAGAGTTGAACTCAAAACCTTTCGTAATGGCAAAGGTGAGTTATTACTTAGAAAACAAATTTAATGACCGTTAATATTCTAATATGCTAATCGATGGTCGGATATTTCTGATTTTTATGAGAATTTCTAGAATTTATCTTTTTTCTGGGTGCGTTTCGTGTAAAGAGAGAGAAGGTTCGAGTATGAGTGCAGCAATAATCTCATCTAGAGATCTATGCTTTCATATTGACTTCATGCTTTAGTGGCGTATTTAGTCTTTGCGGTTAGGAGTAGAGATTTTCTAAAGTTATTAGAGCTTGTTTGGTAATAGATCAATTCATTAGTGGCATATTTAGATTGCACGTTGAACCTCAAATCTTTTGAGTTCCATTCAATGAACGGTAAACAGTGAGCCGTCTTTCTGATATTGCCTACAGAAGAATTCTATTTGCGCAAGGCCGTACCTACCTAGTAGCTAGTTGAACACTTGCTGACGAGACGAAATATTTAACTAGTTTAAGCAAATCAAACTCTAATCATGCCCAAATAATGTGTACAGTACGGCCACAAAAGCAGAGCCCCTGCCCACACGCCGAAAAGCCGGCTGACCGCTGAGGCTGACGCCGTGATGGCTGCTGTGGCCTGTGGACAGAGGCTGTCGGTGTCGGGCCGGTACGGTCGTCTCGTCCATGAGAAGTGGCCGCGCCGCGGCAGGAAGCACGAGCCCCATGCCTCATCAACGCGTCTCTGCCGCTGCGGCACAGTCCCCCGCCATTGCCAGTGATGGAGAAAACCTACGCTGCACTCTGTATCAGCTCATTCCTTTTTTTTTTAAAGATTTTTCACAGCCGTGTTTTACTGCACCAAATCTCACCAGGCTCGAAGAAAAGATATATAGGCAATCACGGGCTACAAAGGGCTGCCAAAATCTAGTAGACTAGACGAATTCATCGGCCACCATAAACCCAACGGAATTAGTTAGTTGGGTATTTTTGTCAATGTTGGTTGCGCCGGATAAAATTCGATAAATATTTTTCTCTATTTTTCATTGGGGTCTGGCCGAGGAAGAATTCCCCTGTTGCTGCAGGGGTTGCCATAAAACCCATCATGTACAGTCCTATATATGATCATGTTGACCAAACTACTCTATAGTGCGTCCGATATGGCCTGTTGCGTTGCTAGTGCACCGATGCTTTGATTCTTGCTCCTATAAATACCTGCGGTGCGTCCCGGCCATCCCCGTGACTACACCACACGTCCACACGAACGCCAAGCCACCATTCCTGCCACACCCCTCAGCTTTCACCTATTTGCCTTGACGCGAGAGTCCACCAACTTAGTCCTAGACCATGGAGAAGGTGCGGCGGCGGCACGTGCCGGCGTTCGGCGAGTGGAACTACTATTCCTCGTCGTCCCCCGACGAGCCGGAGCCGCTGCCACGCTCCGGGGGCGACTGGTGCTGCTACGCGCCGGAGCCGGCGGCGCCCTGCACCGACGACGCCGTCTGGTTCAGGTACTCGCCGTCGCCGAACCTCCCGCGCAAGCCGGCGCCCAAGAAGGCGCGCAGGCGCCCGGGGGCGGCGGCGGACAAGCTGCGCTACGGAGCCGGCGGCGGGAAGGCCGCAGAGAGCATGAGCATCGTCGTGCCCGTGGAGCGGGTGCCGGGCGGCCCGGCGGACGGCGGCGACGACAACGTGGCAGCGGGTGCAGCAGGCCGGCGCGCGCAGGCGCAGGCCAAGCCCAAGGGCGCCCGCCGGGTGGTGGTCGTCAGGCCCGTGGACGAGGACCTGTACCAGGTGCCGCCCCCGGAGCCGGACCCCGGCGCCTCCAGCCGCCCGAGACGGGTACGTTGAGCTTCTGCACTGCACATCGGCCGGAGAAGAGAACGATATATATATAGTTACAGCGTGTGTCCTGGTCATGCGCTACCAGCTCTTCTTTGCAGTGCTACGGATGGTTGGCTAATCATCTGGTGTTTTTTTCGTTGATATGATGCTTGCAGAAGAGAGCCGCTGAGAAGAAGCCTGTGGATGGGCTGCTTGGGTGGGCTCAGCTGCGTCGCCTGAAAGCTGAAGCTGAAGCTGAAGCAGCAGCAACATCTAGCTAGTACACTAGTAACCTGCATGTGTTCTTGTTTTGCCACTCGATCTGTCGGTAGCTTGGTGCTTGTTGGCAACACGTACAGGCGCAGAGCTACCAGCAAATCGAGTTGAGAAACACTGGACGGTAGCGCTACATGCCCTACATTGTCGATTTGTGGTAATCCTTTCCGTTGGAGACAGGCTAATAGTGTAACTTTGAAACAAGTTTTAGTTAAGGATGGTACTATGGAATCAATCAATCAAGCATGCATGATGTCATGTCATGTTGTTTCTTGTGAAGAAAAAAAAGTTCGCTTGTACTTCAAAACGCTTCGAGATCCTTTGTCGTCGATCGTCTCTGTTTCGCTTCCGTTTTTTGAGTTGAGTTGAGCCTTATGGACGTCAGGCTGGACTCAGTGGCGTTCAAATGTTCATATGGACGTCAAAAGCACTCTACGCGTACTGGTAAGCACATCCTTACTCGCATGTACGATGTAGCCGCGTACACACGGACACACCACGCCGGCCACAGCTAGGCAACAACCAACAAGACAATGGTGCTAGACTGCTAGCTAGCCGAACAGTGCCGGGCTCTAGCAGTCTAGCACCTGCTATGATCGAGCACCGCTTGAACGCAGCCACGCCGCAGACGATCGCGCACGGACCATTGGCCATTGAAATTGAAATTTAACGATGCGGCGCAGGCGCAGCGCCTCTCAGTACGTGTGCCAGCCGCATGCTGTAGGCAGCTGCAAGGACATACTGCTACTGTGCTCCAGACATAGCAACCGGATTATTTACGTGAGACTAGCGGATCGTGAAAACAGTCGTGAGCTCAGCAGATATCTGAGTGAGACTGAGTCCAGCAGATTATACAAACAGTTGTGAGCTCAGCAGATTGTGCAAACAGTCGTATACAATGCAAAATGACGTTGTAGCGATACTGTTTACAAAGAGGGAAATAGTTGGAATAGTGAATAGAATAGTATGATAGTCGATCTGCTGGACTCAGTCTGATAGACTAAGGACTACAACAGGAAACGTTTTTACACACATTATAGGTACTGGTAATTGGCTCATGCGTTGTAACGGAAAATAATAAAATTTCAAAACGATATATACATTGCCATGTAACAATATTTGAAATAGCAGTTCTCTTGCATAACCATAAAGCACGTGTTTGAAGGTGCACGTTGAATATAGTAAATTCAAATATTGTTACATATGTGTTAGTCTTAAAAAAATCAAAAATTTCCAATCTTTTCATCATGGGTATGTCACATATGTGGCTTTGTTACTTCATCAATTTTGTATTTTGTGTAAGTCTTACAATAATCATATATTTTAGCTTGGGATTGACACTCAAAAATTCGACAACTTGCACGGACCACGATTCCGATGGATACTCATCCAAGGTTTATATACAAATCCAAAAAAAGACACAAATCTGGATGTCACAGCTAAACACAATGTCGAGCCCAATTGCCGATTGATGCATAGTGTCTGCACACATCAAAAAATATTGTCATGTGATGGTATGTGCACAAATAACAAAAAAAAAACATCATCTTGTATATTGATTTGATACCTTAGTTATAGTGTAAGAACCTTCTTATAAACGATATTCTTAGTATATGTCCCACACTGTTTGTGGTTTTTTGGTGTCTTGCCTTGCTTTGATTTTTTGTTTTTTTAATCTTTATCATGAGGTGCAATTAGGACCTTGATGTTACTCCTAGCTATGCCTCTAGACAATGCCACATAAAGCTGGCCATGGGAGAACACAGACTCAGGCAAGTACACACCGGCATATGGAATTGTCTGTCCTTATGCCTTATTTATCGTCGTAGCAAAGCTGAGCCTGATAGGAAATTGCTTCCTCTTAAACTGAAAAGGGAACATCTCATCGTCTGAGGGGCACAACGGGATTCGGGGTAGGAAGACCCTCTTCCGAGTATGTTGCCCCAACACGATCTCTGCATCGATAGCATTTTTCTAGAAACCCCGGACGATGAGCCTTGTCCCATTGCAGAACCCATTAGCAGAATCAATGTTTCTTAGTAGTATAACAGGACAATTTATCTTGAGGCTTAGAACATAGGGAGGCAGCCCGTTAGGAGTCAAAGAGTTGAGGAACTCTGGCGGATAGTAGTTGTGGGGGTCATCATCCGCCCGATCGAAGCTATGGTACACCATCTTCTCTCCTCGAAAACGATGGATCATTCGCATATTGATCCTGTCCACACAGTCATTCCGCGTGGACAAGATGGCTCTTGATGTGATATAGTCTGGATCCGTCGTGTTATCATCAAGCATTGGAAACACATCCTCTATTAGTCTATGTAGGTCTGTATCCTCTCCTGTGTAAGGCACACATATTTCATCAGGCAAATGTATGCACCCATGACCATCGTCCTCCTCAGTCCCATTACCGACTCGCAGTAGGTATTCTGCGAACCATGGGTCGCTCTGTGCCCTCATGTTGCGTACCAACTTTAGGTGACCCATGCAACCCCAAAGGTGTGACCTACGTAGGGATGCATTGACTATCTGCGCCCTCGACCCCTTTCTGATAACTGGGAGGACTTGCCTAAAATCTCCTCCAAACACAATTGTCTTCCCACTGAAGGGCCGATCCGACACGTTCATTATGTCTCTCATACTATTGTCGAGTGCCCCCACCGCCTGTCTCCTAGTCATAGTGGCTTCATCCCATATGATCAGGGATGCTTCCTTTAGAAGCTTAGCTGTCCCGCTTTGTTTCATGAAACTACATGACAACCCATCATAGATAGTTAAAGGTATCTTGAACCGCGAGTGCGCGGTCCTTTCTCCGAGCATTATGGAAGCAGCAACACCGGATGTAGCTATCGCCACGGCAATATTACCCATGCCTCGAACCGTGGCCAATAACGCCTTGTATAGGAAAGTCTTGCCTGTGCCACCGGGGCCATCAACGAAAAACACACCTCCTTCGCTGCTATCCACAGCAGCTAGAACCTCATCATAGGCGGACCTCTGCTCGGCATTGAGCGAGGCTGCTAGTGTTTCATGGTCAGGGTCCACCTCAATAATCGATTCCTTGTATATCTCTCTATCGACACCATGAGACGAGTCATGTTCCTCATCGATATCAGGAAGAGGGTAAGATCTAATGTCCTTGCCCATTGATTGCAGCATGTTCCTTATGTCTTTCAACACCATATTCTGAACCGCTTGCATGGATAACTTTGTGCGGCAGTAGTCCTCTGACATTGCCTCTCGGTGTTTGTTACACAGGCCTCGCAAGTCGGAAGCCTCACAATGCACAAGTATTGTCGCAAATAGCCTTCTGAGTGCCGACGGCATTTGGAATGTCTCAGGCTCAGTGAGGCAGTCATCCAGAGTGGTGTCCGCCTCAATTAGACCCCTTCTTTCTGCGGCTTCATGGAATGAGGGCATGATCTCACCATCAACAGTCCGAAGGTCCTCATATGAGGTAGCGCCCGCCACATGGTTTAGAAGAACCCTAAGGAAGTAGCGTTCCCCATCAACTGGATGGGCCGATATGATTCTACCAATCTGTTTCACACCCTCCCGTTTCTGCTTTTGCCAGAATTTTGCCTTCTTGCATTTTTGCCAAGTGAAGAACTCTGGAAAATCACGGTAGAGGATACCTCGCGCTTCAGGATTTTTCTTGTTTGCCTCAAAGTACTCTGTTAGTATTGACTTTTCTGCTCCTTTTCAATCAAGTATTTCCTGGATATCTTGACCCTCTTCATATGTAACCATGTGCATACGAGGGAGATGCAGTTGTAGTTGCATCACGGGTGGACTGTTCTTGCTTAGATCAAAGCTGTATATCCTCCACAATGCTTTCGGAGGAGTCACCCACCTAGCTTCCCTATATATCTTGATCCCATCGATATTCCCCCGACCATCTGCCTCATTCACAGATACAGATGCACGGTCGTGCCCCTTGTATAGGTACTTGTAGAGGTATTTGACAACCTTAATGCTTGAGCAAACCTCGACATTGATGTGGCAATTGAAATACCTCAAAAGGAAAGGGTTGTAAGGAACAACCCATCTATTGTCTAGTTCATGCCCTCAAACCTTTTGTTTACGGCCATCTTCACGTCTTCTGTACACCGGATAAGAGTCCTTTCCTTGTAAAGTGGCCATGTTGAAAGGACGTGGATAATTATTTCCGCCTTTGCCACTTGCCTTTGTGCAAGGACACTCAGGATTCAACATGCCGCAAGGGCCATGCATCATATGCTTAATAATCATTTTGTATAGCTCTGGGTACTTGCATTTGTTTGGGAGTTCGGCGGAGATTATAGAGTCGTACTGCTCTGGGCTCGTGAGTTTGTACTTTCCCTGCATGATCAATAGGAAGTGGGCATGCGGTAGGCCCCTCTTTTGGAACTCAACCACGTAAACATATGCCTGCACCTTGCCAAGAATCCCCTCCTCTAGCAGTAGTCTCTTCATTTCCTCTAGCTTTGCTCTGAAAACACACACAGCAAGGTCTAGACGATCTTGGGGTATCTGACCAACCTCAAGCTCACATTTGATCTCCTCCCAATCAGGGTTACATGTCATTGTCAGGAAAATATCAGGCTTCCCATATTTTCTTACTAAAGCCATGGCATCGAGGTACCGACGCCTCATATCTCGAGGCCCCCCAATGAATGACCTTGGTAGAACGGTCCGCCTACCAACCGCGTCAGCTCGTGTTCCCCCGTATGAAGGCAATCCATTAATCCTTGGTACAAATCTGCTCGTATCTCTTTTTGATGAGACCATATGTAGTCTAATCGTGAGCTCTCAATCTTTATGTATGTATCAACCACGAATTGTTGAAAATGACGCTTGCCAAATAGGATTAGGTTGAATATCCCTGGTCGCATCTGCAACTTGTAGCAGTAGTAGTCCCTCACGGATACACATAGACGGTTAGCACTATCTGCGTAGTATATGACATCGAAGGTCAGGGCACGCCATCTAAGTGAGAGAAGAACATAAAATCACACTTCCATATAGACTTTGACAATATTCAAGAATATAACTTGGGTTTCCTTGACCATTGGCACGTGTAGCACGAGCATCATTGACCGCATTGATGGAAACACCATGTCTAGGTATGCCCGAATGCCAGCCGCTTTCACCTCTCAGGAAAAATAGAGGGTATGCCAATGGATCATAGGATGCATGGTAGGACCTGATTCCATACTCTTGCTTGTTGTTCCCATAGAGTACGACACCACAGTCGAATTTCCTACGTTGCTCGGTCCCCTCAACCCACACTGCAGCCACCTCTGAAGTGAGAGGTACATTATGCGTCCTCTGGTCCATGTGATGATCAAGGTTGAACGTGATACGTTAGTCCATTAGATCCACGATCTGTCCCATCTGTTTGAGTTGCTGAGAGTATGGGTTGTCTTTCAGTATATGAACCAGTTGCCAAATCACTCGTTGATCCTTCTGGTTCTTATTTTCACGGCAGTGGCGGTACCGATGTTCTAGGCTAGGATCATCATCGTAAAAGTACATCTCTAGAGGATTTCCGCCCTTGCGTTTTGCTGCCAAATTAGCTATGGTATGGTACATCTGCCCATGAGCTCGAAATGTGTACACACCAGTTTTTCTAGGGTTTATGGTGTCCCCATCGAGCATGCAGTGCAGGGATGTGAATGCGAAATGACCATTGAAAAACCTAATGCTGCCATGGAAGTGCCGAGCATCAGAATCTGTGCTTGTCCATAGCCGCATGAGCTCAGGTGGCGTTTCAATGTTGGACAGACTTATTTTGCCATCTCGACAGCAGAAACCCTTAGGCTCTTTGTGGAACCTCTTCGCACCACAATGCCTACAGTTTGGCACATCCTCCAACACATGTGTGTTTTTAGGTATGTTACTATATACATGGTCATGTGGGTTCTCGACGCTAGAGCTCATGGTGGAGGCATCATCAGTTACATCAATTACAATTTTCTCATCATCCTCGACATCTGGTAAGTTTAGGTTTACACCGTCAGCCAATATATGAAATGGTAGAGGTAAGGGAGACAATGGTAGGGTTATTGTACCTTGGCCTGCAAACATATAGCCATCCTCACTTTGGCCTTCTTCAAATATGAGTTCATCGCCACACTCATCATGAACGTATGACTGTGTTGGAGACACCTTATCATTAGCGTCTTGTAGATCTAGAGTAGCATTAGTGGGTTGTATTGTAGGTTCTACAGAACTTGTGTCCTGTGAGATTGACGCAGGATCCCTTGATGCACCTTTACACCTCTAAGTGATCATTTTGGCAAATGTCTCGTTACGCCGATCTATAAGTGTAGCGCTTTGTCCAGCTGGTATATTGTTTATTCGCTTCCTTTTAATAGGTTTTCCAACACCAATATCAAAATATGTTAAGTATTTAAATTTATTATTTTAGCATATTTGATTAGTGCTAAGCATAATTTGAGATTAATACATCTGTTAGTTATGGCACTAACCTCCGTCATCATAAGTGGTAGCTGAAAAATCAACAGTGATCGCAGAACCAAGCGGAACGGATGAGCTAGAAGGAAATAGCACGTCTGGTGTGATATACATAGGGTTTTCTTTGGCTATTGAGTGTTTCCCTAGAATGTTCCGTCGCAAGCTGCGACAAATCCTCTTTGCCTCCTTTTGTTGAGGCGTCATATTTGAATAACGTGACCTCGCACTTGGACCGCTATTTTCAGTTTGATCTGATGGGATACATGATAAAAAAAATCCAAGTTGTGTTAATTGTGTTAAATAAACAAAGGGTAGTAAGATGACAATTTAAAGTAGACATTTGATTTCTCTCAAATTATGTGAGATTTCACCTTGCAGAGAAGCAATTATTTGTGGCTCTTGAGTAACAACAGATTTTTTTTCTTATGTCGGACATCCCTTCTATTTTTTAGCAGTTCGGCTTTCTTATTAGGATCCATCTGCGCATATTGTTCCCTATCCCGTTGCCTTCGGCGTTATTTAGGATCTTCTATTGGTGGTTGTCGGTTGGATAACACAGTCCCGTCATCATTAGAAACATTGGCAGCATCTGTAAATTGTATGTTTATAGATTAACTGTGGACAAAATTATCATTCAAAGTAGACATGTAACTTATCCCAAATTAGCAAGGGCAGCACAGTTAGGTCTTTGAAGGGAGAACGAATCGTGATACTTTTTCTTGATTTATAGAGTATAATTGTTCAAGAGACGATAATTTCAAAGTGGATATTTAACTTCTCTCAATGAGATTTCACCTTGCGGGGACGCAACTATTTAGAGAGTTTTTTCTTTTTCTGTCAAACATCCCTTCTATTTCTTATTAGGATCCATGGTCTGTCGAACATCCCTTCTATTTTTTAGCAGTTCAGCTTTTTTATTAGGATCCATCCGCGCATATTGTTCCCTATCCCGTTGCCTTCGGCGTTCTTTGGGATCTTCTATCGGGGGTTGTAGGGTGGATAACACAGTCCCGTCATCATTAGAAATAATGGTAGCATCTAAAAATTGTATATTGATACATTAATTGTGAACGAAATGATCATTCAATGTAGACATTTAACTTCCCACAAATTACCAATGGCAGCAGAATTGGTTAGGTCTTCGAAAGGAGAGCGAACCATGTTGCATTTTCCTAGTGACATCTACCGTTCACACCAATAGATATGCTGGCGTCAGCACACTTAAGCAACAGCGCTAATTGTCAATACATATACGAGTGCTAATCATTGTATTCATTCCACACACAATCAGTACAATAGCATCACATCGGCAGAGAATGAACAAAAGTATACTAAATTAACTTTCTACAAATATATTCAATGCACTGAAAAATTATATAATTGCCCAGCTAAAGCAACAACGCTAATTGTCAACACATATACGAGTGAATCTACTGAATCCTCTCAATTCACAAGCATGGTTCAAGCTAATTCTGTACCTCCTGCTGAATACTCTCAGCTTGGGAGTAAGGCACAACCTAATTCTGTACCTCCTGCTAAAACCACTCAGTTCAGGAGAATGGGTGGACCTAATGCTGTACATCCTGCTCAGTCCTCTCAGTTTGGGGGCATGACCAGACCTAGTTACATACCTCTGAATCTTCTCAGTTTATTGGCAGACCGGTTCGATCTAATTCTGTAACTCCTGCTGAATCGTCACAGTTTGGGACCATGGCCTGACCAAATTCTGTACCTCCTGCCATATCATCACAGTTTGGAAGCCCCAATCAATAATTAGTGAGCGCAACCGAGCCAACTGGCATGTGATGAGAGAAGTCGGTAAAGAAATAACAATACCCAATTATTGTCAAAATGCTAACTAAATGGCTTAAAATTAGAGGCTGGTTTAATCACAAGGGATAGTCACAACTCACAACTTTTTGATCTTTTGGTTTAATCCTAATACCTCACCCAACGCCACTAAGATGGTGTTGAAAAATTATGGTAAAAGAAAAGAGGGAGAAAGCAACGCACCGACCTCGGATATATCATCAATTGTTACTGCCAAGCGAATCCACTGTAAATAAAACAGAATGAGATGCATTATAGAACAGGAAGTTGGAGATGCCCAGATTGACATCCTCAACAAAAGACAGTTGAATCACAAGAACTGCGAAAGATTTGGGTAGGGACCGAGCGAAATGGGAACCTTAGCAGAGATTAAGTAGGAGAGATTTGGCGGTGCCGTCCGTCAAATACACGGTCACGCCTCCTCAGCCCCTCAGGCACCGGCACGCACCGCGGCGCCACCTCTTGGTCTCAGAGAATCGAAGCCAATCTGGGTCAATTACATCCTACAAAGATTAACATCCTGTTGGCAGTGAATTATCGAATGCAATAAGGAAAACTGTTGGCATCAAACTTGTTTAACTGAAATATAAAGCAAAGCTAAACAAACCGACAGTGGTTGCATCTATGACTTTAGATCTTTGCGTGCATATATCACCACACATTTGTTGCAAAATTTAAATGATCACATATAGAATCTCAGGATTAAATCTGGACAGTACCGCGTGTAATTTCAGCAGCAATTGACAGGATCACGGTTGCAAGCCTCCATAACCAATAAATCTAGAGAGTACCGTCATTTAAGCAGCAAATGACAGAATCACAGCTGCAAATGATTAGTTTGGGTAAAACTTGTCACTGACAAGTTCACAACACAGAATTTGGGTTCAGCTAAAGCACGTGTGCATGAGCTTGCAAGTATGTCTTAGACCCTTAGTTCATAGAATCAACAGCAATCCTTAATTCCAATTGATCTTCCCCTCTGTTATAAGTCTTGCACAGTTATAAAAAACACAATGACTTGAAAATTGTTAGCTTGTCTCTTCAATTGTGTTACCTGGTCAATTTTCCATAAAGAGCATTGATGCTGGAACAACCTGGTCAATTTGTAAACAAAAGATAACCTAATTTCCATCTGTTGATCATGATTAAGTATTGGTCTAATCTCAGCCAATTAGTCACACTTTCAAGGTAATTGTGTTGGTTTTGCCCTAGACAGTGTTCAAGGGACCGGTTTTGAACCACTATAAAACCCTAGATGCAACAACCCTTCGGGTTTTGTAATTCTCGAGCCTAACGTGTCTAGATCTCGGGCAAGATCATGATTGCAGCAAGTAGGAGAGGAAATTGGTCTGATTTCTTCATACCCGAAGAAGAAGTCCCCAAAATCGAAACCCTAGCCTCGAATCGCCACTGTTTTCCCCCAAATCCGAAGCAAAGCCTAACCCTAAGTTGAAATGGCCCAAGGGCGTACCTTGGTTGTCGTCACGTCGTCGGCGATGGCATCCTCATCGGGCGGCCGCCGCGGCCTCGTCAAGCTGGAGGTGGGCCGCGACGGCCTCATCGGGTGCGGGGCTGGCGGCGCTCCGCGTGGGATCGACTGGGGACGGGCGGGAGGAGGCGCAGGGCTGGAGGATCTCGGCGCGGGAAGAGGTTGGGGTGGGAGGGAGGGGGCGTGGGGCCAGCGGGTGGCGCCGCTCCCAGCGGGGAGAGGGAGCGGACGCGGGCGGGAGGGCGCGGGCAGGGAGTGGCCGCGCGAGCTAGAGGGAGCCGGTGGGGAGCTTTGTTTGTGTCAGGAGGACGCCGATTCGAGCCGTCGCGCGAGCAGGAGGGCGCCGGAGGGGAGCGGCCGCATGAGAAGGAGTGCGCCGGCGGGGAGCGGACGCGCGAGCTGGAGGGCGCCAGCGGGGAGCGGCCGCACCGCGGGCGGGTGAAGAAGCAGTGGTGGCGTGAGGACGGAGGAAGAGGCCGGCCGGTTGGCTGTGGCACTGAGACAAATGTGGGAGAGAGCGGTGGGGGAGGCAGGGAAATATACGGATGGGGAGAGGCGGTGCGAGTGGTGGTCCGTTGAGGCGGTGCGTGTGGTGGTCCGTCGACGGACCACACGGATGGGAACGATACAAACTTTTAAAAGGGGTATAGATTTATCTAGCGATTTGGAGGCCAGGATGTGTGAAAATCGTTGATTTCCACATGCGGTGAAAAAGGCCACTAGCGGAGATGTATCTTCACCTGCGCTTCTCCTAGTTCCTTAAGCCCACTTTTGGAAATGATCTCAGAACAAAAAGAACCTAGCACATATATCTACAACTTCAAATTAACACTCCACGAATGCATGCATAGTAGCTACGTGCCGCACAATATCTACAAGATGAATTCCCTGTGTGTCGTTGCTGCAGTAATTTGATTGATGCTAATGCATACGCCATAGAAAAACACTATATATGCATCAAGCCATAGAAAATCGATAGAAGATATAAATTAATAGAGATCTTAGAGGAAGATGACGTGGCATGAAATTTAGTGGGCTCATAGAGATGAGATGACGTGGCTTTGTACATGTATAGAGAAATAGATAGTGAGAGAGATAAAAGATTGCTGCAAATTTACATAACAATACGCGCACATCATATACATGCCAATAGATATACATAACAACGGTCCCACATAATATTACAATTTATCCCAACAATTACTAATGAGGAAACGAGTGCTGCCGATGTCATCGAATCAGTTGATATTATTCACCGAGATATTTATAGTAGTGCATGCATTAAGTAGTGCACTTCAAATGGATATATCTGGATATCCACTGCATGTTTAAGAATAAGTCCAGCAGATCGTCTGTGTGATCATCTATAATATGAAATACTACAATTATACAGTAGATAGAGTATAGTTTAAATATAGGCAATGATATAGACGACCTGCTGGACTCCCAAATATACACACTCAAGGTTTCACTAAAATATTCATGACAAAAAACATAAACAAGTCGAGTACATTATGTTGTCTGCTCAGCATCTGTCGATTGCATCAAACAAGCTGCAAGCATATAAGTAGTATTAATATCATCCATGCTCACTATTTTTTATCACGTGTATTCCGTTAAGAGGGTAATATGTGCTCACTATCAACAAGCAACAATACGTCGTCTTAGATGTCTTGACATGCCCTTAGTAGAAAGACACCCCAAGTAGAGCAAACAAGTCACACCAGTCGCTTCTATGATTGTCGAAACTAGGGGCAAAAAAACGGCCACACAATTAGTTTTATAAGACCGAACTCACATGTCTTTGCAAACGGCCACGCAAAGTGTATTGGCATGGTAGAGTGTGCAATGACCGTTTATTTAACAAAAAAAATGACCATTTATTTAACAAAAAGTTAAAATAAGATATTGTTTTAAAAATATGATGATTCAGAAGCTTTTAGAGGAGGTATACGGTATATTTTAACATTGACACATAGTTATTATCAAATTTGTTTAAAGGAGCAGTACATAGTACATTGATGCAATAAATTGTGCATTTAAATGCTACTAGCATTGGATAGAACTAGTGCTGGGGAGGGGCGGCTTAGGCGGCACCTACCCCCCCTCCCACGCGCCTCATTATATTTATGTACCGACAATTTCAACATGTAAATCGAGGAAACTTAAAATTAACCAGGTCCCTAATAACTCGCATATTACAATGTGTCGATGAAAACTAATCAGACCCGGAAACCTAGCAACGGGCACGCTCTGTGGAAGCCGCTTTGTGAAAGCTTTCGTCCACCGTCTCAGACCGACGAAGTATTTCTTTCGTTAGCCTTTTCTAGCCGACGAAAATTCTTATTTTTTCGGCAGTTGCTCCTTTGGCCGACGAAAACTTTTTTTGGCCGACGAAAATGATCGCGTTTCTTGTTTATAGTGATATTATAGAATTAAAATGTTCATTTACATGTTTTATTGTTATTGTTAGCTTACTTGTCTATTTGCACATGGAGTCCATACTGAGAAAGCAGCAAATCGTGTTTCTCAAAACGGCAATTGATTTAAGCCATAACAACTTGCAAAACCCGATAGTCAAACAAATAGAAATTAATTTTAAAGGAAAAATAATTAATTAAGATGCATAGAATATATATAAGGCTTTATACCTAGTATGCGTCTATTATGCATGTAGAATCTAGAAACTAGGGAAATCATACAGCGAGGAGTGCAAAATAGTGTGGATATGATCGACCATTCGTATCCACTCTGCGCGCTGGCCCCCTGATGTACTTGGTTCCACCTCGAACGCACAGGAGGCATGATGGCATGGCATAGTATATGCAGCAGCAGGGGTGCGGGTCCACCGCCGAAACAGAGCTGCACTGATACCTAACTTTCCTTGGACTAGTTTCCGAAGCTTGTAGCGATGCAGGTCTCACTCTCTTCTACTACAGCCAAGTGTGGTGTGGCCGTGTGGGTGCACTAGCATGCATATGCATGGTCTGATCTCTGGCGATGGTCCCGCTAGCTCCCGCTGCCTAGCTGCATCTTCCTTTTGCTCGCACGGCCCGTGTGACCACGCGCACATGTAGATGTAGGCACGCCCATGCATGCATGGCGATGGAGCCAGCAAGCGCAATTACAGCTACATGACAAGCTATAGAACCGGCCGGCCAGCTGCTCCATCGATCACGATCAGTGACTTGTGCGGCCGTAGCTCACTGGACGGTGCGTGTGCTGTGTGCATGCCCTGCCACGGCCCTCTAGGGACTGGGACATCTACTGCTTAGCCTCTCCAAGTCCAAGGCGAGGCGAGCTGTGACTGTGAGCCGGTGCCGGCCGGCCGGTGAGGAGCCCTGACGCACGGCACAGTTGCGGCGACGCTGCCGCGCTTCGGAACAGTGCAGTGCGGGAGTAAATGTGTCCGGCCGGGCATGCGCGCGGGCCGCTCTGGCGGTCTGGCCTGGCCCTGGCTCATGGCACATGCATGCATGGAGCTGCTGCATGCACGCGGGGCCGGGGGCAGATCCGCAGATGGTGGCAGCGGACAGGGGTGCTTCGACGCGCGGCGCGGCACGTTTGGATGCCCGTCGTCGAGTCGTCGCCTTCGACGTCGATGGTCGACTGTGGCCTGTGGTACTACTACTACTACTGGTGGGACAATGGGACGTGCCATGGCGGACGGAAGCGGAGGTACGTGAGCAGTGGAGCACGCGCGTGCACCAGCCGCGCCGATCGAGCTACCACAGTGCGGCATTATATGGCGAGCGGATCGGAGTGTATGGTGCGTGCACCTGTGCTGCATTCGTTGCGCCGCGCAATGCTGCACCATCGCGTACGTCGGCACAGTCCCGCCATTTATTATCGACACGTAAATCAGCCCCATTTCTTAGTGCGACTATTGCTTGCTTACTGCGAGCCGCTGCTGCTTGAGCGCGACGTGCTGGATTTCGGCCGGCGTACGTCGTCGGCCACGAGCGCCGCCAAGATGCAGTGGCAATTGAGGAGCGAGCCAGAAGTTGCGCCCACTTGTCATGCGTCCCGCCATCGTCGCGCGTCTTTGGATCGCCAAAAAAGAAAACAAAATTACTACAGTCCTACAACAAAAATACGTGCGTGCATGCATGATGGGATGGCACAACCACTCTCTTCATGTAATCTGCACAGCTTTATTTTATTGTTACGATGGACATTCATGGATAATCTAAAGGGAACACCCAAAGGCGGACAAAAATTTGCGCTGATTTTAGACGTAAAGTTTCCACCTTTGTTAGTTAGCTAGGTCGATAATCTAAACAACCTTTCAAATTTATATATCTAAATAAATTATCCAGCTCCGTTATTGCTAAACATGAGCTATTTCTAAACCATAGACACATACCCAAAGCCAGGCATGTATTTTTTAAACCACCAACTTCGGCAACAGAATGTGCACGGACCAAAAAGGAAAATCGAATGGCGAAAGTGAAAGGAGATCGATGATACTAGTATTCGGGTAGCTAAACCACGCAAGCACCGTCCTGTCGGTCCCAAACCGCCAAATAACGCCGATTCCGTTGCGCCTTGAACGCGGGCAAAGGCAGAGGCAGAGGCAGGCGCGCTGCGTGGTCCACGAAGGGCGCGATTGGTTGCCTGGCTCGGCGCCGGCCAGGCCCTCCGCGTGCAACAACCGCGCGATTGGTTGCCTGGCTGGCGGCTTGAGCCAGGCCCCCGCGGAACCGAGGCGCCTTTGGTAAAGGCCACGTAGATACGCAAATTTCGGTGGCACCGGCGCGGTCAGGCTGCATGTGTGCTGTGGACACGCAAACCGATAAACTAGTTTGTGTTATGTCTTTTAATTAAAACATCTAATCACATAACTAATTTTATATTAACGTTGTTGATATTTTTACGAACAAAACTAGACCAAACTTGTATATATATTTCAATAAAAATATAATTTTTTATTTTTATCATCTCTTTTCGATACAGGTAACCAAACAATTTCTCCCATGGAACGGGCTGAGAAAGAACAGGCAACCAAACAAGCATATGTTGCATGTTTGTAGCCTGGTTACTCAGAGCCAGGCTCTATGGTGCGACGCAGACTGAGCACGGTCAGGCAACCAAGGCAACCAATCAGGCCCGAACAAACAGGTGCTAGCTGCACCGCGTCGCCGTAGCGAGTAGCGAGCGGCGCACGCACGTCGGCCGAGTCTCGTACCACGACGACGACTCTGCCGGTGGTCTGCCACTCCGCCCCGTGCTCACCGCCGGGCGCCGGCCGGTCGCCGGCTTTCATATGTTCAGCTCGATCTCCTTTAGGGCATGGACTGCCTTTTGCGCTTGCTTGCGTTGCGTCTCCTTAACTTTCTGCCTGTCGTCAGTGCGACCACGGCAACGACGACGCTACCACAGAGAGAAAGAGGGAGAGGTCAGAGATGGACGGCCATGGCGACGACGCATAGTACCGCACAGCAGCAGCAGAAGACGACGACAAGAGCGGCATGCAGAATTGCAGATGCAGGCCTCGTTTGGATCCACTGGTTAAATTTTAGCACCCATCACATCGGATGTTTGACACTGGTTAGAAGTATTAAATATAGTCTAGTTATAAAACTAATTACACAGATAAGAACTAAATAGCGAGATGAATTTATTAAGCCTAATTAATCTACGATTAGCAAATGTGATGCTACAGTAACTGCTCGTTAATTATGGATTAATTAGGTTTAATAAATTTATTTCATCGTTTAGTCCTCGTCTATGTAATTAGTTTTTTAATTAAATCATATTTATTACTTCTAACTATCGTCCAAACATCCGATGTGACACGTGCTAAAATTTAGCCACCGGATCTAAACACTCCCACAGTATGCAGGAGCCAAATAAGGCTCAACCCAGCGTTTTTTCTATATTGGTTCTGTAAAATTAAATACTGTACTGTTACTGTATCGTAGATAGAAAAAGAGACAGTTGAAACAGTGATGGAACGGGAATGGAAAAAAAGCACGGAGGAGGCGCTGGTACTAGGCGGGCCGGCCTGTTGGAGTGTTGGAGTGCTCAGCTGTCAGCGCCTCAGTATATGGGAAGTGAATGCGTCTCCTCTCTCCTGCAGCCCCTGCCTGCCACGGCTTCTTCTAGCACTGCCCGCTGCATCTGCATGCGTCGGAGGAGTAGGGGTAGCAGTGGTAGATGCTACAGCTTCTAGCACTAGGAGATGCCGCTGCTTCCTTCCGGCCGTCCGGGTTCGGCATCTCCCATGCCATGCCATGCCTTGGCGTCGCCCCCGCCATGCCGGAGCCACTGCACGCGAGGCGGGTTGGCGGTGCACATTGCGCCATAAATTTCTCGAAAGACTGATGCACGCAGACAGAGAGATTGAGTGAGCGAGTGACGGAGAGGCGCTTTGACTCGCGTCGCGGTCGCGGCGCACGCTCCGGTCGCCGGCGTCGCGCTGTCGCCGTCGATGACCGGTGCGCGACGCGACGCGACGCGCGGGCCGTGCACTGCGCTGTAGTAGTACCCGCGGCATGGCCACGCCCTGCGCTCGCATTCGTTGCGCGCTGCTGCCACCTGCTGGGCCACCATCACGTCGTCGTCGGCGCTGTTGGCGCTGTCGCATTACATCCAGCACTCATGGCGACATGGCGTTCGCTTCCCCCCTGCCCTGCCTGCGTCTCTCTCTCGTGCTGTGCTTGTGCAGTGCCGAGAAGCGGACGAGGAAGACAATGGAAAGCAATGCCGGGCCGCGTTATTGCACCGGCACGTGCTGCGCGTGCACGGCCCCCCTGGCTGCGCGCCGCTAACGTCTAGTAACGGCGATTTTAGTGTGCGGCGGTCCTGCCCTTTTGCTTGCGGTTGCAGTTTTTTTACTAAGGCTATCTTCAATGGATTGGGTAAAGAAACTGTTTATAGTACAAAATGATATTATAACGTTATTGTAGATAAAAAAAAATTGGAATAGTAATAGACAAATGTAGATAGATAACCAGCCGGAGGGTCTAACGAAATCAAGCAGGCAATGAAAATGAAAATACTACTCCAGCGCGTGATGGAGGGAGTACTGATGGCAGCAGCAGTAGATGTGGATGGAGATGGAACGGTGGATGGAACAGAGGCACGGTGGGTGGTGGACCACTTTTGGTGTTTGCTGACACAGGAGTCCAGGACGGGCTTCGGCTCGGCCAACCGTTTTGCACCTCGGCTCTTTCACGGGTCCGAATGTAAGGGTAGCGTCCCAACGCACCCACCCGCAGCAGGGCGGGGGCCCCACCTCCTGATCCATAGCCTAGGCCACAGTCCTACGCCTTCCCTGTATCCTAGTCCAGAAAAAAAGGTCAACAGAAGCCGGCTGCGTGTTTTGACTTGGCAGTCGTAGCTGCGAGGGCTTTACGTGCTCCAGTGAGATCAGGCTGGCTTCAACGGGGAATCCAAAACACTCCGGCAGTATTATTTTGCATTGTGACTGATATGATGTATAGATTGAGATATAGGATGATAAACTGTTTGATACTATTTAGCATTGTAACTGATGTGACGTACACGTTAAGACGTGATTTCAGTAATTAGGAAGGAGTGGAGTCAGCCTTATGGATAAGCCGTTTTCTATTTTCCAATACTCGCATGCACTGCCATATGCCAGAACCGAACCTGAGCGCGCACCGTGTTACGAATTTGCATTTTGCACGGGCAGTTTTTTCTAGACCCTGATTTCAAATAATCCTTTTCTCAGTTTATTTTGTAAAAATTGCCTCGGGGCATGGTGCGAACGTGGCCTTGTGGGGTCAGCGCCGTGCACCACAGAAATGTAGGGTTTCGCCAAAACGGTAGTGCACCCGAGAGAGAGAGAGGACTACTCTAGGGTTGTTTTCTCTTTGTTCCAGCAGACCGAGGGTTCCGGGTTTTTGTTTTGCCCCCACGTAGCCCCTCCTCCTCCGGACCGGAGAGTAGCCACAATAATCTACTGGCCGTAGCATGAGCAGCTGCGCCCCTTGGGACAACCCGTAAATAAATAAATAAATAAAACGATGGAGGAATTCGAAGGCAGCAGCGCCATGTGATGTGAGGAGAAAGTCTCGGTGCGTAGCGTAGTAGCCCCATAGGCCCCGAACGAAGGAAGGAGACGACGCCGAACGACGAGGCGGCAGTATCCATCCAATCCAGTCGTCGCTCTCTGGGTAATCAACCTCTCTCTACTCATGCACAAATCATACCGCCCCGCACCACCACAAAAAAAGGCCGAAAAAGCGGCCGTCCCCGCCCGCGCAGCAGCAGTGAGTGCATGCTGCCAGCCTGCCACCGCGCACGGCCGGCCCACACCACCACCACAGGCCCGGCTACGCAGCAGCCCAGCTAGGAAGCCGCCGGCCGCGTCCGTGCCCCGATGCGTCGCCATAAACGCGCCCCCGTCGAACCCGCCCGTCCCTGTGACTGTGCCGCCGTGGCTTGGCTTGGCTTCTGGTGCAAGCCCCGCCCCCCGCCCCGGGAGCGGTTGCTGTGGCTCGCTGCCCGGCCGCTACACAGCACAGCGACCGGACTCCCCCCTCGTCATTCCTTTCTTCCACTTCCACCGCAAGTCTCTCTCTAGCTTCCGCTCCTGTCCCGCTATAAGTACGCGCGTCCAGCCACGGGCCTTCTCCCACCCCCACCCCCACCACCATAGCTCCTTGTCTGCATCGTCCCGCAGCTCCCATCTACTAGCAGCTGGGGTAGTACCGCGCCCACCACCGAGCGAGCGTCTAGCAGCTCTCTGGTCTCTTGAGCGCGGGCGTGTGGGATGGAGAAGGCCAGGCGGCGGCACGTGCCGGCGTTCGGCGAGTGGAACTACTACTCCTCCTCCTCGTCCCCGGACGACCCCGCGCCGCCGCAGCTCGCGCTCTCCGCCGCCGCCGCCGCCGCGCCCGAGTGCTGGTGGTTCGCGCCGGAGCCCGAGGCCTGCAGCGACGCCTGGTTCCGCTACTCGCCGCCCCCGCGCAGGCCGCCCGCGCCCAAGAAGCCGCGTCGCGTGAGGCCGGCGGCCGCTGCTGCGGAGCTGCACGACGACCTGCGCAAGCCCTGCGGCGGGCGCGCGGGGGCCGCCGCGCCCGGCGACGCCGCCGCCGTGGTGGCGCGCGCGGCGGCGGGCAAGGGCGCGCGCAGGGTGGTCCGGCCCGTCGACGCCGACCTGTACCGGGTGCCGCCGCCCGCCGACGACGGCCGCGTCTCCGTCTCCTCCTCCCGCCTGCCGAGACGGGTACGTACCACGTGCACGCGGCCGGCGACACTGACGGCGCGGCATCGGGGCGTGCTAGCTTCTCCTTGCTGCGAAGTTGATGAAATATATTTAATGGTTCTTCGTTTTCTGCCTTGCAGAAGAGGGCGCCGAGGGGCCTGTGGATGGGGTGCTTGGGCCTCAACTGCGTCGCCTGAAGAAGCAAAGCACCAATAATCGAGCTAGCGAGCTACAGCGGCCAGATCGAGGGGCTAGCTAGCTGAAGCCGCTGATGATGCAGCATCACCAATGCAAGCTTAGCTTAGGAGCAGTAATAGTAGCAGTGTTACCTAGTTTTGGTCTTTGTTTTGCTTCCTCTCCACGGTGGTTGTTATAGTACCACCATTACTTAGCTTAGTGTACTACTAGTGCTACCACGATGCCATGTCAGATCGCTCAGTGCTACTACCAGCAGCCCAGGAATAGCAGTGGCGATTATGTTCAACAGACCGACTACATACTGTGTGTTCTGGATCATTGCAGCGTGCTCCTATACGTTTCCATGGCATGGGGTTCTACAGTAGAGCTAGCCAGCTAGGAGGAAGTACGTACGTAGTACAACTCGCTCAGTCCTCGCCGTTGCACTGGTGCTGATGTAACTATCTACAGCTAGATCGAGCCAAGTTCTTGTTGATTAAAAATCTTGTTCCCTGCAAATGCTGCGGTTTCTCGGTGTCCCGCACTTCCCGGATGTCCCCGTCGAATTCACTCCTCCGACCCCTGCCTCACTTCGCTTGAATCAATGCGAGGTGACGCGAGAGCCCCCACCCCACTTTGAATTCACACTGCTACTACCATAGTCTGATGAGTACTCTCCTCTTTCCACCGATGTTCACCGCTCATGACGTAGGGCTACGTGCCATGGAAGGGACGCTTTACTACTTTACACGGTGACGAGCCATCGACGTCCAGAAAGTTGCCCGTTCCGATACTGTATAGTATAAAATAGGGTCGTACGGGTGGCGAAAATGGCAGGAAGAAATGGATCTGCAGGGTGTCCAGTTGAGTTCTATACTCGTATAGTACAGAGGGTAACAAAGATCTAGGTCAACTGGCCGGCTCCACTGCACACAGCTGCGGTTTTTTTTTCTCTCCCTTGGCCTGCCGCCTGCCCCAGCTGAGCTGAGCTCGATGACCGTCTCCGTTCGGCGGAGCTCCCTGCTTCGCTTGTCGGAGCAACAGACAGGCAGTACAAATCGAAACTGATGGGGGCGAAAAAGCTGTCGAGAAAAGATTCCAGGTTCCGAGGCGATCTTAGCGTGTATAGTAATCATGCTTGCATTAGTTAATCTCCCGCTGCTGCACGGCCTTTATTTTATCAGAATCAGCTCGCGTGGGGACGCCGGTTCATGAATCCAAAATGGCCAAATGGGCCAATGGCGCAGGGGGGCACGCGTACGTGTGTGCGTTTGTTTATTTCTCCATCTTCAGGTAAACTCCAGCCACGAGATTTTTTTTTCAGAGGGTCTGTGTAATTGCGCGTACGTGCACCCACCCACCCACCCGTGGCGATTCGCGTGTGGTCACCGATCGGACATTGCGATCTATCATGCCCGACTTGAGGAGCTTTCCAAACTGTGCGAAAGCCTCCATCATTGTGCAACTTTTAAAATAAACGTATACGTACGACGTTGTGGATTACTCGAGCAGCAAAAGAACAACAACAACATCCACCCTACCTGATCTTTAGGTCATTGTAATTTGTAGTAATTGCGAAAACTCTGGCAAGTGTCAAGTCTGTTGGTGGTGTGCGGAGCATGGATTCTCTTTCACCTCCTCAAAAGCTGGTCCTGATCGTCATAGCCGCATAAATTGTTTGCAACCTTCCGTCCGCGCGTGCATATATCGTCTCCGCTGCAGCAAGATGCCCCCTATTCCTAGGATTTTTTTTTTGGTTTTTTTTTGTTTTTCCCAATGTTGAGGATTAGTGCGGAAGATGTTTAACGTCTTTAGAACTTATACACATTTTTTTTCATGCGATTTATGGCCGACGCTCTTCAGAGCCCAATAGGTTTTGCTCATGGCAGGTTTTGAAATTTATACACACAACTCATCGTAGCGACCTTATGATCATGACTCTTTTTATGCATAGAAGTTTTTGCTATCCGACACATTCAAAAGTTTATATACACAACTTTGAGTGGTAAAAAAGTTTATATACACAACTAGTCATGCGGGCTTATGATAATAGCTTCTCGATGCGCATGTTTTTTTTTGTTGCTTACCATTTTCAAAATCTAGACACAAAATCTATCTAGTATGAAATCATATCCACAAAATATATATCGGTTGAAACCTGGAAAGAAGAAGATTCAAAGAAAAAAAAGAAAAGAAAAGAAACTAAATAGGTACTTCCTCCGTCCCAATTTATAAGCCGTTTAGCTTTTTTAACCCTAAGTTTGACTTGCTCGTCTTAATAAAAAAAATCAAAATTATTATTTGTTTTTATTGTAATTTAGTTTAGCATGTAATATTGTTTAACTATGAACTGATTTTCCTGTATTTTCGTAAATATTTTAAATAAGACGAACCAATCAAACCCGGTGCTAAAAAAATCAAACAACCTATGAATTGAGACTATGGAGCAATAATTGTCAGTGCTAGCAAATATAAAAGAATCACGGCAACCAAAAAAATCGTTCGCTCATAGGAACTCGCGTCAAACTGAAACACGCACAACGAAAAGCAATGTGTGGAAACTGACATGTCGACGCGCATGCTGCCCTGTCTTGTTTTCTGTATCTTGTTCTTCAGCGAGCAATTTTTTTCGCCCCCCAACCGTAAGAAGTTTTTTCTCTGCAAATTTTGTAACCTCTTGGAACGGATCATTTCGGCATCTGCATCACCGAATGACAAATACCGCTCAAGTTTAACACTAGTATCCCAGCTTAGCACCTGCACGTGGTCACCGCGGAGCACCTGGGTTGGTAGATGGCAGAAGGAATCGAGCCCCCGAGCTGCAATGGGCTGTCCTGGCCCATCAGAAGCTATCGCGATACGGGCCATGTCTAGGCCGGTGCCTTGGCAGTGACCTGTGTTCAGGCTTTCAGCACGCTCCATTTGCTGATGACTTCGGTGAGCTTAGCCGCCCATTTGGACACACCACACTGACACACACATCCATCCAGCTAACGGTTTAGACCACGCGTGAACTCGTTTCGGGTGGTGCCCTCTGCAGAGCTGACACGCACCGTGGCGTAGACTCTTGGAGCTAGCTGGCCAACTGTTTACGTTGCTCTGTGTATCAATGGTTCACATGCACTTCCAAATAAGCGGCTGGCCTGCCCTGCACCTGCAGTGCCGAAGTCTCTCCTGTGGTGAGAACAGCGAGGAAAGGTCAAAAAAAAACCATCACCCACGTTCTCACTTAACTGCTGCGTCTGCGTAGTTTGCCTATGCAAAGGTCGTCGTATAGGAACGTAAAATAATGGAGGGAGGCTACGTACGACGAGCCATTGATGTCTGAACCCTGCACCGCACTGCACCCACGCAGGCAGAGGCAGCGACACCCGGGCCCCAGCCCTCTCCATACCTCTCTCTCTCTCTCTCTGTGTGCATGCAGCATGCGTCAGCACAGTAGAGGGTCGGCGAGGTCGACGTCGACCACCACGGTCCACAGCCTCGGCGCCCACGCGCCCGGCCGCCGCGCCGAGAAGGAATGGAAATATGGAATGGAAGTCGAAAACCGCCGCGCGGCCGCGCCCATGCATCCGCGTCCACGCACCACCGTCAAGCTCGCATTTACGCGCGCCCCACGCAGCCGCCACGCTCCGCCGCAGCTAGCTGCCTAGCTCTCCTCGATCTGGCGGGCTGGTGGCGTCCCGTCCCCCACCTTCGGGCTTCGGCTTCGCGCTCCACCTGTGGCCACCTCGCTGTGCCTAGTACTAGCTGCGCGCAGTGGGCGACTAGTACTAGCAGTAGTAGTAGCTTCCACTGCTGCGCTCTTGATGATCGGAAGGGGCCATTCCTCTCCCTGCTGGCTCCCGCTGCTGCCTGCAGCCTGCAGTGCTGCCTTGCCTTGGATCCATCCATCGTCCCCGTCTTCCTCTTTCCCCGTGCCATGAAAACCACCCACCTCTACCACGACCATCTCATGCATCCTCTCTACTACTTCTCTTAGTCTCTACGAGTCAAGGTCTCACTCCCACACCACACCACACTTGGGATTCGCCTTTGTTGCCCCTCGTTCGTTCCCTTGCTCTGCACTCCACTCGCGCGCGACCGACTCGCCTCTTCTACGGCTATAAAAGTAGGGCCGCAGCCGGCTCACGCGTCCAGCCCAGCAAATGGCCATCTTCTACTACTCTCGCCCGCTACCCACCACCACCTAGCGGCCTAGCCTTTCGCACTGCTGTGCCGTCTGATCAGAGACCTCGCTCGCTCGCTCGCGATCCAGCATCTTCATTCTCCTCCTACCTAGCTAGCATCTCATTCTGTCGTCTGCGCCACCCCTGCCCGCCGTCCCTGTAGTGCGCGCGCGGACCACCGTAATGGAGGTGAGTACGTGGATCGTCGCCGGTGTTAGGGTCGTCGAGGCTGGCTGGCTACCTGCCTAGGATTTTTCATCACGATCGTTCGCTCGCTGGCGTTACGAGCGGGGCCTCGCCGCGCGCCCGCCGGCGAGGCTTGCCTGACTCCTCGCGGTCTCGTGCTTGCGTGCAGAAGGCGGCCAGGAGGCGGCGCGTGCCGGCGTTCGGCGAGTGGAACTACTACTACTACAGCGGCGAGCTGGCCACGCCCAGCGCGGCGGGCGCCGGCCCAGAGTGGTGCGCGGCGGCGGCGCCGGAGATGGAGGCGAGCAGCGACGTCTGGTTCAGGTACTCGCCGCCGCCGCGGATGCCGCCGCCGGCGCCCGCGCCGCGCGGCAGGAAGGTCCGGCCGGGGCCCGCGGCGGGGAAGGCGGGCAAGGCTTACTCTTACGGCGGCGGCGGCGGGGGGAAGCGCGCCACGCCCGCGAGGGCGTCGTCCTGGCGGTGTGGCGCCGTCGTCGCCAGCGCCGGCGAAGGCCTGCACCACGGGCGCCGCCAGACCCCGCGCCGTGGTGCGGGGGGCCGTCGACGCGGACCTGTACCAGGTGCCCCCGCCGGACTTCGCCCCGGACTACGGCTACGGCTACGAGCCCAGGCGACAATGGGTACGTACGTACGTATTAGTAGCGCTCTGTACGTATTAGTAGCTCATGATTAATTCTGTTCGCACTTGTTAGCACTAGCATTACTGACGCACAGCGACATGTGGTTAGTTCATTAATTAATTGGTGATTGTGAACTGAACTACTTTAAGACCCATTCTGATGCGTGTTGCATGCATGCAGCGGCCGCCGCGGCAGAAGAAGGCGTCGTCCAGGAGCCGCCCGTGGATGGGTTGCTTCGGGTTCAGCTGCATGCGTTCCGGCTGAATAATTTCTATTCTACTAGCAGTATTCATTTGTGTGATCTGTATCTAGTCTGTTTGATTGTACAATACTAGTATGATTTTTTCAGCTAGTACTTCTACAAGAGTACTGTACAATGTGGCCCAGCTGCACTATAATTTACCGTGTCTTTCCTTAATTTCCTGACAGGAGTAGAAGTCCTGGCCGTCCTGTGTATTACGCAGTAGGTCTGAAAGCGAGTGGGTTTTCTCTGAAAGCTGCTCACTTTTACGCGTGATCGGTGATCCAAACTTGCAGTGCAAGCTTTAGGTACCTGAACCAGCATGGCGGTTCCAGGTTCCAAATGCGGTCTTGCTACTGCAACAAGAAACATTCCCTTTGGTTGCAACGGCATGCTACGAAGCATTTTGCTTTTACCACGAAGAAAACCTTTTTCTGGTCGGCTTTGATAGTAGAGCTAAAGAAATATAGTTTGTTGTTTCCTTTGGCCGCAAGGCAGGCTGTAAAAGGAATGGGTTCTTTCGTCAAACCGGCCAAGGAACAACCTTAAACGCTTCAACTATTCTACCGACGAAAAAGACACGCCGGCTAAAGAGTTTTTTTTTTTGTCTGCAGTTGGTGGGGCGACAAAAAATATCCACCACACAGAATTTTTATCGTGTTTTGCTAATAGTAACGCTGTATTTTTCGTCCGCCAAGTTGGCCCACCAAAACATAAAAACTTTTAGCAGTTTTTTCATTAACTTCGTCCGAGAGATTTTCTTCTACCACCATCTTCCACTTTCATCTTCCCTCTCACAAGTCACACCCACGTGGCTATTTTCTCCATCTCGACGAGAGATGGAAAAGAGGAAGATGAGAGGTGTGGGAAATCTGGCGGAAGATGGAATTCTGTTTTTCATCGGGCGACTGGTCCAGCTTGTTGGGCCAGTAACAGTAATAATATCCAGGAATTTTTGTTGGCCTAATAAAGCCAGCGAAAGATATAACCCTAGTGGCAAATTATTTCATCGCCTGTCTTTAGCGGCTCGCTTTTCTGTTTTGAAAAGTTACAACTTATGTACTAGTATATAACTTTGCACATAACCTTTGGTTTTCATTCTACGGTAACTTGTGAAAAATAAATCCTCCATCTTCCGTTCTCTGCACATTTCGATTGATTTTTTTTTTTGAAAACGGTGTTTCTAAACTCATCTGCAATACCAGTTCCAAAACATTGCACGTTTGATGCATTTTGAATACGTTTATTTAAAAAAAAAAACTGAACCCGTGTTGCCGCCAAAAAAAACCTTGCGTAAGTGATTTCAATCAAGCGCATCTAAACACGCCCATGAACCGGACATTGGGCCGGCAAAAAAGGTCTGGGCCAGCTGACCAGGCCCAGTTTAAACGACGAGCCCTCCATCCTGTTCCTCTGGCCCCTGCCCTCACCGAGATCCGTAAAACTGTCCCGGAAACCACGTCCACTCGTTACGCTGCCATCACCGCCCCGATCGCCTCGCCTCGTTGCCCGCTCCTTGCCGCTCCACTCCGCCACCGTCGCTCCGCGCTCCTTCCGAGACCACCGCCTCCTCTCTCTCTCTCTCTCTCTCTGGAAATCAGCTTCCCCGTATAAGCGGAAAAAAAAATCAGCTTCGTCGTAGCAGGGCGACCACCACCTTTTCGACGGTTTGCGGCCGAAGAGTGCCAGGAGGAAAGGCCGATGGCGTCGCTGCGGCCGCTCGACCCCTCGCTCGCCGTGGCGGTCTCCGCCTCCGCGAGGCCGCGGCGCAGGCTCACCGCGCCGCTGTACGGTGGAGGTGGAGGAGCCGCTGCTGCGGGCGTCGCACGGCGCCGCGGCGGGGTGGCTGCCCCGGGGACGGGGAGGCGCGCGTTCTCGTGCCGTGCGGGATCCGCCGCTTCAGCTGCCGAGAGGTAACTATCATTCTGTTAATATGATTTTTTTGCTTCTTCGTGAGGCTGGCTTCGTGCTGGACTTTCGCATTGTGAGGTCTGTTGAAATTTGCTTTGTTCCTAGGATGCATTTCATGACCCTCTCGTCACAGTTCAGCCGTCAAAAGTCACCGCACATGCCATCGCTTACCATGAAAGAATAACGTCGTTTATTTCTAGAATAAATTAGGAAAGCGCGAGCATCCATGCCAAGGACTTGAACTTGGGTGGAGACGTTCGACCTTAACCAAAGGCAAAGGCAGTTTATACACTATAAAGGTTAAAGGCCACATAAGGTCTATCTAGAGTGGTAAAAATAGCCTGATCCTTACCCGGCATTGAGTTGTGAGTTGTCAACAACTCATTTCCGCAAGACATAGGTAATCAATCAATTAGCTTTGGAAATATAGGACCGATGCTTGAAATGCAGAAGGCGTCAATACATTATGAGACGCGCGATGCTACTTGATAAATGAACCAGTTTTCTGTTGCATATATATGCTTTTAACTAACCTATTAAAATTTGAAACAGAAGAATGGACGGCCCTTTAAAATTTTGGATATGGTAGGGATACTAGATTATTATAACTGATATGTAAACACCAAACATGGAAAATATGTAGCTGCCTTTCCAGTTACTAGCTAATGTGATGCGTTCCCATATGCCTTGATGTCATGTCAATCAGGTCATTTTTTTTACTGTCAATCAGGTCATCTTTATGAACTTATTCTTGTCACAGTTGTTTCTTTCAACATCATCTTTTCTTTTTCTGGCCTGTGATCGTAACACAGTTGCCAAATTGAAGCCGTTTATAGCAAACTGTTATATTGCATCAGATTTGTGCATTCTATTTCCATTAGAGTTTATGGGCTACGCTGACTTTTTGCTCTTCAGAACAAAGGAGAAAAAACGAGTAGATCCTTCAAAGCAGGATATAGTGCAACTTCGGGTTTGTCTAGATCACCAGGTTAAGTTTGGTGAGCATGTTGGCATTATTGGTTCGGCAAAAGAGCTTGGCTCATGGAAGAATCAGATTGAGATGCAGTGGACCCCAAACGGTTGGGTCTGTCAGCTTGATCTCCCTGGGGACACACTTCTGGAGTTCAAGTTTGTGATATTTTTGAAGGAAGGAAAGGACAAAATATGGGAGGATGGTGAAAACCGTGTAGTTGATCTGCCCAAAGATGGTACATTTGATATAGCATGCCACTGGAATAGGACAAAAGAGCCTTTAGATCTTTTAGGAACATCAGAGGTTAAGTTGGTTGGAGAAGCTCAGCAGGAGATAGGCAAAGATGCTACAGTTTCTGGAAATACTGCTCTAGAAGAGATGGGAAATATTTCAGATGCACGGGAACTTGAGTCAAGCAAACTTGGTGGTCTATGGCAAGGTAGTGATGCAGTCTTCATGCGGTCAAATGAGCATGGGAATAAGGACAGAGATAGGAAATGGGACACGACTGGCCTTGATGCAGTATCACTGAAATTGGTGGAGGGTGATAAAGCGTCAAGGAACTGGTGGCGGAAGGTTAGTTGGGTTAATCCTCCCCTAGTATTCCATGTGGTTCTGTTCTTTTGATCTTAACAGCTGACTGTTTCTGGTAGTACCTGTGAACTGTGATAACTGAAAGCATCTCTTGCGAAGCTATTATCTGCAGATGCAGTGCTTATTGTCTAGATCTTATGTCAAAGTGACTTAAAGATAGTGTTCTCCAATTATTCATTTTTTGCTCTATCCAATATAGCAAAATTTCTAGGTACAGAAGATCAGTTAGAATCTGATTCTTTCATGCTTTATGTAGAATTTGTAAAGCTTCCAACCAAGGTTAATTAAACGCTGAGTTCACTTTATTTGCTATGTAATATAAAGCCCAGCATACTGCTAAAATTTTTCAGCAGTTCTGGGGAAGAAAACTAATTTGATCTACCAGACTATCAACGTTAACTGTTAATTTACTTTGCGATGTTTTTGCAGTTGGAGCTTGTTCGTGGGCTCTTGTCTGAATCTGTTGATGATCAGACTCGTTTGGATGCTCTTACATACTCTGCTATTTATCTAAAGGTCCCCCATCTTGCACCTTACTGTGCTGCTAGTCAATATGTGCCCACAGAAATCTAATTTTTCTCTGAGCTTTGTAGTCTGAAGACAAGGATACTTGTGAATTCTTTTTGTAATATTCTAATTTTTTTCTCTCGAATGCAGTGGATTTATACAGGTCAGATACCATGCTTTGAAGATGGTGGTCACCATCGACCGAATAAACACGCTGAGATATCCAGGCAAATTTTTCGTGAAATTGAAAGGATATACTACAGGGAAAACACATCAGCTCAGGTTAACTGCTTCTGTCCTCATAGTGACTCTGTGACTGTGCCATTAACATGGTCCAAGGATCTGTATCACTACTTATTTCTATCAAAATGTTGTTAGTCAGTGGAGTAGTCTAGTTTCATTCTTGTAACTGCGAAATAATACTAGCGCTTGATGCTTATGGTTAATTGAATCTGCACTTCTGCAGTATATATGCCTTGCCCCAATAAAGACATATTATTCTACTCCATCCCATAAAATAAGACCTATAGATTTTTTATGAAGTCAATCTTTTAAATCTTTGACTAATATTCACTCAAATCCATATATTCTTTGTTTATGCATATTATATACTTGGATTCATATTTAAAAGTACTTTATAATGATGATTAATTTGTATTTGTTGATTGCATATTTTGAAAGAAATAAATAGTCAAAGTTCCGCTTAAAGACCGTGTCAAAAAATCTATATGCCTTATTTTATGAGATGGAGGGAGTATTTAGCAATACTGACTGTTGTCATATTTGATGCATATTAATGCAGGATTTGCTTGTGATACGCAAGATTCACCCTTGTTTACCTTCATTTAAGTCAGAATTTACTGCCTCTGTCCCTCTAACACGAATTCGCGATATTGCTCATCGTAATGATATCCCACATGATCTCAAGGTGACGATCACATTCCACAGTTTGGACTAACTTCTCTGAGAGAATATTTGCTGCTCACTTCTCTTCTATTGTCAACAGCAAGAAATCAAGCATACTATACAAAACAAGCTTCACCGAAATGCAGGCCCTGAGGATCTCATTGCTACAGAAGCCATGCTTTCTAGGATTACAATGACCCCTGGAGAATACAGTGAAGCTTTTGTGGATCAATTCAAGATATTCTACAGTGAATTAAAAGATTTCTTTAATGCTGGCAGGTTTTATAATTCCTAATTTGCTCACATTTTCTCCTTTCAGAATTTTAAGTTCCCTTTTTGCTATAATAAACTATTGAAGCTACCACTCTTTCAAACGTTCTAATCCTAATAGTTACATTGTCATCACGTTTTAGTTTCTACTCATAACTGAAAGTAGGGCAATCAGATTATGATTGATTATGATCAGGGGGGTTACACGTACATATATACTACCTAGGGGAAGAGTCCTAGCCCCTGGGAGAGACCTAGGGCCGGCGCCCCATGAGGGAGGCAGCCGGCGCCTAACCCTGATCTAGGGGGCGGCTTGGGCCTAAAGAGGCCGGCCTGCCACACTAAACCCTATAGCCCAATGGGTATTACATTACAAGGGCCTTAGTAAATAATAGTTGCTATTACCCCCCCGCAGTCGGAACGGCAGCACCGCGAACATTCAGACTGGACCTAAACTCAGTAAACACCGGAGAAGGCAGCCCTTTGGTGAAGATGTCGGCGAACTGTAGCGATGTCGGAACATGCTGAACACGGACTTCACCAAGGGCGACGCGCTCCTGAATGAAGTGGAGGTCGATCTCGATGTGTTTGGTGCGCTGATGCTGGACGGGGTTGGAGGCCATGTAAACAGTGCTGATGTTGTCACAATATACTAGTGACGAGCGACGAGGTGGCGCATGGAGCTCCAGAAGCAGTTGTTGCAGCCAAGTGGCCTCGGCGACGGCGTTGGCCACAGCGCGATACTCTGCTTCTGCACTGGACCTGGAGACGGTGGCTTGGCGCTTGGAGGACCATGAAACGAGATTGTCGCCCAGGAACACAGCATAGCCTGAGGTAGACTTGCGCGTATCCGGACAACCAGCCCAATCAGCATCCGAGTAGACCACCAAATCGGCTGAGGCAGAAGGACGCAGCAGCAGACCCATGTCAAGTGTGCCCCGAATATAGCGCAGGATGCGCTTCAAGGCAGCAAGATGCGGCTCGCGGGGAGCATGCATGTGAAGACATACTTGCTGAACAGCATAGGCAATATCTGGCCTGGTGAAGGTGAGGTACTGAAGTGCACCAGCGAGGCTGCGAAAATCAGATGCATCCTTGTCCCCTAAGGCTGAACCATCTGATCCTGAGAGCTTCGGGTTGGTGTCCACTGGTGTAGCACTGGGATTGCATTCAGTCATGCCAGCACGAGCCAGGATATCCAGTATATACTGATGCTGCGACAGGAGAAGGCCACCATCTTGAGGCTGTACATGCATCCCAAGGAAGTGATGGAGCGAGCCGAGATCTGTCATAGAAAACTCCCGTTGCAACGCAGCAATAGTGTCTTGAAGGAGAGCTGGCGAAGAGGCCGTCAGTATGATGTCATCCACATAGAGCAAGAGATAGGCTGTAGCAGTGCCGCGCTGGTAAACAAAGAGCGAGGTGTCGGACTTGGCTTCCACAAAGCCGAGGGAGACCAAGTACGTAGCAAACCGACTGTACCAGGCCCGTGGTGCCTGCTTTAAGCCATAGAGTGACTTGTTGAGGCGGCACACGAAATCAGGATGAGCCCGGTCTTCAAAACCAGAGGGCTGAGCACAGTAAACCGTCTCCGTGAGGGTGCCGTGGAGAAAAGCGTTCTTGACGTCCAGCTGATGAATAGGCCACTGCCGAGAGAGCGCGAGAGACAGTACGGTCCAGACGGTGGCGGGCTTGACCACCGGACTGAAAGTCTCGTCGTAGTCGATGCCGGGACGCTGAGTGAAGCCGCGAAGGACCCAGCGAGCCTTGTAGCGCTCGAGAGAACCATCAGCCCGGAACTTGTGCTTGAAAATCCACTTGCCCGACACGACATTCGTCCGAGGAGGGCGAGGCACAAGATCCCAGGTGGAGTTCCGAAGTAGTGCAGCGTGTTCCTCTTCCATAGCTGCCCGCCAATTTGAATCGGTGAGGGCAGCTCGGTAGGAGGACGGCACCGGTGATAGGTGGGCCGCATGATAGAGGGCCGGGATGCGGAAACCATGCTTGGCCCGGGTCATCATCCGATGCTGGTTGACCACGGGAGCAACCGGCACGGCTCCCGGCGGTGGCACCGGCGGCGCCAGGGGCGGGGGGAGTCGTTGGCGCTGGTAGCGGCCGGGGCCGCGGCGCGCGTAGACGTGCTGAAACGTCTGCGGTGCGACAGCGCGGGACGCAGCCCCGGGGTCCTGACGTGGCGAGGCCGTGGCCGCGCGTGGCGCAGGTGAAGGTGGCGACGTGGCCGCGCGTGGCGCGGGTGAAGGGGACGTCGTGGCCGCACGTGGCGCGGGAGAGCGGGGCGCACGCGCCGCGGACGCCGAAGGCGTGGGCAGCGCAGACGCCGGGGGCGCGCGCGGCGCGCACGGTGCAGCAACGAGGGGTGTGCTGGACGGTGCTGCGCGCGGCACAGAGGCAGACGCTGGGAAGGGCAGCAGGGGTGGCGACGCTGCTGGTGACGTCGGGGCCGCGCATGGCGCGAGCAGCGGAGACGTCGAAGCTGTGCGGGGCACGGGAGGTGACCCTGCACGAAAAAAAAATGGTGACAGGCCGGGAGGCACTGACACCGAGTCAGTTGGGGTGTTCAGAAACTCAAGCTCCTAAGATGGACATGCTGCGGCACGCTGGGCAAAGGGAAAGACAGTCTCATCGAAGATGACATGCCGGGAGAGGAGGATCTGGTTAGTAGCTAAGTCGAGACAGCGATAGCCTTTGTGGTTGGGGGAAAAACCAAGGAAGACGCAGCGAGCGGAGCGAGGGGCGAGTTTATGGGGGGCGGTGGCAGCAGTGTTCGGGTAGCACAAGCATCCAAAGACGCGAAGATGGTCATAGGAAGGAGTGGTGCCGAACAGGGACTGGTGGGGAGTTGAGAAACTAAAAGTTTTGGTGGGTAGGAGATTGAGGAGGTGGGTGGACAAGCCTAGCGCTTCAACCCAGTAGGTAAGGGGCATGGCGGCCTGAAAGAGATGTGAGCGAATGATATTATTGATAGAACGGATCATACGCTCAGCACAGGCCGTTTTGGGCCGAGGTGTATGGGCACCACATGCGAAGGTGGATGCCTTGAGAAGCAAAGAAAGTGCGGGCGCTGGAATTATCAAATTCGCGGCCGTTATCGCACTGTATTGCTTTGATCGAGGCATGGAACTGGGTGCGGGCGTAAGCGGAGAAGTGTGTTAGGGTGGAATAGGTGTCGGATTTGAGACGAAGCGGAAACGTCCACAAATAATGAGTGCAATCATCAAGAACGACCAAATAATATTTATAACCTGAGACACTAGCAATGGGAGATGTCCAAAGATCACAATGTAGAAGGTCGAATGGGTGACTAGCACGAGAACCGGACACAGGAAAAGGCAGCCGACAGTGGCGCCCTAACTGACAAGCATGACACAACTGATCGGGGGTAGCAGCAGCAGCGCGAGGGATGGAGGACGCCTGGATGAGCTTGCCGAGAGCTTCATGACCAGTATGACCAAGACGACGATGCCAGAGGTCGGAGTGGGTGGTGGCGATGAAGGTGGCGGCTGGTGGCGCGGGGAGGTGGAAGGGGTACAGCGGGCCGGAGCTATTGCACCTGATGTTTTCCCTCTGAGACCGAAGATCCTTCACAGAACAACCAGAGGGATCAAACTCAACGGAAACATTATTGTCGGTGGTAAATTGGCGAACAGAAATAAGACTCTTAATGAACTGAGGGGAAACGAGCACATTAGAGAGACGAAGGTCGCCTGGGAGAGTGGTAGAGCCACCAGAGGTGACAGGGAGGTGAGAACCATTGCCGACAATAATAGAGGATCCGAGAGGATAGCCAGATGGAGTGATGTGTGAGAGGATACCAGGGTGGGATGTCATGTGGGAGGTAGCGCCGGAGTCGAAGTACCACTCGTGCTGCTGAGGTTGCTGCAGGGAGACAGTGTTGAAGGAGGAAACCAGGGACTGCTGATCCCAGGAAGGCGGAGCTGCGGGAGCACCATAAGGCGGAGGAGGCCAGTAGCCAGCAGCCGCCTGCTGGGGTTGCTGTACAAGGTACGTCTGATGCTGGGGAGGCGCCGTAGGCCGGGGCGCTAGGATGGGCGCGAGAGGGGGCCAAGGACCGGGCCACATCTGGATGGACCCGGTCCACGGGTTGTACACCGAGGGCCAGGGAGCCTGGCCGCCGCTCTTGCTGCCGCCCTAACCGCCTTGGCCGCCGCTTTGGCCGCCCTTGCCGCCGCGTTTGCCGCGCGGCTTGGACTTCTTGCCGGCGCCACCTGCAGGGGTGTAAGACGGCTGCTGGGGAGGCGCGGGAGGGGCGGCGCTGGCAGCCGGAGTAGACGTTGCGGCGGCCGCGAGGGCGGTGGCTTGCTGCGGAGGAGCAGCGTTCTTGGTGAGCTCCTCTAGCTGCAGCTCGGAGCGTGCTTCGAGGAACTTGGGGAAGGGGCGCCCACGCCGAAGGTGAACACCGATGTCGGCGAAGCAGCTCGTTGAGGCCGCGGATGAGGTTGAGGACGAGGGTGCGATCGGTGACCGGCTCGCCAATGTCACCGAGTGCGTTTGCCATGCTCTTGAGGCGGGTGTAGTAATCGGTGATGTTGAGGTCACCTTGGACGAAGTTGCGGAACTTAGCGTCGAGGAGGAGGGCACGGGCCTCGCGGTTGCCGTGGAATTGGGATTCCACAGCCAACCACGCGGAACGTGC
Source organism: Paspalum vaginatum (assembly GCA_030272315.1). Taxonomy (NCBI): domain Eukaryota; kingdom Viridiplantae; phylum Streptophyta; class Magnoliopsida; order Poales; family Poaceae; genus Paspalum; species Paspalum vaginatum. Next base: position 40,034,143 of record CM059018.1, read on the forward strand.
AGTGGCGTTGCGGGTCCAGACGGCGTCGGCGAGGGTGGTGGAGAGGGCCCCGTAAATCCAAGACTTGACGACACAGTCCATGCGGAACCAATCCGAAGTTGATGGCGGTGGCTTGGAGGAGAGGACATGGGCGGTGAGGGAGTACTTGCCGAGCGTGAGCAGCATCTGCTCGCGCCAGCGGCTGTAGTCACCGGAGCCGACGTCGAGGATGACGGTGACGATGGAGCGGATGTTCTGGACAGCTACTGCCTGGGCATGGAGGTTGAGAAGGGCAGCGGCTTCATGGAACTGAAGAGCCTCCGGGTCGGGGTCGACGTCGCTAGTCTCGGAAGGATCGGGGTTGGGGACGCCGGTGCCGTCACCGGTGTCGGAGGAGGCAGGCGCCGCTGCTGCCCGGGTGCGCGCGGCCTGGTCGATGGCGGCCTGGGCGCACGCGATGGCGGCGTCGCGCTCCTTGATGGCGGCGGCGGCAGCCTGTTCGGCCTCCTCTGCTGCAGCAAGGGAAGCGTCGTGGAGCTCCTTGGCGCGCTGTTCCGCCGCAGAAGGGGAGGCGATCGCTGCAGCCTTGGGGTCCTGGGGGTCGATGACGTCGGAGTCGGTCGCCTTGGGATCGGCGTCAGACATCATGGCAGCAAGGTGCAGCCGCAGGGAGGGCGCCCGTGTGCGAGAGGAGACGTCGAAGGGAAGGGCCGAGACGCGCAAGCCCTAGAGAGGGGCGCAGGAAACGGTGAGGGCGCGCAGGACGCCGGGGGTGGCGACGCGCAGCCCTAGGGGGAGGCGCAGATGCAGCCTGCAGGGAGCGCCGAAGGCAGCTTGGGAGCGGAAGCGATATCTGGGGAAGCCTAGACTCGTGATACCATGAAAGTAGGGCAATTAGATTATGATTGATTATGATCAGGGGGGTTACACGTACATATATACTACCCAAGGGAAGAGTCCTAGCCCCTGGGAGAGACCTAGGGCCGGCGCCCCATGAGGGAGGCAGCCGGCGCCTAACCCTGATCTAGGGGGTGGCTTGGGCCTAAAGAGGCCGGCCTGCCACACTAAACCCTATAGCCCAATGGGTATTACATTACAAGGGCCTTAGTAAATAATAGTTGCTATTAATAACTACTTATCACCAGAAGTACCGATACAGAAATGTAATGGTGATGTTGGTGAAGGCAAAACACTGCACCAAAAGAACCAATGTCATGGACGGGACTTTTGTTTTCCTAGAATAACTTTACAAAACAACCTAAAATTCTGGTACTGAGAATGGTTTATGCACAAAGCTAACAAAGCAGAATCTATGATAATAGAATACAGGGGTAGTTAAGAGAATAAATCTACTGCATGCCACTGGAGCTGTCCCTAATTCATGATTACTGTCAAATAAGTCCGTCTCCACTCCATGCCAGTGCCCAGTGCGGTCTGATGCCAATTATTTTTCAGCTCCATAATATCTGGCAAAGACATGTAGTGAAGAAATTTGGAATACTAATGTTATGGCTCTGATATATTCGATGGCAAATCATGAAACCAAGAATTATCAAATGGCAAATAATTAATGACAATATTAATTGCTGAATTCACACTGGAACCTTCAAACTAAAGTAGAGATAAATCTGTAAATTGCCTCCTTTCCCTTGTGCCGGTCGGAGTTAAGTTTTTAGGTCGTGGTCATTTCTTTGTTTGTAAAACCAAAAGGCATGCATGCTTATTTAGTATTTGGACAATGGTGTGTGTGTGGGCGGGCTTGTAAAGGGTCTTAGCCCTCCTTTTCTTCTTAATATAATGATATGCAGTTCTCTTGTGTTTTTGAGGAAAAAAAAACATAAAAGCAACTACTGAGCTGCTCTTGTGTTTTGGGTGCTGGCCCTTGGGTCCCCCATGTTGTTTGTATTTTTTTTTCTTTCTTAATGAAATGACACGCAACTCTCTTGCTTTTTCCGGAAAAAAAAACCCTGCTCTTCCTCTGCTCTCTCGTTTCCCTTTTGTCGGTGTCTCTTGTTAGAAGGAGTGGAAATGGCAGCTCAACTATTCCATAGGGCCCAAAGGGCAAATGTACACTTGGTAACATTACAAAGAGACCCCTACACTCTAGAGTAAATACACAACTAATGTATAACACTATATACACTAACATCTCTTATTGGGTTTCAACTTTAGCCTACCCCAACTTACTTGGGAACTAAAAGGCTTTGCTGTTGTTGCTGTTGTTTATTCTAGTGGCCAAATACATTTTTCAGTACTTATGGAATTGTAACATGGGCTTTGCAGCCTACTGGAGCAAGTGGAATCAATCAAGGAATCTTTGAACGAGTCTGGCCTAGAAGCTCTCTCGTCCTTTGTGAAAACCAAAAAGGTGAGCTTTTGTTTTGATTGAAAAAAAAACTCTTCTCTCCCTAATACAGAAAAGCACAGAAACTTATGATATGTGAGTTTGTGCTACCAAATTCTGCAACATATATTTGCTATTTCTAAGTTTTGTTCATAACTCAATAGAAAGGATAGCCTCGTCTTCAGTTCTTCACTACTCCATCTGTCCCGAAATATAGCTATGTCTAGGTTTGTCCTAAATCAAACTATCTCAGGTTTGACCAGGTTTATAGAAAATTTATTCACTTCTAGGACATCAAATAAGTACACCATGAAAAGCTATTTCATGAATGATCTGATGATACTAGTTTGGTGCCATAGACCTCTATTATTTTCATACTCCCTCAGCCCCATAATATAACGTGCAACTCCCTTCTGCACACAGGCCAAGAAAACAATTATTTCTTGCATGGTTATTGGCCGCATGTAGCATTGGGCACTTAATACATGTGTGGATATTGGCCGCCGCCTTATATTTATTATGGGACTAGGGAAGAAAGTAGTTGCACCTTATATTATGGGACGAGGGGGTATGACTTTGGTCAAACCTAAGATAGTTTGACTTATGATAAACATAAAATAGCTATATTTTGGGACAGATGGAGTCATATACTTTAGTTCTGTTAGTCTTGATTGCCTTGCTGGGTATGATGCTATGTCTGGTTAGAAAATATTTAACAGCCCTGGGTGTACATCCTGACCATTCGACTTTCAAGTACCTTTAAACTCGAATTTGGGCGCCCATTTCTTCTTAATATTGGCACCAAGTTCCTCCAAGGCTGGCCTAGTGTTTTTAGAAATAGTTTAACAGTTGTTACTTCTTATCTTAGTTTATCTTTAACCAGCTTATTAGTAGATGCACTGCTGCTCACCAATATGATCTGTCAAGTATCTCAGAATTTAGACCAAATGGAAGGTGCAAAAGATTTGGATAAAAATGGTGGCGCTCAAGTTTTGCTGAAGACCTTGCAGTCGTTATCTTCTCTAAGATCAGTTCTAATGAAGGGTCTGGAAAGTGGCCTCAGAAATGATGCTCCAGATACTGCTATTGCAATGCGGCAAAAGGTTATTTATTTGTCAAACACAACTGAGAAAATATGAGTTGAAATTGGATGCATGCATTTCAATTAAATTCACTGTGAAGTTTTGCAGTGGCGTCTTTGTGAGATTGGGCTTGAAGATTATTCGTTTGTATTGTTAAGCAGGTATATAGTTGAAATTAAATTTGTTTCTTTTAATTATGGTGCTTTCTTACATAACCTGGTTACTCTTGTCTTGTCTTGGTCTCTTGGAAGTAAATGTGAATTTATTTTTGTTGCTATGGTACATAACAGATACATCAATGCCCTTGAAGCTTTAGGTGGATCAACTTCCCTTGCAGAGGGTCTGCCTAGAAATACAAGCATATGGGATGATGCTCTTGATGCCCTTGTCATGGGCATTAATCAAGTTAGCTTTTCAGGTTGGAAACCAGAAGAGTGTATTGCTATAGGGAATGAGCTTCTTTCTTGGAAGCAGAAAGGACTATCTGGAACTGAAGGTGCATTTTCTCCTCCAACATATGTCATGAACTTCATGATTCATGAATGTGCATCCCTACTTCTGTTGTCATTGTGGTGAGGAGTACCCTGCAACTGTTCTTGTCATGTATATAGGCAGTGAGGATGGAAAGTATATTTGGGCACTAAGACTCAAAGCCACTCTTGATAGAACAAGAAGACTAACAGAAGAATACTCTGAGGCACTTCTTTCTATATTCCCTGGAAAAGTTGAGGTGAGTAGACTGAATCTAGAGTAAACGATTCCTGTGATCATAATTTAATCATATCTTATTTCGCCCCCACCGGTCGAGTCTTTGAGTGTGTTACCAGTCATCACCAGTACTGGTTGACTTAATGTACCACAACTGCAACTTTACAGAAAAGTATTCTGCTAAAGTGTAAAAAATATACATAGTTGAAACAATAGGTTCTAAATTATCGGAGATAAAAATTTTGTAGCAACAAGAGATGTTCGATGTGCTATTTTCTTGCTTATTTGCATCACTTTCTTAGTTTCTTTGTGTTGAGTTGCTGCGTGCTTTAGTTAGGAAGGTAAGAGAGATCTGTTATTTGGTTGGATGGCAAGTTAGAAGGTAGGACACAGGTTGGAAAAAGAATAACGAGATAGTGATTAGTGAGCAAATCATATTTGCGCGACAAAGATCCATGACGCTGAGCTATATGTTCAAAAAGGAAGCGAAAATAAGGATAGAGTGTATTAAATTAATTCTTGCTTAATCTAATAATGAATTTGTTTCCCTATAAGAGAGGAATTCTTAAAAATTTAGAGACTCAACTCAATATCCTTAGTTAACTAAACCTTTACATGATCATTTATAATTTTCAGTACATGGGATTTATATTTCCTGACTTAACAAATTTGTATTCCTTGTTTCCAAAATGTAGGTTGTTTCTAGGTTTTATCCTAAATCAAACTTAGCTACTCTGATCAAGTTTATAGAAAACATATAAAAATACCAAATAATTGCATTATCAAGACACATTTATGGTGGATGTAATGACAAATAATTAGATGTGCTAGTGCTAGATGTTGGTGCATTTTTTATAAATTTGGTAAAAAGTTAGAGAAGTTTGACATAGGACAAACTAAAACAACATACGTTTTGGAATGAAGTGAGTACTTGCTAACATAAATGGATTTCACAATGAAACTAGATTCCTTGGGCAAAAGGAATTGTGCTTCATGTCTTCCTGGTGTGAATTCTATGTTCAACAGAACATGAGAGATCATAATTTTCCATTTATTATCCCACATAAGCTTTCTTGTGAATTGTCGCTAAATGTTGAGACTGGGATCCTTGTGACTGTCTGCTTATGTAGGTTCTTGGGAAAGCCCTTGGAATACCAGAGAACAGTGTAAGAACATACACTGAGGCTGAAATTCGTGCTGGGTAATATTTCTTTTTTGGAAGAACAGTAGAGTGCTCCCATATAATTTGGATGATACCAATATTAGGATTAACAATCAATCTGGTTGATGTGACCCTAACTATTTATATTTGTTTCAGCGTTATTTTTCAGGTCTCAAAACTATGCACTGTACTTCTGAAAGCTACTCGAGCAGTACTTGGATCATCTGTATGGGATGTTCTTGTTCCTGGAGTGGCCCATGGAGCCCTGGTACAGGTATGCTCAACTTCCATTTTCTTCTTTTGCCCTGTAGGTGAGATGTTCTCACTGTAATCCATATAGGTACATTTCTTCACCCAGAATAATTAACCATCTGCTCTTCCCTTTTATTGAGATTATTATGGAGATGAAGTAATGCAACGTCATGTTCATAATTGGAACCATGTTGCAGTCTGAAGAGATCATGCATATTACTGTTCAAACAATCAAGCTTATATTCTGAATAGATGTCGGGCACACATGGTTTCTCCTATTTTCTATTTCTTAATTGCTTCCTTGAAGAGTGCTAGAAGATAGATTTTGATGATAATTCATAATAAATCATTCATTTGAATCGTCACAGAAAACTCAAGCATAAATCATTCAAGACAGATTTTAGTCAGACTTCTTCTCGTCTTTTTCTCGCTTAATGAAATGACACACAACTCTCCTGCATTGTCTGAGAAAAAAGTGATTTTAGCATGATGTCAGTTCAGATTCATGAGTTGGGCTTTGACCTCGGTCCATACAAAATTGGCGTACCCTTGAGTTTTATGGCAAAAGTTTGTTTATTCAGGTTGAAAGAATATGTCCTGGATCATTGCCGTCATCCATCAAAGAACCTGTTGTGTTAGTTGTAAATAAGGCTGATGGAGATGAAGAGGTACCTTCAGACTATTAAATCTTTGGTTTGTTGTTCTTGTCTGGACAAAATACTGATATAGTGAAAATCTGGCTCATTTGACAGGTCAAAGCGGCTGGGGATAACATAGTGGGCGTTATTCTTCTACAAGAATTACCTCACCTATCACATCTTGGTGTTAGGGCTCGTCAAGTTAGTACTACAGGACTCATTTTATTTACTTCTAGTTTCAGTTTTTAACAAGTGCAACTCCTAATATGTTTCCAGGAGAAAGTTGTTTTTGTAACCTGTGAAGATGATGACACAATTGCAAATGTGAGGTTACTTGAGGGAAAACATGTCAGGTTATGTTCTGTTTTGCTAACATTTCCTTCCATTTTAATCTGGAATGATTTGCTCATTTTCATGAAAAACGTTTCCAATGTTGGGATTTGTCCCAAACAAGAGAGAGCAGTTAGACAAAAATGGAGAAGCAAGTGAACAAATGGCCAAAAGTTTATATATTTTCCTCTAGTGGGGCTGAATATTATAAATAGTTCTTTGGCTCTATGTTGGCCTGGACCTCTTTTATAATCATGGGTTGGCTAGCCTGCCCAGTCCACAACAGCTAAAGAAACACATTTAATAATTATTGGTGTCTTGTGAATCTTATCTAATAATTAATTACCATAAATAAAGCTAGAACATTTCTTGATGTGTTGTTGGTAGAATTCAAATTCAAATTTTAAAATTTTTAGCTGACTAGCTACAGATGTTCCATTGTCTATCACATGATAACTCATATAATAGCCAGTCATGTAATTATGTTCTCTTTATAAGGATTAATGAGTACAATTGCCACCTTCAGAATGAAATATGGAACCAAATACTAGCTCAACACATTCTAGTTTTTGTCAAAAGTCAAAACTGTGTAGAAAACTGAAGTTTCTATGTGGGAGTGAGACTTTTGAATACTGTGGGTTCTGGATGTTGTGTTTTCTAAATAGCTTCTGGACAATATAAGATACTTAGTAAATTGCTGTCACCTCATCTAAATCCTACTGAGGTGTGGGTATTATAAGAGAGAAATAACCAATTGCCCATTTGGATGAGAATAGCAGAGGAAAGGCCTCGATTTCAGTTTAATATTTTAATCTTTGAGCTCCACATGGTTGCAATACAGGAATCAGAGTGAGAAAATTACCTATTTATTTCCTAGGACATCTAATTTGGGAGGAAACCATATCTTCTGACCCAACACATAGACGGTGCCTTAATAATACTACTTGAGTAAGTAAATGGTGCCTAATTAGCAATCAGGTGTACTACTTCAGTATGTAATGGACAATTCTGTTAGGAAGGCAAATGTACATGTACATCACTTTACAACTAGACCCATGTGCTCTAGGGAGACTATAATATGCATCTATATACATCTAACAAATTCTACTTCCACCTACTCCACTTCAACAAAAACTATTCGAAGCTTTTAAGTTTCTAAGTTCAAAATAGGCCACACTTGCTTATCCTTGCCTGTGTGAAAAAAGTGGAGAATGCCTAGTAGGAATGTGAACAAGGACATAAAAAACGTGGATGAGTCAAAGAGAACAAGGACAGCTCAACATGGATTGGCTGATGGAAACACAGGAAATTAAGGAATTTTGGTCTCCCTTTTTCTCCTTGATGTGGGCAGAACTCACCTGCGTTTATTACAGGTTGGGAGCATCATCCAATAATGTTGATCTGTCAGTAGTGTCAGACAAAGATGACACTGCTGCCATATCTTCAGAGCTATCCAGTGGAGGAAATTTATTTGCACAAGAGTTACCAGCAGAATCCTCTCAACTGCCATCTACAGACAAGTCATTAGACATATCTAAGGTTGAGTTCTTTTTTCTTAAAATCATCAAATCAAAGCATGCTGATCCATTGTATCATTCTGACTACATGTTATACTGCATGCTTTTACACTTCCTCATACTGATTACTTTTTTATTTTCCCTATGTGGCATCACTTCAGCCAAAGAGCTACACTTCAGGAGCGAATGGTGTCTCTGGTGTTCTTGAGCTTTCGGAGGCATCACTCGAATCATCTGGTGCAAAAGCTGCTGCATGCAGAACTCTTTCAGTTCTGTCCTCATTGTCAAATAAAGGTACGAATATCCAAAAAGATATCATCATATAAATGCCAGTTTTTATTTACCTGCTCCATTCATTCCAAATTATAGGTCACTAACTTTGTACTGGCTCAAAGTGTCAAACTTCTCTAACTTTACCCACGTTTTTAGAAAAATATATTAGCATATATAATTATAGGCTCACGAGCTGGCTCGAGCTAGCTCGATATCTAAATGAGCTAAAAAACCTGTTCGGCTCGTTTAAAATTTCAGAGTCAGTTTGCGAGCTTTGAACTTTTGGTTCAGCCCTACCTCTAACCGATAACTATCTCCGCCAAAATCTCCCACCTGACAATTGATCTGCCAAGTCTGGTCATGCTTCACCCATGTGGTCGTCAACCCAAGAGAGGGAAATTATCGCATTGTTTGACGAGTAGGCCATGGCGCCTCATGATGACCCACCTTCAAGGAGCGAAAGCAACAGTTTAACGACGACACACCATGCAATGTGATGCCGACTTGCCGAGTCTCCAAGTCTGACACTTCTATGTGAATCTCCTTTGAGCGTAATAGCCTCCATGACTTGCTGACCATTCGCATCCGGACCAGGCCACACCACGAGGGCCCACTATACCTCAGAGCGAATGGCACTTACTGGGAGCCAGCAACATCTTGATGTGGTCACGAAGGCTGAGCTACCTCTGCCATCAAAGGAGAAGGGTGTGGTAGAGAAGAAGACCATGACAAAGTTTTGTAGCCAACGTGACTGTAGAGATCACCACATCTAGATATGAAGCTAATGCGGTGGCTTTCCCTGTGCTTAGCTCATCAGAACAGGGAGAAGGGCTTGTGTCATTCCACCATTGCCGATTTGACCTGGCAGCGTAGAAGAATGATCTGGCCATGGGAGAAGAGGACGAGGTGGATGGCGACTTAGGGAGGGACCAGGAGATGGTGACCTCCAGGGCCAGGATGGACGTTAGTGTGGGGAGGCTTTGTAGTGAAGGAGGGACTGGGAGTGCCAGTACCGAAAAGTATAGGTATTGAATAGGAAATGGTAAAATAACTTGAATTCCACAATTCTGTATTGTCTGTTATCATTTTAGCGGGAGTTGAGGCCATGGAGGAGGTTCAGAACGAGCTGCAGACTATCAACAACTGTGGCTGACTTCACGCAGCATGTCAGCGAGGATCTTCATCCGCTTGCAGTACTTCAAGATGGGAAGATCGCCTAGAATCAGCGAATGGAATTAGTGATCAAGTAGACACCTTGGACTCCTTGTTGGCGGTGAATATGCCTGCGATGGCGCACTAGAGGGCTAGAGGCCATACGTTGTCTGGCCTTGTTCCATGTCAAAGTTGAGGATGTTGTCAGATCTGAACAGCCAGATGAGAACGCAACAGTCTCCTGAACCCACGTTGTGTTGTCGGGCTGAGGAGCAGTGCCGTCAATGTGTTCCATGGGGCTGAACTTGCCACACATAGAGGTGAATAACGAGGATCGCTTGGTGTAGTCGGGGTTCTTCAACTCCAAGGTGCCACTGCCGGTGGGAGAGCTAGTTGCTGAGGAGGTGGAGTTGGGGAACCAATCTGGGAGGAGAGAGTCGTGGCGCAGGGGTGGGCTCCAGGTCCAGGTAGCGGAAGGGAAAACCTAGTCTTATGATACCATGGAGAGAATTGGATGAACACCACACATCCTTGGGCGGGTTGACTTTCATATATATAGCAATACCACTTGCTGTACAAGGCAATTACAAGCATGATTGATATGCCTATAGATATCCTAATAGAGGCTATACAAACAGTTGTAAATGCCATTGCTAGTCCTGGAAATTCCGTTCGCTTGTATTGTTTGGTGGGGTATAGTTACATCCATGTCATCATTCAAAGCAAGTAAAATAGCTAATAACGCTGTACAGTTCCTACTTCCTCATTTGAAAAAATGGTTAGAGTGTGGTGATTAAGGTGACAGAGTAGCCATTGGTTTTATTGGTAACAATAACATAGAATCTGGTTCTTGAAGAAAAACCTTAGTAGAGTGGAAGTGCTTTCTCCAAAGTCTTGTGTTCCTTTTTATTTTATCTTACTTGTTTCTTTGATTATTGTGCAGTTTACAACGATCAAGGAATTCCAGCAGCATTCAGAGTTCCTGCAGGTGCTGTGATTCCGTTTGGATCCATGGAGGATGCCCTCAAGAGAAGTGGATCTCTCATATCCTACACAAACCTTCTAGACAGGATCGAAACAGCTCAAACTGAAAATGGTGAACTTGATAGCCTATCCTCGGAGCTCCAAGAAATTGTGTCACTTCTTTCTCCATCCAAAGAAATTATTGAATCTTTGAAAAATATATTTGATCAGAATGTTCGACTAATTGTCAGATCCACTGCTAATGTGGAGGATTTAGCTGGAATGTCTGCTGCTGGGCTCTACGAATCAATCCCTAATGTCAGACTCTCTGACCCTAGTTCCTTTGGGGCTGCTGTTGGACAGGTTTGGGCATCATTATACACAAGGAGGGCAATCCTTAGCCGTCGAGTGGCTGGTGTACCTCAGAGAGATGCAAAGATGGCAGTTCTTGTGCAAGAAATGCTGCAGCCAGATCTCTCCTTTGTGCTTCACACTATTAGTCCAGCCAACCATGATCCCAAGATAGTTGAGGCCGAGGTTGCCCCTGGTCTGGGAGAAACCCTTGCTTCTGGAACCCGTGGCACCCCATGGAGACTCTCGTGTGGCAAGTTTGATGGCAGAGTCACCACATTAGCTTTCGCAAATTTCAGTGAGGAGATGGTGGTGCTCAACTCTGGTCCTGCTGATGGTGAAGTGATTCGTCAGACCGTAGATTACAGCAATAAGCCATTATCTGTTGATGCAACCTTCAGGGAGCAGTTTGGTCAGCGACTTGCCGCCATTGGACAGTATCTGGAACAGAAGTTCGGGAGTGCCCAAGATGTGGAAGGCTGCCTGGTTGGCAGTGACATCTTTATAGTGCAGAGCAGGCCACAGCCGTAACAAACAGAAGTTCGCTGAACGTGGTTACTTGGTTGAGTGGATAAAAATAAAAATGAACATGGCTGGAGAAATTTATGGATTATGTAGCAAGCTTAGCACATAGCCTCCGGTAAAACAATAATAAATTGGCACTAGTCCAGCCATTAACTTGTATCCATCTTGTGAACTAAAAATACTTGTACTGTTACTAATGACGATTCTGGATGTAAATAATGAAAATCTGTAGGATGTATAATGCAGCATCTATCTAGAGGTGAGAATTAGCGTATAGGCACTGTCAACGAGCCAGTATAGAAAAGTGCTGTGCCCTTTCTTTGTACGTAGTACAATGAGCTTTGTTAAACTATCTTAAATTTGATTAAATTTATAGAGAAAGGGTATCAACATTTATGACGCTTAGATATTTCATGATGAATTTAAATACATATTTCATATTATAAACATGGATATTTTTATATAAATTTGGTTAACCCTACAATAGTTTGACATATGATAAAACTATATATAATGCATTTCTTTCCTGGTTAGAGATGATCGCATGTTCTACCAGTTAAGGGATGTAGAATTTTTTGAAAGTAGAATACTACCACATTAGAGTCACTATCTCATTGAATCCAAAATGCGAGTTTTGACACGTGCAAATTTAAATGGGCCTTCGTCAAGCTGCTCCCAGATGCTCACCGCTATGCTCACTATGGAAAGCTTTAGCCAAAAGGTCGAGATAGTTACTACTTGTCTACTTCCAAAACTCACATCTTTATTTACCTGTGACGACTTCTACTTCTAGTTGTCAAGAAATGGTGCACGAGAAGCGAGAGAGAACCACCGGCCAGCCGTGAGCCCATGATTGGCTCGAGGGGGTTCGAGGTGAGAGGATAAGGCCAGGGGCATTCTAGTCTATTCCTATTGTTATGAAAAGTTTTTCTGATTGTTTTAATTCATTTATTTGAGATGGGGTTAGAAACAGAGGTAAACGGACCTTTTCATTTTTAAATCAAAAGGGTAAAATCACAAAGTTCTAAAAATAAAGGTAAAATCACTATTAGACTTGCTAGCAGGGGCATAAACACCAATTTTCCTTTGTTTATTTGTTTTCTGGGTTTTACAGAGGTAGCAGCTGGCATCTGTTTAGATACCTAGCTATATATACTATATGAAATGGTTCAGTTATCTGAAGTAGAATCAGTACCATTATGTGTGAGAGATTGATGCCTTTCTTGTGTTGGTCATACTGCTGCATGACAAGTTTACCCGCCAGAAAGTGACGTTCAGCGGTTCAGGAAGCCATTTGTTTTGCCCTAAATAGGGTGATTCTTTCACTTATCCATATATAAATGGAAAATCTCCCGGTTTCAGTTTTAGTTTATTCTCCAGTGCTTGAGTTTTGGACTGGTCTGTGTGGTTTCGAATGGTCTTATGCAAGTAGTATCACATAGATCACACAGGAACAGAAGGCATGAACCATGGCTCTTCTGGCTATGGTTATTGTCTTCTTGTGAACAATAAGGATTGTCTAACAACTAAGATTAATATGAAGTTACGAACAACGTATATCTAGCCAGGAATTAAGGTATATGCATTCTAGCAAGTGTTACTAGTAGAATAGCTAGTAGTTAGGCTAGTAGCCCTAGTACCGATTTCACTTTTATCCCTTGCATTGTTACATAAGGTATTTCTTCTCTCTGAGGCCACCCCATGCTCGCAAAATGCTAAAGCAAGCTCACCAAGAAACCTTGTACATTTGACATCTGCAAACCAAAACGTTTTATAGCGTGCAAGCATGTCACAAACCTGTCATCAAATTACCTCTAAGGCTCCAATAATGCTATCAAGGACACAATCAAGTAAATTTGTGCCAAGCTAGCCAAGACACACTTCGTGACATGCGCAACATGGAAAGATCAAGAGACTGCAGTTCACCATGCTTGCTGATCTTTATGCTAGCTCTGGCCCATTGGTGCAGCATCGCAACGGCGAGCTGCACCTTCACCGTATCGAACTACTGCTCCCAGCCCATATGGCCGGCGACACTCGCCGGAGCGGGCACGCCGCAGCTGCCCACGACGGGGTTCAGGCTCGACCCGGGGCAGACCGTGCAGGTGCCGGCGCCGACGGGGTGGTCCGGCCGGCTATGGGCGCGCACGGGCTGCGTGTTCGACGCTGACGGCAAGGGCACGTGCCAGACCGGCGACTGCGGCGGGCGCATGGAGTGCGCCGGCACTGGCGCGACGCCGCCCTCGACGCTGTTCGAGGTCACGCTGGGGAAGGGCGCCGCCGACCTGGACTACTACGACGTCAGCCTCGTCGACGGGTACAACCTGCCCGTCGTCGCCGTCCCGCGGGCGCGAACTGGCGGCGGCGGCTGCAACGCCACCGGCTGCATGTCCGACCTCAACCGCTGTACGTGCCGCGCGCGCGCGTCCATGTCGTGAACAAACTGCCGAGTTTTTGCTCTGCTCTGACACGTGAAATTTGTGCGTGTGTGTGGCTGTGGCAGCGTGCCCCAAGGAGCTGCAGGTGGAGTGCGGCGGCGGCACGGTGGCGTGCCGGAGCGCGTGCGAGGCGTTCGGGCAGGACCAGTTCTGCTGCAGCGGCGCCTACGCGACGCCGACGACGTGCCGGCCGACGGCCTACTCGTCCGTGTTCAAGTCGGCGTGCCCGCGCGCGTACAGCTACGCCTACGACGACCGCTCCAGCACCTTCACCTGCAACAACGCCGCCGACTACACCATCGCCTTCTGCCTCCCTCCATCCGGGTAGGTAATCGATCTCGCCGCGCAGTTTCACCTCACTCCACGTAGCAGTAACACACTGACCACCGATCTGAAATTCTGAATCCACAGGTTGCAGAATTCAGATAGCACGCCGCCGCCGCCTCCCGTTAACAATGGCGTCGGAGGCATCAACCAGGCAGCCCCCTCCCACTGAGAACACAGGTGTGGCCGGAAGCACCAGCCAGCCACCACCTCCTACCGTTAACAATGGCGTCGGAGGCACCAACCAGGCGCCCCCTCCCACTGTCGACGGGGGCAGCAGCCAGACACCTCCGGCTGACAGCGCTGGAAGTACCTATCCCTCCTATCCGCAGCCGTGGATGACGCCCTCATCAGCAAGCACGCTACAAGATCAGCTGTGGTTCCTGCTGCCTGCAGTGCTCTTGTTCCTTCTCTGGTCACTCTCACCATGAAAGCAGTCAGGCACAGATCTTGTAGGATTGATTCACTGACGGCAGTTCCCTGGATTCCCCATGCATGTGTATGTAGTTTAGCAGCGTGTAAAATCCGTCAGGCTGCTAGATACTAGCAATATTTCAACTTGATGGAAGCATGTACATACTGGATTCGTTGGCTATGGAGAATAATGAGAATAGAAAGACACAGTTAGTTCACTTGCCCCATGAAATGTTTTGCTTTGTTTCGCGTGGATTTACAGAATTTCAGAGCCCACTTGTGAGTTAACCTGTGACCTTCCCTGAATGTTCAGACAGCGCAGGTACAGTGTTCGATCGTTGCCCATTCCCCCCATGTTCAGAAATCAGTTACTGAAGAAATCGTAGCTGCAGTACCATCATCACAGTTCTCGACAAGCAGGCAAAGAATCAATCAAGTAATAAACCTAGATAATATTCAGGTTCATCGATCGTATAGCGTTTGTTACAGGTCGGTCAGGTAATGATCCAACGTCACAAAGGGGCGACAATAGGAGCCGGCGGCACCGAGTCCTCGAGCGGCCAGCACTCCCAGTCGCCGTGCTTGTTCTGGGACAGCGAGAAGTGCTTGGGCATCCAGACCTCCCCCTTGTCGTTCCTCTCCTTGGCGAGCCTCCTCGCCGTGTCCTCCACTCGCCGCTTCGCCTGCCGGGCTCTCTCCCAGTCCTTCTTCAGGATGGCGTCGCTCACCTCGCCCCAGACCACGGTGGATTCCGAAGGCGACAAGCCCTGCAATAGTAGTTGATCGATCATGCATGGATCAGTACCGGTAGTTCCTTGTTACAACGAACGAATAAAAGAGCCATTTTTTGTTTTCTGTATGTTTTACCTTCTGGTCTTGCACCGCTGGTGTTTTGAGGTCGCCAATGGCGCGCTGGGCGTCGTACAGCACGGAGACCTCGCCGGTGCTGACGTCCTTGAGCGAGACGGTCCTGTCCCAGAACCCATCGATCTCATAGATGGCGGTGTCTCTGGACCCGGACCTGAAGATCCTGCCCTTGACGCACCTGGCGTCGCCGCCGAAGCCGAGGAAGGACCGGCTCCGGCAGTAGCTGATCTCGGCCTCGAGCCCGGTCTCGGCGCAGACGACCCTGACGTCGCCCGCCCACTCCACGGACGGCGCCGGGAGGAGCCGGATGACCAGGTTGGGGCAGCCGACCTGGTATCGCTCGCCGTGCCTGAGCAGCCGCAGCTCCCGCGCGCCCCGCACGGCGGCCTCGATGCTGGCGCCGTGGAAGCGGGGCACGGGGCTCTGGCACCAGACCAGGCGCACGTCCCCGGCGGCGTCGGTGGCGTGCAGCGCCGAGACGGGCGGGCGGTGCGAGACCTGCTCGAGCAGCACGCTGAGGGAGGACGACGGCGACGAGACGTGGTGCGTCTCGCCCAGCACCGGGTTGTAGGGCGCGAAGCCGAAGATGGGCGGGCGCGTCGTGGAGATGCTCCAGGCCACCACCGCCGCCAGGCGCTCCAGCGCGTCCCGCCCCCGCGCGCACCGCCCCAGCAGGTCCTCGCCCACGCAGTACACCCCCTCGCCGTACATCTGCAGCTGCGACTTGGGCAGGTTGAACGTCGCCGGCAGCTGCGGTGTTGGTTTTGATGCCACAGGAGGAGGAGAGAGAGTTCATTTCGGCCGGATGATGATGATTGAACGTTGAAACAAGCATTTTTCTTTTGCCGTTATCCCAAAAAAAGTTCAGACATTTGGCATTATTATCTTATTAAAGAGATGCAACGATTGAAACTGCAGTCTATCACCGTCAACCGCCCCCAAATTATGAGATTATTCAGGTTGGTTAGCTCCTGACCGGGCCCTCCTCATTCTCAGAAATGTCAACCAGCAAGCAGTGTATCACCATCAGTCGTCCCCAAGTTATGAGATTATATATTCCGGTTATGTTATATATGACGAGGGGTTTGTTCACAGCTAGTGCTCCTCGTAATCACAAGCAGAACCAGCTGAGTGTAGTAGTAGAATAGAAGTAGTAATTACCTGGATGTGGGAGAGGTCGGAGCCCGGGCTGACGTTGCGGAAGAGGCTGAGCACCCGCTGCACGAGGTTGGCCGGGCGGAGCTCCGCCGCGAGGCCGCCCTCGAGCGACAGCGGCGGCGTGAGCACGGCCGCTCCCTCCGACTCCACCTGCACCATCATTCCATTTCCATCCACACGTCAGCCCTGCTGGGGGCGTTAACTTGCGTGCACTGCGAGGTATGGACGGTAGCGTCACGAGCGAGAGTGACCACCGCCGACAGGCGGGCAGGCGGCGGCCACGTCGGCCGGGATCAAGACAGTAATAAGCGGAGGGCACGAGGCTTGCTCTGTCTGCGGAACGGCCACGGGGATTCGGCAGCGAACGGGGGAGGCGGCACCGCCGCAGGGCGTGCCAAGGTTCCAAATGGCGTCCCGTCCCCGCGTTGTCCGGTGCGCCGTGCCCGTACGTTGCTCTCGAGGCGCTCCCTCCCTCGACTCAAGGTTAAAAACGGCTAGGAGGAGGGGGGGTGGGGCGGCCGTCTCAAGGAACGTCAGGTGGGCGCGTGTTGACCAAGCGACAGATCTCTTTCATGCATAGTGGAGCCGTAGAAAATACGTCCTACAGTAGCATCAGTGCTATGCTGGAGTAGTAGGTAAAAGGCTAGCTATACATCAGTACATGTATATGTTATAGTATAATCGGGGACGTAATATATATAAGAAGAGCTTTATCTACGTCCACATGTAGCTACATTTATTTTTCAATAAATCAACAAGGGTATGTCAGAATACTCATTTATCAGTTTGAGTATGTGTACATACTTATTTTAAGATATTTCAAATGTTATCACACGAAAAAATTACAAATCAGCTTTTGATTTTAATTTATTATGATAATACATTTATATTAATACATATAATGTGGTATGTCCACATACCTCAGGTATAATACTCGTATACCTTATGCATATACCATCGCAGATGATCTAGTATCATTGCATACTCTGTGTACATGACCTTTCGTTCGACCAGATCGGACTTTCTCAGAGAGAGAGAGAGCGAGAGAGTGTGGGGAACGGAAAGGAGGTGTCAAATGTCAACGCACCAGCGGGCGGAAACAATTCTGCTTTAGAGTTGGTTCACGCGGCTAATGGAAGGAAGATGACGTACTCGCCGGCGGGAACAACTCCACGCTTCCGCTCCCACGGCCTGGCCTTGTGGTGGTGGCGAACGACGCTACCCAGCCGCGACGGCGACGGCGGAAAAGCGAGCGAGCCCCGGCCACTTCGGTTCTGACTCTACGGCGCGCGGCTCCGCCGTCCGTTCACATGCTATATAAAATGCCTACGCGAGCCGCCGTCCTCGTCCCGGCAACGGCATCCTTTGGCTTGGCGTGGCTCGCATTGGAAGAAAAGGGAAAGCGCCCCACCACCACCACTAGGTCCGTCCGTCGACGGCGTGCATGCCTTGCCCGCCGGTCGGCCGGCTCTCCGTCGAGAGCGGGCGTGGACGGAAAGCGATCCAAGGCGGCGGCGTAACTCGTAAGCGTAATGGACGGAGAATGCTAATAACGGCCAGCACGCGACGGTGTGCGTGCGTCAGCGCGTGGACGGAACGGAATCTTTTGTTTCTTTCTTTCCTTGTTTCTTCAACGCGCTGGGGTCGATCGGCCGGAGAGCCGGAAGGAAAGCGAGCGAGATCGGTGGAGGGGAAGGGAAGGGAAGGGAAGGCCGCGGGTCGCCGTCGCGTGGCGTGGGGGTGGGCACGCGCGGCGGACCATGCCGCCGGTGGAAACGGTACGTTGCTGCTGCCTGAAAGGAAGAGTGCTGCTTGCACCTCGATCGAAGAAGAGAGCAGCGCCAGAGCAGGAAGGCGTACCATTTATTTATCTGGGGGCTCTGGGCCGGCGGTGGAGAAGGCGAGGGATCCGATCCCCTGGGGCCGTCGCCGGCGATGACCAATCAATATATCCCCTTTTGCCCTCCCTCCCCCTCTCCTCTCTTGTCTCGACGACGGATGGGCGGCGGCGGCTGTTCGCCGATCGATCCACGCCAACAGGGCAGGCAGGGAGCAACGAAAGGGAACGAATCGGCTCCGCCGATCCCGGCCTCCTTCCTTTCTATGGCAATTGGCAGCTCCTCCATGGCCTGCCTGGAGCGTCCGTCTATTTATATCCACGCATCCTGTGCCCTCCCTCCCACCCACCACCTCGCTTCGCTTTTTTTGAGAAAATGAGAAGCCGGCGTGACGTCACCTGCTCCGTGTCCGGCAGAGAAGACCGACACAGGAGGTAGGTACCTCGCTGGAGGCCCGGCCTGGCCGAAAGCGCGCGGCGCGGCAGGGGACTTTGGACTTTGGAGTTTTGATGGAAGCCTCGGCATCGAGCTGCTAGCCTGCTGCTCGTCGTCGGCCCGCGTCATCTTTTTCTTTTCCTTTTTTGCCATTCTCTAATTAACTATACATCAATCTGCCCGTGCTATTCTAAAACTTAAATATTAGAAATTTATGTATAAAATTGAGACCCACGATTAATAAAAATTACTATTATTCAATATATCTCGTATGTTTATACTATTATTCAATATCTCTCGTATATTTATATGTGAATTTAGGGGTTGCTTAAATTATCTTTCAGAATAAAACAGTAGATAATTTATATGTACATTAGGAGATATTGTTAATTTGTTTTGCATAATCGTAGTTTATATGTGAATTTAGGGGGTTATTTAACTTAATTTTTCACAACGACGCGGTGAGTAATTTTTATTCAAATTCCGTGAGTTGTTTTAGTTCATTCTTGTAATGGCATGGTTGGTAATTTATATGTAAATTTAGGTATTTATTTTAATTGACCCTACATAATGGCATGGAGGGTAATTTATATGCAAATTTATGGCGTTACTTTAAATGCCTTCCATAATGGCATGGTAGGGATTTTTTTTAAAAAAATATAATAGATTAGATGATAGAAGGTCAGATGTTTTCTAATTTTTGTGGAAAATTCTATGATTTATCTTTTTTCTTAGCGTGTTTCGTAACTTGTCCTTCTTTTGTAACCCATAATTAGTAATAGGCTGTTGTCACCAGAGACTTAGAGATGGTAAATGGATGCACAAAACACTGTACACGCACTGTAAACACTAAACGGAGTGGAGTTTGAAAATATAGACGGTTAGATACACAAGCTGGTAAAATAGTTTAAATCGGACTTCGCTTTTTTCTTCTTATTCCCCCATTAAACTAGTTAGGGCGTGTTTGAACACAATGGACTAAAATTCAGTCACTAAAATCGCATCCATTTGCGTCCAAACAGGACAGCTAATGAACGGACTCAACTTTAGCTAACCTTTGAACTAACCATTTATCCATTGGTAAAAAAATGAGCTAAATAGACTAATGTCAATTCGTAGTGTAATTAATAAATCAACTAACTACTCCATCCATTCTTTCTTAATTCTTTTTTTATTTGACGTGGTGATCCTTTGTCTTATTCAAAAGTTTCAATTATCTATTATTTATTTTGTCGTTACTTGGTTTATCATTAAGTGTACTTTGAATATGATTTGAATTCTCATACGTTTGTTTAAACATTTTGAATAACACGAATGTTTAAAGTTTGGATGGAGTATTAGGCCTATATTATTCAAACACCTCAGAGCTAATGGTCAGTGAAACTAACTCAGGACTAATGGTTCAGTGAACTAAACTTTAAGTTTAATATATTCAAACATGTCCTTAGTCATCCCTTTGCTGACCCTAATTTGTAAATAAAGTAACATTTGCTTTTTTCAGTCTTTTCTCTGTTATTCCTTATCGGGTAGCGTGTCGATATGCGAAGGCAGTAGTCAGGAGTCACGACCGACAGAGGCTGTCGTGGCACCAAAAATAAACCTCCCCACGAATGTGAGTTGGGACCCAAGGTGCCTCGCCTACTTTCTCCGGCTCCAAATCCAATTATTTTAACTCTGTGTTAAGCCAAAACTATTATACTTTTAACCAAGTTATTATGAAATTGTTCTTTTTTTTACTCCCTTCACATTATACGTGCGTGGTACTGTAATATTCTTCTTTGTAAAGTTTGTTACCCTTATATTATCAGTTTAACTTGAAACGAACTCAAATCTTAAGATATGAGAGTGGAAGTACCTTCTCACGGATCTTGGACATCGGGGTTATCTCAGGCTCCGCTCGTTTGGACAGCTTGGTTGGAAGCTTCCCGACACAGCAGGCATCCCGCTCCGCGCCGCAAAAAGCTAGCTGAGGCGAGCACCCTCTCACTCTAACGTTTTCTTAGACTGTTTTCATCAGAGTATTCATTTGGGTGCGTAAAATACTAATACTGTTTTGTACTGTAACACACTGTAAACGGAGAGGGAGATAGTTAGAATAGTGGATAGGACGGTTGGATAGGTACGCCTGGTGAGAGCAGCCTTAGTGGGACAAAGATTGACAATCTTGGTCCTTGGTAACCACAGTAGGCGAGGTGTGTGTGATGACGTAGGTGATTATGTCGTCTTCATTCTAGGGCCCAGGCTTAAACACACTTGTCCATCACATTAATTATACATGGTAACACCCGTCACCGCCGATAAGCTGGTGTGTGCGGTGGCCGGGGTCTTATCGTGTGGCAAGGCCAGTTTGTGGCCAGGTTTGGGTTATCGTAACCGAAACGTACGGGCTTAAGGTCCAGTGGTATGTGTTCGGAGTTTGGACACGACGATGAGGAAGGAGAAGACGTCCTCCGACTAACATAATCAACAGCGTCATGTGGTTGCGGCATGGGGTTGATGGGATACGGAGCAGCAATAAAAGTTGTTTAATTTTGCCCGCCCAAATAAATAGGGTTGGTTGAGCTTGAGCAGCTAGGAGCCGGCCCCCACACAATTTAAGGTGTGTTCTGCGGCGCCGGCGACGTGATCGTGGGTGGCTCCCCGGCGGAACTTGGCGCCGTCGACTCCATCTCCTCCCACCGTGTGGGCCTTGCATAGTTGCATATTTGCATATTGCATTGCGATCGCCGGTCAGAGAGCTGCCACCATCACGCTGTATCCATCCAAAAGCAGTACTACCATTGAACGGAGCAATCAGGTCGACATGTACCCGATCCTTCGAGTCGATCGCACTGCATGGGCGGCGCTGCAGTCGTCCGGGGTGCCGATCCGTCGTGACACTGACAGCTGCCGGAGAGGAGACCAGGCCGACCCATGGCTGCAGCTGCTAGTAGCCTTGTGTGCAGCTAGCAACTGCTGTCGCTTGGCTTGCTTCTCCTCGCCTGCCCCTGTGGGAGGGCCGAGGGCATCACGGGAGCGCGTACATTGCGCCGGCCGGAATTGATGGATCCCAAGCCACGGCATCAGATCGCGTCCGGCATCGGATTAAGCAATGGCATCACCACGCGACAGGGATGCAAGCAACGAGCGACATGCTGTCAGAAACATTTGCTTTGGCTTTGCATTGCCAGTCCCTCCACACTGAAAATGGCAGTCTGCGACTCCGCGGGCGTCGTTAATCGTTCAGGGGGGGCGAAGAAGACCGCCGCGAACGCCACCGGTCGTCCGGCTGACCGAGTCCCCGGCGCGGAGCACGAGCACGAGCACGAGCACGGGGGCGTCCGAAAAGCCCATCGCCTCTCGTTTCGGCCCAGCCCGGGCAACCGAGGAACCACCCGTATACCGTCGTCCACCATGGGCCGCCCGGGGCCCAGGCCGCACCACCGCGAATCCTTATCCAGTTTTAAAACGGGCAGGCCCCTTGCGCTGGGCCCCCGCACCGTCGCGTCGCACGAATCGGGAGCCAGCGCCAGCGCCACCGATCCGGAGGAAGGGACGGAACCCTCTAGAGGCTCCGCACACGGCACACCACCGCAGCGAGCCAGACAGAGGCAGCGAGCGACCGCGAGCGCCATTTCCAGGCCTGCAGCAGGCCAGATCCGAGGACAGCGGCGAGGCGAGGCGCGGGATGACGGGGGGAGCGGCCGCGTCGCAGGCGTACGGCGAGGCGTGGTACTGGGACGAGCGGTACCGCAAGGAGGCCGCCCCCTTCGACTGGTACCAGAAGTACGCGGCCCTCGCGACGCTGCTCCGCCTCTACCTCGCGCCGCACCACCGCCTCCTCCTCGCCGGCTGCGGAAACTCCGGTGAGTCGTGGGTACCTTACCTAGGGAGGAACGGAGGGAGCGACGGAGGCAGGACCTCCCTGCATGGCCCTGCTGGTCACCGGCCGCTCCTGATGTATCGGTTCGAGGGCGGAGGCTGCTGCTCACATTACATGGCCGCGGGCGCGCCTCATTGTAGCCGTATTGTAGATTCTCCCCGTCCATTCCTGGTTACGTTGCAACGCATAGCACCGCAATCGATTTTGTTGACACAGTCTGATTGCACGTTCTCCGACCCCCGCCGTGTCTTAACCAAATCGATCAAATATGCAATGAGTGGCCTAGATCGCTCTTACGCCGCCCCTGCATAATCCTTCCACTTTGCGCCTTACCAGAGCAGAGCCTCCCTGAATTTTTGAGGAACTGGCTCAGCATAGGTTCTTAAGCATGCCAATGTTTTGGTGAGTAAAGAGGAAACAATGAAATCACCTAGATGCTGAGGCATTGTGGTGGGTGCGATAAGGATCCCCGCATCACGGTAATTAAAGAACACAGCGGAATCTCTCATGTATCTCAGTGAGCCGGGATGCACCCCAACACCATGATTATTACAAAATTCAGCAACGGCTGGTGTGGCCGGTTAATTTAGAAAAAAAAAAGAAAAGAAAGGCAGCACATGTCTTGAATACCTACTACCTAAGGTTTGTTGCATGATTTGGTTACAATTTCACATGTTTATTGAATCGAAGGTGCTTTGTAAAGCAACCGTGGAGTTACATAATGTACAAACTATTACACTTGCAAGTTCATGAAAACAGGCGCTAAATCACTTCAAGCAAAACTGTAATAGTATTTAGATCATAGCATTAATCTTCTGCTGCATCTAGAGATCCTTGATCGTTTTTTTGACTTAAATCAATGTCCGATGGCTGAGTGTTGTTGTTATTTTTCGAGTGGACCATAGGTTATTTGAATCACCCATTAATAAAAGGTGAGCGAGTTATAAAGCTACCAATTATTACACTTGCACTTGAGTGCTGTACTGCTGTAGTTATTTTTTGAGTGGACCATAGGTTATTTGAATCACCCATTAATGAAAGGTGACCGAGTTATAAAAGGTACCAATTATTACACTTTCACTTTCATGAAAACAGGTGCTAAATCACTTCAATCAAAAGTGTAATGCTCCCTCCATCCCAAATTGTAAGGTTCTAGCCCTTTTTTATCTGTTCTCATTCCTATGGATGTTGATGAATTTAGACACATATTGAACACATGCATCTAGAGAGACCTAGAGCCTCTTACAATTTGGGGTGGAGGGAGTAGTATTTAAATCATAGCATTAATCTTCTGCTGCAGCTAGAGATCCTTGATCAATTCGTTGACTTAAATCACCTGATAATGGTTCAAGGGGAAGTCGAAACAGACACCCCTCCCCCCAAGCTTGACCTTCTTTGTTATGGCAATGGACGATGGCTGAGTTCTGTAGTTATTTTTTTCGAGTGGACCATAGGTTATTTGAATCACCGTTACTCCTTTGAAGTTTCAAATTATGATCATATGTGCATCAATTGTTGCTTTGCCTATGGATTACATACGGTTGGTAGTTGAAAACATGCATAAGCTTTCATTCATTAAGTTTAATCATTGTCTATTACATTGCTTTACGGTCTATATGGCATTACTTATGTGCTTTATCTTCTTTTGATTGTTGCAGTATTTGGTGAAGACATGGTTGATGATGGTTATCAAGATGTTGTCAACATTGACATATCTTCGGTGGTAATTGAGCAAATGAAGAAGAAATACCATGATAAACCTCAACTTAAATGTATAATCACCATTCCCAACCTTCTGTTCTTGTCTTCCTGAATACCTCTCCAGTATACCCCACCTAATCTGATATAATTTATTTCCCTTGGTTGGCACAGACATGAAGATGGATGTAAAGAACATGTCAGATTTTGAGTCTGCTTCATTTGATGCTGTCATCGACAAAGGTACCATTACCATTGCAGTACCTGACAGCATTATGGAAGCAACTACTAACATCATCTGTACATTTTAGGCAACATGGCATTGGGTTCTAACCCCTTCTGTTATTTGCAGGAACGCTAGATTCTATCATGGTGAGTCCAACTTTTGCCATGATACTTTGACATTCTCCGAGAGTGATACTCAACAACATTCCTTGTATTTCAGTGTGGCCAAAATTCACAGGAGAATGCAACAAAAATGCTAGAGGAGGTCAACAGGTAACGAGGATGCTGATATTTATCTGTGATATATACAGCTTAACTGACTATAACTTCTGTTTACCCCTCCTGTATGCAGAATCCTCAAAGAAAATGGTGTCTACATGCTGGTAACATGAACTGTTCGATTTTTAAAAAAATGCATACCCTTCTGTTGTCCATAACATTTTCTGAGTCCCATAATGCCGTAGATCACTTATGGGGATCCAAGTTACCGATTGCGTCTCCTGAAGGATATGGAAAATTGGACGGTAAAACTTCATGTCATAGGTTAGTTACACATCCCCAGCTCAACTTAACAGTGTATACCCTACAATATCTGCAGAGCTCCATTCACATTGACCTTTTTCGTATGCAAGGTAGCTTTTAGATTCATGAATGGGCATCTCTTGTCTTTTGAAAGAACTGTAACATTGTTTCTCTGGTTTTGTTTCGTCGTGGTATAATTCTTGTGTTTACAAGTGTGAAGTATACTCGGATCATTGCAGGAAGATGGGAGAAAAGTTCGAGTGGGAATAAATGGGAACTGACAAAACCATTGCCTTTAGATGACGATACCACATCATTAGTTTCACTTCTCGGCCCGAAACCTGATGTTCACTACATCTACGTCTGTGTAAAGGTTAGCCTAGCTCAAAAATATTTTCTCAGAATGTTCAAAGCTTGTTTCCTATACTCTCCATAATACCATTTAACGCATCCATACTTCGCTAATGAACGAACCATCACAGGGCAACGACTGCGCAAGTACGGATCCTAAAATTGGAGAAGCCAGCAACTGATTTCGCCGATAACCCCCTGAACCGACGTGCATAGCCAGTGTAGCGAATAATGTAGAACATGTGTTGTGCCTCTAATTGTTGTTGCTTCGTGAAATTCGTTTGGCCGTTCAGTGAAGTTGTACTAGATGTTTCGTTGTAGATCAGTCATTTAGTCGTGTTAGGTGTTCTTCATGGTTCTTTCACGGTTTGGGCACAAGAGGCCTGTTTTGCACCCGTTGAATTCTCTCTGGGAAAAGATGTGGTGATTTCCTGGCTATCAACTGTGGGTGCAACTTTTACACATTCTCAATAAACCTTGGAATTATTCTGAGTCCATATATTTTTCAAAAGAATAGTACGTACTAGTTTGGAAAGACATCAGAGTCCAGGGAACCTGGTGCCTGAGCCTGACGGGAAATGGACGCACCACATCTGGATTGAATGGGCGTTATTCCGAGGTTCCCATTGCAATTTGCCATCCTTTGGTGAATGGAAGCAGGGTCCCACGCAATCCAACGACTCAAAATCAGACATGTCACGCCTTTCTCCCCTGCTCCCTCTCCAAAAATCCCAAAGACAAACCCCGCTTTCCCCGTCCGCTCGCTAGCCGCCTCGCCGAACTCTCCCTCTCTGTCACTCGCCGCTTTTTCGCTTCCCTGTCTCCCTCTTCCAATCCAATGGAGGCTCTCGCGGGCACCGCTACCTCCACCATTCTCCCCGTGCGCCACCGGCCTTCCCGCCTGGCCCCGCAGCACCTCGCGCTCCGACCTGGCCGCTGCGGTCCTCTCCGCGCGGGCGGCGGCGGCAGTGGCAAGGACGAAGCCCAGGCCGTCCCCGCCGCCAACGGGTCTCCGGTCCTCAAGGTAACAGGTTTCTGTCAAGGGCCTCACACAAGTCAGTGGCTTTCCGGGGCTTACGCGCTTGATGTCAACCCGCGAGTAGATGGAGTTCCGACCTCTAGGGATGAATCTTAAGAGCATTTGGCTTACGCTTAGGTTGTTCTGTTAGATTCTGGATTGATGCAAGGTATTGGGGCAGCTGGGTTGGGAGGGTTTATGAGCTGACCAAGGTTTTGATGTGCCAGTCACGTGAAAAGCAGCGGCATGATTTTATCTATTGGTTGTACCATGTTCTGTATCTACGGATTTTAGAGTCAGTGTCTCCAGGTTTCCGTTTATCAAAATTCCAAAAATTGCTTATTTAGCTTCCTATTGTTAAAACATCGGTGTATGCAACAGCTTATTCTACTTTTACCTCTTGCTCTCCCTTGCATACTTGATTATACTAGCTGTTTTAACAGCTGACGAGCGATTCAAGTCAAAATGGAGTCCTACCAACCGCGGCTGACAAATTGCAGAAGGCTTCATCAACTAATACTAGCGCCGACTCGAGTGGATCCAGAGCTGGCCTGTTTAGAACACCTATATCAGGTGGTGTGCAGAGTGCAACTTTTGCCCATGGTTTACCTCCGCCGGCTTTGGCTGTTCGCAATTTGATGGAGCAGGTAGCTTCTGCTAGCTAACCCTCTCTAGGTTTCGTGTTCGTGAAACCAGATCTTATATTTCTCTTATCTGCCTGCCTGTGCGTACCAGGCACGGTTCGCCCACCTGTGCTCTGTCATGTCTGGCATGCATCACCGCCGTACTGGATATCCGTTCGGTTCACTTGTCGACTTTGCTAATGATTCGATGGGCCGTGAGTTAGCTTCTTGGTTAAATTTTGGAAAAATAATGGTGCGCTCTGTTTGATTGCCGTATCCAACTGTGCCGTTGATGCATTGTGCAGACCCAATATTTTCACTGTCACCATTAGCAATCCATACGAGGAACTTGCTCGCTGACCCAAGATGCACGCTTGTCGTCCAGGTATGAAGTTTATTAATGTTCCTTTTGGCTGTGGAGCATGAGTTTCCTTCTTGGTAATACAATGCGTACCTTCTTCACAGGTGCCTGGATGGAGTGGACTGTCGAATGCACGAGTCACAATATTCGGTGATGTTTACCCTTTGCCAGCTGAACAACAGGTTTGTAATTGACTGCCTTTTGTTGTTTGATTGATATTGAGATCAGTCATCAGTTACGTAATTCCTTTTCTGATGATTACTAGCATTTATAGTCATATTACAGCGGTTTCTGCCTTCTGATCATATTGTGAAGCAACTGATGTTTGGTACTCTTTTCTGGACCGTGATATTTTTTCGGCATCAAATCCCTCTAATCGGTAACTCCTATTGAGTTACTATTGGTAAAAAGGGACGGGTTGCTTTTTCATGCTCTTGAGACAAGTGACTTGAATTCAGAATGTATGATGTATCTTAAAAACAATTAACAACAAGTGCTGGGTCATATTTTGTTCTTCCATTCTTGGTTTTAGAACCTTGGTAAGCTAACCGACTATTCATGTTCATTAGGAATGGGCCCATAAGCAATATGTAGCAAAACATCAGCAGTGGGCATCTCAACAGTGGGGAAATTTTTACTATTACAGGATGCACAACATAAGGTCCGGACTTCTGATTGTCTATGTTCTTCTATCATTCTGCGTTTTCCTATGCATTTATCATTTGAGTTCAGCTGTGTAGTTTCAAAACACACATCTTGAAATATTGCTTTTCGTGTTCATAAAAAAGCAATCTTTTGCTTGTCATAGGCCTTGTGTACCTTAGGAGTTGTGACAAACTATACTCACTAATTACAGTGATATCTACTTCATCGGAGGCTTCGGAACTGTTGCATGGGTAGATGTTAAGGAGTATGAAACTATTCAACCTGACAAGATAGCAGTTGATGGTGGCGAGCAAAGTCTAAAGGTAACCATACCAGATCTCTGATACCTTGTTTATGGTATAATGATCGCATCAGGTTAGCTGGGTCATTTGGAAATGCTAGTATGCCACTCATAGGTTGGGACAGTAAAATCTTAAGTGATTCTGACACATTCCTTCCATATAGGAGTTGAATGCGATTTTCTCTAAACCTCTTCGAGAATTTCTATCATCAGAAGGGGAGGTTGACGATGCTGCTCTTATATCAGTAGATAGCAAAGGAATAGATATTCGTGTTCGCCAGGGTGCACAGGTAAAATATATGCTGAATTTCTTATGATCAACTGCAGAGCTATTGTTTCCTCGACGAAGAACATTTCTGTTCCTCCAAATCCTTAGATCTCTTCTTCTGTGCAGTTCAATATTCAGAGGCTAGCATTTGACGTCCCTCACAAGGTTGAGACTCTAGAGGAAGCCAAGAGAGCGCTCAACAAGTTAATCAAGACAAGCAGCAAATAGAGCGAAAAGAAGGTTTCAGAAGCTGGCTTCACTCAATTTTCTAATATGCAAGGTTCCACTGCAATCGGATTACGAGGATCGGGGATTATGTAATGTGGCAAGGAGCATGCATAAATGAAGCCTGTGGCTATCTTTCTAATAATGAGAATATCTCTCCATATGTGGCGAAGATTGTATATATGCCTGCGTTGTTGTATTATTAATGATGCTTATCCGGTTTCTGCTGAGGAAATTGGGCATTCATGTTGTTGGAGTAGAGGAAGGATACAGTCGATTTCTGGCTTCTGGGTACCTGGATATCACCATATAGATGTTTTTTTCCGATAATTGAAGCATATATTAAAATACCAAGTACGATACATCAAGAGTATACAAAGTCTTGGTATAAACTTCCGGTTTCTGCTTAAGGCACACATTCCAAAACTACAGAACAAAAGGAACGTCACCCAATACCGAACCAGCTGACAATCAATCCGAAGAATAGAACGTCACCCATGTGTTTGGGAAAAAAATGCCATGGCCACCCGCACCAAGTGCTGCGACTCCGCTGCAACTAAAGGCTGGACCTCTTCCTGCTGGAAGATAACCCAACTCGAAAGCCAGTGTGTCGTCGAAAGGATAACCTGCAAAGGAGAACGAGAGATTTTTTTCTTAAAAACTAAGTCGTTTCTACAGATCCAAAGAATAAGTCGTTTCTACAGATCCAAAGAGCTCAGCACAAGACCGCCGCTCCCAGTAAAAACGCATGTTTCAATATTTTATTAAAGCTCTGAAGCCAACCCCCGAACATATGTTCCACATTTTGCAGTGGGTTAAAGCCAGTGGCCATTTGTGAAATGCTCCAAACGGATCGGGCTAAACGGCACTCAAAGAAAAGATGGTTAATGGTCTCTTTCCTTGTGGCAGGAGGCACAAGTTAAACTTCCTTGCCAGTTGCGTTTAGCTAAATTATCTTTTGTGGGGATTACGCCATTAGGTAGATACCATAAAAAGATTTTGATTTTTAGGGGGGCTTTCAGTTTCCATAGATCTCTGTTCACGTTAGGGGTATTAGTAAGCATTAAAGCGGCATAATGCGATTTTATCGAGAACTTCCCATTTGGGGTGAGGTTACAGTAGAAAGCATCTTGCTCCTGGGACAATTCTAAACCCTCGAGGTGTGACACTAAGGAGTTCCAGTTGTCCAGGTTGGTTCCGTACAATTGTCTCCGCCAAGATATGCTGGGAGGGGAGGAACTCATAGCCTCTGCTATTGTTATTGATTTGGGCCTCGCGATGTTATATAGGGAAGGATATTGATTTTTCAACGGGGTCCCACCCAACCAAATATCTTCCCAAAAACTTACTTGTGATCCGTCCATTACATGAAAGGTTTCAAAGCGTAGAAAATCTAGCTTTACCCTTCATTAGGCAAGACCAAAAGTGGGAGTCCTAAATTTTCCACTCCACTTGAAGATGTTTTGAACCTATGTATTTATTGCGGAGTAATTGTTGTCACGTTCCATCAGAGGTTAGTAGTTTATACAGCCATTTACTAAGTAGGGCGCTATTCTTAGTGTTCAAGTCCAAGATACCAAGGCCTCCTTGGTCCTTTGGTTGACACAGAATGGACCATTTAGCCAGCCTGTATTTTTTCTTGTTTTCATCCCCCCTGCTAAAAAAATCTCGAGCGGAAGTAATCCAATTTCTTGAGCACTCCTTTGGGTATGGAGAAGAAAGACATCATATACATCGGAAAGACTGCTAAGCAATAAATTGATCAAAGTCAGGCGACCTCCGATTGAGAGATGTTTCCCTTTCCAGCTAATGAGTCTCTTTTCAAATCGCTCTTCAACTCTAACCCAATCACAATTTATTAGTTTTCTGAAATGGATTGGGATACCAAGGTAGTTAATTGGAAAGTTTCCGGCTTTGCACCCAAAGAGTTCCGTGTAAAGCTCTACCTTCTCCTGGGCATCCCCGAAGCAGAACAATTCACTCTTATAGAAATTGATCTTTAGGCCTGAAGCTTGCTCAAATGCAAATAGAAGAAGCTTCATATTGCGCGCTTTGTCCAGATCGTGATCTATGAAGAGTATAGTATCATCTGCATACTGGAGAATCGAGAGACCGCCATCAACCAGATGGGGGATGACTCCCTCAAACTGCCCATCCAATTTAGCTCGACTAATGAAAACTTTTAGCATATCAGCCATAATATTGAACAAAAGTGGTGAAAGTGGATCTCCTTGTTTGAGGCCTTTTTTTTTGTTTGAAAGTAATGTCCGACATCGTTGTTAACATTAACAGCTACACTGCTGCCCGAAATGAAAGTCTCAATCCAAGATATCCATTTGGACGAGAAGCTTTTCATCCGAAGCGCTCGAAATAGGAAAGGCCACCGCACCTTATCATATGCTTTCTCGAAGTCTTACTTCAGGATTACTCCGCTTTGTTTTTTTCGATGTAATTCATGTATTGTTTTGTGCAGAATGACCACCCCTTCGAGGATATTTCGACCCTTAATAAAGGCAGTTTGTGTGGGACTAACTACTTTATCTGCTACCGAGCTCAGCCTATTCGTGGCTACTTTGGTAAAAATCTTGTAGCTCACGTTAAGTAAACAGTTGGTCTATATTGTTGAATAACGTTTGCCTCTTGGACTTTAGGAATAAGGGTGATAACTCCGAAATTCAGGCTAAACAGAGGGAGATCTCCTTTGGATAAATCCCGAAACATCTGCAGTAGGTCCCCTTAATAGTTTCCCAGAACTGCTGATAAAACTCAGCAGGAAAACCATTCGGACCAGGAGCTTTATTATGTTTCATTGAAAAAATAGTCTCCTTAACCTCGCTTTCTAAAAACTCAGGTGTAAGTAAACTGCTCTCCTGGCTAGAAACCTGTGGTATATCTTGATGTATGGATTCATCTAAAGTGAAGGAATTTTCTTCCGGTTCACCAAATAAACCCTTATAGAAATCAGTGATAAAGCTTTTAAGATTAGCATGTCCTTCTACTTTAGAGCTGCCATTTTCAAGCGAGTAAATTATTTTTTTTCTGTGTTTCCCGTTAGCAACCATATGAAAGTATCGTGTGTTATTATCTCCTAGGAGGACATCCTTTGCTTTCGCCCGTTGGTAATACTTAATTTCTTTCTCTCTTAGTGGTTTGGTCAAGTGATCCCGAGACTGGGATAAGCATTCTAGCTCATCCACATTCAGATCTCTGACTTCAGCCTCAACATCCAACGAGCAAATTATATTCTGGAGTTCTGATTTCTTTTTTCTTATAATCCCCGTTTGTTTGGGCCGCCCATCCTCTTAGAAACCGCCGAAACCCTCCCGCTGGAGCCAATATAATTCAGACTTAAATTGTTTGTTGCTTCCAATGAAGGCAGAAGTTCCAGTGTCAAGGAGCAAAGGGGTGTGGTCTGAAACACCTCTGTCTAGCGCTTGCACTGAGACTAAGGGATATTTAAATTCCCATTCAGTCGACATGAGAGCTCTATCTAGCTTTTCATAAGTCGGTTTAGGAAGGGAATTTGCCCAAGTGTATTGTCTTTCCGTTAAATCTATTTCTCTTAAATCAAAACTGTCGATCACAGCATTGAAAAGAAAAGGCCAACGGCAATTAAATCTATCATTAATTTTTTCTTTGCTGTTTCTCAAGATATTAAAATCCCCACCACTGAACGTAGGTAGAGGATCAAGCTGGCATGCCCGCACAAGCTCCGCAAGGAAAGCGGACTTGAACTCATCTTGAGCTGGGCCATATACAGCCATCAAGATCCATTTAAATTTATCTGATCTGTTGCAAAGGTGGAACTTAATATAAAATTCTCCTTCCACTATGAGGGATACATTAAGAACATTTGCCCTGACTCCCAGGAGGATGCCTCCAGATCTACCCCTCGAAGGGAGATAATGCCAAGCAAAATCTGCACCACCAGACAAACGTGCAAGATTTGTCTTTGACGTGTCCTGCTTTCCTGTTTCCATTACAGCAACGAAGTCAAGGTTGAGATCGTTCACTGCTTCCGAAATGTATCGATATTTAGCTAAGTCTGAAAGACCTCTGCTATTTCAGAAAATGCTTTTCATCAGGAAACTTTTGTTTTTGTTTTTGATTTGCCACCCCCTCTTTGGCCCTTATGTTTTTTTGGGTGTTTTTTGAATTTCGTGCAGAGGCCATAAGGTCACAAATTTTTGTGTCCAGGTCTACATCATCAAATTCCACTTCCGATACATCCTTAATTAGGTGAGCTAAGAGGTCATTAGTTTGTTCATCGGCCTCGTCATCACTAACATTAAAAGGATTGCCCAGATTGCTCTCATCCTGACTGGGTGTTACTAGGGAGCTTTGTGTTTTCTTTATCACAGTTGTTCTGTCTATTTCCATTTTTTTCAAAGCATTGATCGACATATTGACAACAGCATCACTAGATCCCATCTTAAAGCCTAGTATTTTAAGTCTATTGGCACATGAGGTATTTGCTAAGGAGCTAATAGCAGTCACAGTCGAGTTCTTCGTACCTGACTGGACCTGCCATGCTGGTGAGGAGTCTACTGGCTGCAGCATTTGATCAATTAGCTGCATCCCATGCGTTTCCCCATCCAGATTGCGCCTAGCAGCCAATCTCATAGCCTTCAAAGTAGCATCCTCATCTGCATATGGTAGGCCATCAGCCCCTAAGGCATTGGTGCGGGTACTTCTTCTAATAAAAGCAGGTGAATTCAAATCATTTTTGTAGAGGAAAAGTTCCGAACCTATCCCTGAAGAGCTCTGGTTCTTTTTAATCAAGGCAGGCACCGTTCTCTGTTTTTTCACATCATTCGACCTACAGGAACCATGTCCTGCATCTCCCCTCCCCTGGGAGTCCAGCACCTTCGAGCTGTCCTCTTTTCCTTGAAAAACAGCAAGCTGAACCGTGTCATTCAATATGGGTGAAGACAAAAATTTAGGAGCATAAGGGGAATCATCATTTACCATGCATAGACCGCTAATCACCGAAGTTGCATTCCCTAGATCATTAGTCGAGTCGGCTTGAGCTGCTGCAGGAGGTGAAACCGAAACTTCTAAAAATTTTCCAGGAGCCAAGTTACAAGCTGCATCATTTTCTATCATAATAGTATTGTTCATACTGTTAGCAGGGATTGGGCCAACTGCATCTAACTTGCTAGATTTCAGCAGCTTGAGGTCTTCCCTTGACCGAGCCAACTTATGGGTGCACATAGGAGTGAGGGCAATCTTCTGTAACATTGGAAGGTCTTTCAATGTAAAAGGCATAGGTCCCTGTACAGGTTCTGTGAGAGGAGGAGCAGCAGCACCAAACATCGATGTATCTTCTCCCTCCCTGGATCCCCCTGAGAAGGGTCCAGACCTTCCTTCTTTCTCATCTTTTTTTGTTTCTTGTTTGCATGCTTTGGGCTTTTGTCATCCTGACCAACCCCCTTTTCTCCTCCACCCTCACCATCCATGTGAGGATCATCCATGAAGATCACAGGGGCTGCAGGAGTAAAGTTATCATCTTCCACAGCAAAAGTGATCTCATACCCCTTTCTGCCAAAAACAATATCAGTGGCGAGGGGGAGAGGATCTCTACTCATCATGTCAACAAGCAGCCTGATCACACCCTTCTTCCTATAAGTATACATGTCCACATCCAAGGTAGCTCCAATGACCGACCCTAAAGCCTAGAAACCCAAGTAGTGTCTCCAGGCATGGGGTACACCCTTGACATGGACCCAAACCTCATCTAGCTGATAACTAGGTTTAGTGTCACTAGCATCCCTCCACTCTGAAATTGTGAGAGTAACTCCATGATTTTTGAGAGTGAAGTCCACGTTTGCTATCCTTTTCAATTCCTCTACCGAGGGGAAAACCACCAGGAAGGAGTCATCACTATGAGCTAAAGCCTCCCAAACCCAATCCTTGGTGATGAACCGAGCAAGTTCAGATTGAACTGCCTCAGCCGTGAGCTTACCCCAGTCACTTTAATGAGGGCTGTCGGGGTTGGATCCGGTGTTTCTAACTTATAATCAAATTCTGGAATGCAGAAGAAGCCTAACTCATTGTTGCCGAAGCCAAAAAAGGAAGCATCATGCTTAGCTAATTTTAGTAGAGGGCACTTGGCAACCACATGTGAGTTCTTCTTATTGCAGACCACACAATCCAGAATTGCTTTGCAATCGTCATTCACATGGCCATTCAACTTGCAACGAAAACAGAGAGGATTTTTCGGTTTCTTGGCCTTAGGCCCTGTCAGGGTTTAATTTTTCGGCGAAATTTCGCCGAAATTTCGGTGAAAATTTCGTTTTCGCTAGTGTACGGGAAGTGAAATTTCAGGACTTTTTCGCTATTTTTCGTTTTGAATTTTAAAATTTTGAAAAAATTTATAAAAAAATGGGGAAAAAATATGATAAAAAACTAGATGTTTTTATGAGCCATTAGCACTAGAACTAATTCAAATTTATAGTGGATTTGCTTCGTTAAAATGACGATTTGGGTTTTGGACCCGTTAAAAACCCTTCAACCCTAGGTTCTCCTGAGCGGAATCCGCCGCCACCAGCTTGAAAACCGAAGAAAGGTAAGATATTTTGGTGATTTTCATGCATTTTGATGTCGATCTATGGTACTTAGTGTTTATTTGTGAATAATATTCATATGTGCAGTAGGAAAAACCTAGTGTTTGGACTGTTAATGCTTAGGGTTAGTTGAATGTTAGGGATTTTCTTAGGTGATTTGTGAGTTCAAAAGCTTAGTGATGGAAATAATTGCTGATTGTTTCGTGTTAAGTTTTGTGAGTTGAAATCCTAAGGTTTGTTCAATGTTCATGGCGTGTGCAATTTGGACTATGGCTTGGATTGTAATAAACTTATGATGGAAGAGGAGTGTAATTGTGATGGAATTTTGGATTTTTTGAGATTTAGTACCTCAAGAACATACCTTTAGTTTGAGCTTGACTTTCATACTACATTGATTACTTATCAAAGACCACGTGATAATGTGATATACATAGACATTGTTTGTTATATTGAACTTTGGCTTTCACGTGGACTATGCAATTTATGTACTATGAACTTGTATTGTGATCTATGGATTATAACTATGTAATTGTATTATTGTAATAAACTTAGTTTTTATGCATTTTATTTGTGATTTCATGTGACAACATAAGTTTGTATGCATTTGTTATGAATAATTCATGTGGAATATATTTAATATGCATTGTACACTACAATATACAAAAGATAAAAACAATGTTCAATCAATTTTTTTAATTTTTCATATGTTGGAAGCATTTCCCAATCGAAAAACGGCATTTTCCGACGGAAAACACCGAAATTTCGACGAAAAACACCGAAATTTCGGCCGGAAAAAACGGAATTTCGTTTTTGAATTTAATTTGGCTTTTCGTTCGGAAATTTCGAAATTCGCGGAATTTCGGGCGAAATTCCGTTTCCGCCCTTCACCGGGATTTTGTTTGGGAACGAAATTGTTAACCCTGGGCCCTGTACCTGGAAGTTCCTGATGCGCCTGATCAGGTATCCCTCTCTGCATTCGTAACACCACTAGCAGTGATCACCGGAGGCGTCGGCTCCAGGTTGGCGGCTTGGCCCCCCACCCGCTGCTGGTAGCGAGGCGGCAGTGGGAAGCGCCCGCCACGCCCTGCCGTGCCACGGCCAGGGTCCCTATGGTTGTCGCGGCCATGGAATCCTCCACGCCCCGGACCTTGACGATATGGCGGCGCACCAAAACCATATCCCTAACGCGGGTGCGCACGCCCGCGCCCCCCATCATCTTGCCTTGGATATCTGTTGTTTGGGGCAGGTGGACGAGCTGCATCGCCAGCCCTCTGGTTAGGTGGTGGCGGACGAGCGGCCATCTCAGCGTACGAAGGGGATCGCACAGAGTGCAGAACCCCCGTAGCGTCGACCTCCTTAAGTTTGGAGAGCTCTCCCCCCACCCTTTCCCTGATTATGGCGAATCAAACAGAGTCTCGATCGTCCAAAAGCCTTAGCCTTCTTGATTAGAACGGCAGTGGCAGGATTCGAGGCGACCTCTTGTGTTTCCCGCGCAAAAATGATGGGCTGGCTGTTTCCTGGGGAAGGCGCACGCGCCACCGTGGAGAACGCCACGCCCGAATCTCTTTCGCCTGTAATTACTTCGTTGTCATTAGATGAGACAGAATTGTGGACCCACGTTGAAGGAGACAGGAAATCCGCCAGCGTCAGCTGTGCCGCCGGCCTCGGCCTCGGCAGCGGTCCGCGCCACGGGCGGATCGTGCACGTCCGGCGCGGGAAGGGCTTGCCAAAGACCATACGCTGGGCGCTCTCCATCTTCCTTACATTAGAATTTGGCCGTAATGGGGCAGTATGGCTTGGCCCTGTTGCCATGTCCAGATTGTCATTGCCAGGCTGGACCTCCGAGGTGATTTGCTATATGAACAGATTGTTCAGTCCAAAACACCGGATTCCACCCATGGTGATGACAGAACATCAATCTCGGTTCGATTTTTTTGCCCAGAACCAACACCCGCAATGATACGAACATCATCACACACCGGCTTATCAGCCAAAACAGGTGGGACACACGGGAGAACACTGCTACCAGCATCCTCAAAGCAAGCAAGCTCGCTCGATGTTGGAGCATTCTCTCTCAAATCAAAGGGGCAAGTAAGGTCGAGGGGCAAACTTACATTGCAAATGGCATTCTCTGCGATGTCTTCCCTGGATCGACCGCCAGTGCTAGGGTCAGCGTCCTTCTCACCAACCACCTGTGTAGAACTTTGCACGGTGCGGCCAAACGTCGAGCATGTTGGCTGCACCGGAGAGGCACTGTTGTCTTCTCTTGCTGTGAAGCTCCCCACGGCCGGAGATGAGCTGATGTTTGAACGTGAAGAAAGTTGCATGCTTTGATTCGGCTGGAAGTTTGATTATACACCATTACGTGGGATGTACTTATGTCCGGTCAAATTGGCACTAGTATGCAATCTCTCCACCCTCAAAATGTTTGCATGTCTGCAATACTGCTGCATGTGCACTTTTTGAAATGGACACAGCTTGCAAACTCGGCGCATCTTCGAGCAGGACAGGAGCATCAATGCACGCAGCCACTGAGCCACAGGCAACCCGCGAACTCCTTGTGCAGCAAATTCGCTCTCCACCGAACGGCTGCGACTCTTCTCCATGAGAATCGACAAAGGCGCATGCAGCGCAACTGCATGAGCAACAGCGCAACAGCATGTCGTCGCAATGCAATTCTATCAGCCCGTCGTATTGCACGAAATTCGATTGCATGTAACTGTATTTTTTTTTAGATTCAGACATCACTTGGATAAAGAGCACGAAGTTTTGCTAGTGCGAGTAAGAACTGCTAAATGGCTCATGAGTCCAGTCCACCGAAAAAACGGCAAACGTTCATGTGTTCGCCTGTTGGGAAATTGGAATGCATGGATTTCGGCTTGACATAGAGAGCACGAAGTTTTGTGGCGGCCATAACAATTTTGGAAGAACATAGAGTATCATGAAATTCACACACTCCAACTAAAAAAAATCTCAAGTTGAAACGGAAATTTAAGATTAAGACTTAGAATTATCTGCATTGCAAACAGACCTTTTTGGCGCAATACATGTCCTGTCTTAAAAGATCCTTTACCACGAATCCACACAGACTGAAGTGTGATAATAAAGGCGCCAGGATTTCGTACTTTATGTGAAAGTTCTTCATGCAGTTCTTGCTTTCTTTCTTTTTTCCAACCGAAAAAACCAAGCAGGGCCCAAGCCAAAGCAAGTACACGTAGGACGGGCCGAGTGTCGCGGGGAGCAAATCGCATGCCACTGCAGGCGGGCCCCGTCACGACGCGGCCCCACGGACAATCCCGACCCCACGCACGGACACGTCACGGGCAATTTCACTACGCGTCCCCCAGATCCCCACCCCACCACCTCTCCCCCGACTCCCGTCGAATCGCAACGCACCCCACCACCCTCTCTTCCTTCCTCCTCGGGTCCGGGCTCTTCGTTTCTACTTCCGATCGATTTCCTTCCCCTTCAAGACAAGGCCCGACCCGAGAGATCCTCCAGATCGAAGCAGGCGCGGGCCATGGCCGAGGTCGCCGACGCGTCCCCTCCCCCTCCGCCCGCCGGCGGCGGGGACCGCAAGCGCGGCCGCGCCTCGCCCGTGCTCCCGCCGCCGCCGCCCGGGCCGCCGCCGCCGGGCCCGCACAAGAGGCACCGGAGGGAGGAGGGCGGCGGCGGGTTCGACCGGCGCCGGCTCGGGCCAGTCGGCGGCGGAGGAGGGCACGAGCAGGACGACAGGAGGTGAGTGGGCGTTATGGGAGTTTAAACTTTGTAGTTGGTAGTTGGAAGGAGCAGATCAGAGCTTGCTAGGTGTTTTGCCTGTTGCTGCCAGTGGAAATTGTGCGGTTCTTATCGTTAATCGCTGTGCCGATTACTGATTGTGACTTGAAGTTTGCGATACTCCGACATGAGGTTCGGTTTATCACACTAAGGATATCTGAGCGTTCCTTGTTCCTCTGTTTAGCTCCTGAATCCCTTTTACACCATTGTTTTTTCATTTGAGAAGCGTCTCCTCTGTTTTCAGATAGGAAAAACATCGTTCAGCTGGGGTCTCCAGCTTCCACAAATTTTCACATCAACAAGAGCTGGGCAAAAGCTATCCTACGGCTTAGTTTGATCAAATCTCCCATCACATCAGAAAGCACCACGTCCGAATCCTTGGAATCGCTTAGCCAGCTGCTCCAACCAATCTTCATGACCTTTCCCCACCTTCTCCGGGTCCTTTGGCCCGAGCACCACTAGTCACTTCTGCAGAAAAGACATGGCACGGCATCACATTCGGTGGTTGCCAGAAAATTTCTCTCAATCCCTTTAACACAACCAATGGTCCGCCTGAGCTTCCTGCAGTGACTGTGCTTACCATTCAACAGAATGCACCATTAATAATTTGTATATTCAAAATCATATGACGTTCTTTTTTTTCATTTGTAGCTAGCATATTTGTTGATGTATCGCAGCTGCAATACGTTTTAGCACTTTTCTCTGCGTGTCTTTGTTGAACCAATTTGAGAAACTCTACATGGGCACGAGCATGAAAATAGGAGGTGAGTGAGTGGAATCGGAAGTTTAGCTTGGTACCTGAACTGACCATATCATAGCCTACTAGGTGTTTGCTTGTTGCTGTCAGTCTGCTGGTCGAAATTTGTCAGTGCTTATCGGTAATCACTGTTTAGCTTGGTTTTGCATTTGTTTTTTTTTCCTGTGGGTTGATTGAGGTGCTGAAGCACTTTTTAAAGCTGTTGAGATTTGTCTTCTAGGTATGAGTAGTTTAGCTTGGTAGTTGAAACTATCAGAGCAGAATTTGCTAGGTGCTTCACTTGCTGCTGTTGTCAGTCGAATTGAGTTCATATCGTACGTATTGAAAACTGTAGTTTTAGTTTGGTTTATCTATGTCAATTAGCTTGCAGTTGCTTGCAGTGTAATACTGTGATGCGTTTTGTAACAGTGATGTTAACATGGAGGGAGGTAAGAAAGGAGTTTTTTTAGTTTTATGATTTCTAGGTTATTTGGCTATAAGGGCATTGCTTCATTTTACATTAAGTAAACTGTTATGGGCCTTCAATACTGAATCCCTGCACTGCTGAAGATTCCTGCAATGACCATGCTTGTCATTCAACTGAATGTGCTACTAATAATTTGTTTATTCAAACACTTATGGTGTTTATTTTTCTATATGTTTCTTGATGCTTCTATTATAGATTTTGGTATCTATTTACAGTTTTTTTCCTGCATGGATTTGTTGTTCCAAATTGGGAACTCTAGACTGTGCTATGGCTTTGATAGGAACTTAGGAAGATTGTGTGATGAGTTCTTGTAAACCTATAGTCCTCCCAATTCTCTTTCCCGCACATTGGTCTGAGCGTTGTGGCATTTTTTGATGTTTTTGCAATTTGTCTCCTAGGTATGGGAATGGCCATGGTGGTGTAGGCGGAAGAGGAGGTGATGTTCGATTCACGAATCGTGCACCAGGTATGAATTAGTGAGCCAGGATTGCCACTAGTACATAATACAGGTAGTAGTAGTTGTAAGTTCAATAGGAGATTGAAAGGTAGTGGTCATTTGTTGTGGTATACCATAACATGATCTAGTTCATTTGCCTGTAACTGCTATGATTCTCTTGGTCTTCTCCAAGTCTGTCAAGCACACTGCACATAACATAAAATATACACATTGCACTGGATCATAAATCCTAGCAAATGTTTCCTTTTTTATAGAAAAACCTTGAAATGTGGGGTACTAGTACTACAAACACAGTTTGACATTGATCAAAGCATATGCTGTAGTAGATGTCTTGTTATTCATGCTACTTATGGATGAAATTTCTTGGTAGTATGTTCCTTTAGTTGTAATTTTTTTTCTACATGTTTTATAGATTGGTCAGATTCTAGACGTGGTGGATGGAATGAAGGCCCTGGGAACGGTCGTAGGTACATATATTAATCTGGATTGGCTTCATGTATTCTTATTATTTACCTTCTGAGGAGCAACTCTTGTCAGGATCGTATATGGTTTGCACTATATTTTTTTTCTCGAACATGCAAGAGAGCTGCATGTCATTGCATAAATAGAAGGAATAATAGTTTCTAGTGCAAGGGTGAGAACACCCACCAAAAAAGAAAGTAGAAGAGAAGAAAAAACACACACTAAGAAAGAAAAAACATGTCAAAAAAAACTACACAATCAAAAGCAGGATCAGAGCAGAAGAGGAAAAAAGAGCTTTCATAACTCCTTAGCATCACTGCACGAAAGATCATCCTCTGCATTTGTGAACACTGCTGCTTCAACTTCTGGTGTCACACCCTCGAAAACACATTCATTTTAGTGCTTCCAGACAGTCCAAGCTCCCAGAATGATAAACAGCTGCGCCTTCTGGTATCTGTTCTCCACTGCTTCTGCAGCACACATTGCCACCACTTCACAAAGACATCATCACTCATCGATTCTGTGTTGGTGTGAGGTGCTGCGAACCAACCCTGGACAGCATTTCTGGACTTCTTATTGATCTACCATTGAAGCAATGAGCATCTGAACATGTAATAGCGTTCAAGTGGCAATTTCAAATATAAGACGTGTTCATGGGATTGTCCTGTGTAATGTGAAGAAAAACCTAGACCACTTAGGAGGAACTAGGCGGTTTCATATTAACAGGAAAATAGGCACCCAATTAGCCATATAGGACTTGAACCTATGTGTAGTGTACACCCAAACCTCCCATTTATCGTAACGGGAAAGGGTAATGGAGGTCCCTTGGCAGTCTCTATGCGATCTGTAATAAACAGTTGACGGAAAAGAAATGATCATATCTCTCCTCATCCAATATATCGATGAAGGAAGCAATGGTCGCCAAAGACAATCTCATGTAAACGCTACAAAATATCTTTTCCCAACCTCATCTCAGGACTTTGAATCGACCATCTATAATTTGCAATTTTGCATATTAGTTTCCTTCAATCTCAGTCGGATTTTCTAATCTTATTTTGAAGTAGAAGAGCAACATTAACCTGTCGGTAAAACAGAGGGACCTAATTAACATTTTTACCTTGGTTTTATTAGCTATTATACTTTTGTCTCCTTTTCCTTGCACGATATGGGAAACAGCAGAG
This sequence comes from Paspalum vaginatum, assembly GCA_030272315.1. NCBI lineage: Eukaryota > Viridiplantae > Streptophyta > Magnoliopsida > Poales > Poaceae > Paspalum > Paspalum vaginatum. The sequence continues at coordinate 40,076,658 of CM059018.1, forward strand.
TGATCAACACTGATGCTCTACAGGGAAGGCCTGATGTCATACAAGCAGTTCATTCAGGAGCTCGAAGATGATGTTTCACCAGTTGAAGCTCAAAGCAGGTGTGTTAGACCTCTTGTTTTGTAGCGTAAATTCTGGCAGGCATATATTTTAACTACAACAGATTTTGTCCCTTTTCATCGAAAGAATAGTTTTGTGTGTGACATACTTTTTACACTTTCCATGTGGCTGATGTGAAATACAACATGGCATTTACTTCATCCTATTTAATTTATAGATGCAAGGAGGACAATTTGACATTTTTGTTCATCCTGCTCTTTTGTAGTGTAAACTTCTTGCAGGCATATATTTCAACTACCACCAGATTTTTATCCCTTTTCATTAAAATAATCATTTGTGCAATTGTGCTGTGTGTGGCACACTTTCTGTGTGGCTGATGTGAAGTACTGTTTGACATTTTAGTTCATCTTTTTTATTTGTAGATATGAGGAGTACAAGTCAGAGTACATCACAACTCAGAAGAAAGCATACTTTGACCTCCATAAGGATGAGGATTGGTAATGGTTATTTATATCATGATGTCATGACAATCTATCTTGTTCTTTTTATTAACCTTTAAATTTTGCATATCTTGCTTTTAGGTTAAAAAACAAGTATCATCCTACAAACCTTGAAACTGTCATTGAAAGGTTTGCTATGTTCTGGCATTTTTGCAATACTTTTTCTTTAATGTTCCTTCCCATTTGAGCTATGATCTTTTGTTCAAACAGAAGGAATGAACTTGCAAGAACTACCGCAAATGAATTCTTCCTAGATTTGCAGAGTGGAAAACTGGACACGTAAGATGCTCTCTATCACACCATGGTAGCACAGGACACATGAGCATGCAAGCACAGCACTGCGCGCACAGAGACAGACACTCACACAGCAGACAGATAGCACAATATCATGCATGCACATATGCATGCTCTAACGACGTGTATTAATTATTATACCTTTCTTTTGTACTGTGCAGTGGTCCAGGGTTGACAGGTTCGGCAACGAGCAAATCAGGGAATAATAGTAGCAAAAATCCAGATGCTGTGGGTGCAGATGGTAGAAAAGGGAAACCTGGAAAGGGCCCAGATGATTTGTACTATGCTGCTCCCAAGGCTCACCCAGTTAGTTCTGAGGTTCGGCGAATTCGAATTGACATTGAGCAAGCTCAAGCTCTCATTAGTAAACTTGATTCTGAGAAGAGTATTGAGAACAATGTTCTATCAAGTAGTGAAGATGACAGGGATAAGCCAAATGGTTCAATGGGGCCCATTGTTATAATACGTGGGTCATCTACTGTGAAGGGTCTTGAGGGTGTTGAGTTGCTGGACACTCTTGTTACTTATTTATGGCGTATCCATGGTGTGGATTATTATGGTATGTCTGAGACAAATGAACCTAAAGGCCTAAGGCATGTGAAAGCTGATGCGAGGACATATGATGGGGCTAGCTCAAATGCCTCCGAATGGGAGAATAAACTTGATTCATTCTGGCAAGAAAGGATTCAAGGCCAGGATCCCTTAGAAATATTGAAAGCAAAGGAGAAGATTGATGCAGCTGCTACTGAAGTATTGGATCCATATGTGAGGAAAATAAGGGATGAGAAGTATGGATGGAAGTATGGTTGTGGAGCTAAGGGTTGCACAAAACTTTTCCATGCTGCTGAGTTTGTCCAGAAGCATCTTAAACTCAAGCATCCGGACGTGGTGGTTGAGCTAACTTCAAAAGTGAGAGAGGATATTTATTTTGAGAACTATATGAAGTATGTTTCTGCACTCTGATTCTTTTGGTTACTAAGCTAGCTTTTTTTTTTTCAAGATGATTATGGGCCATTTTATCTTGAATGCAGTGACCCAAAGGCGCCTGGTGGAACACCTATCATGCAGCAACCTGCTCCAGTAAGCCTCACCACTAAGTTTGCACTCACTTGCATATTGGTGGCACTATTGTGTAATTATTTGTATTGCTCAATGTCCAGATGGTAAAAGGCAGACAAAGGCTGCCAATAGAGAGTCGGCTAAGAGATGAGCGCGGAAATAGTAGGTTTGACAGAAATGTTGATTCGCCAACACGTGATGGATCTGGTGAAAATCCCGATGAGCCTATTTATGATTCATTTGATGGTCCAATCATGCATGGTGCCTTCCCTCCAGATGTTCCTGCTCCCCCAATTCTAATGCCTGTGCCTGGCGCTGGGTAAGTTTGAAGCTTCTGCTTGCTTATTTGAAATTGAACTATGTACTCAATGTCAGTTCATCTCCATTGCAGTCCGCTAGGACCGTTTATTCCGGCACCCCCTGAAGTTGCCATGCATATGTTGAGGGATCAAGGTGGGCCACCTCCTTTTGAGCCAATTGGAGGTCCCCATCCTAGGAAAGCAGGGAGGGGTGGCGGCCCCCCAATGCGTGGTCCATCCCCAGTCTTCAGTGCTCCTGCTCCTCCTCATATGCATGACCCTCGTAGAATACGAAGGTTAGTGTTTACATCTCAAATATCTTTGCAGTTTGCACTGGTATTCCCATAAAGTTGTCGCTATTCAATGTAAATAAGTCATCTCCAACATTCTGAACGTGGTCCTGAACAGTAGGAGAAACAACATGGTTTAATCATTGTGTTTTACATTTGTTATTATTTTCCCATTTGGCATCTTTCTCCTCAGGCTGAGTAACAAATTTAAAAAGTTTATCGGAAAATTTAAGCTGGCCAGCAAATTGAAACTCCTTTCTTTGCTGCCACTGGGTTATTCATACTTTATGCAACCTTGAAATATATTTCCTAGCTCAAGAATGGTTGGATTACATACCACCATCTGCAGTCCAAGTCATACTCAACCTTTGTTTTAGTACTTCTACAACCAGATTATGACCATGTGGAATATGACTACTTTACCACCATCTGCAGTCCATGTCATACTCAACCTTGTTTTAGTACTTCTACAACCAGATTATGACCATGTGGAATATGACAACTTTACAATCTATGCTTGACTAGTGTATGACATTCCGGATATTATTCTTCTCTTGTGCATGCCAACTATGCAAATTTTGTTCTTATGAGTAAACAGACTTCTGCAATGCTTATTGATGTGATCAGCCAACATATATCTTCAGAACGCTTTTCCTTGAGCATTATCTCTCCTGTCTTTTTGCCACACGTTCTGACCAGTTTTCACCTTACCCTCACTGCAGCTACCAAGATCTTGATGCTCCCGAAGATGAAGTGACTGTCATGGACTACCGAAGCTTGTAGACTTGTCTACTTCATGTGCCTCCGGGGTACTTGTAGGTTACATTACAGCGCGAGGAACACCTTGCTCTCTAGAATTACAGCGGAGAAACCCACCAGCACGCATTTTGTGTCTGAGCTATTGCTCCTCAGCGTTTGTAAAATGAAACAGAGGAAAGTGCCCTCCCCTTAGCCATGAAACAAGGAGGTGTTAGTGTGTTGCCGCAGTTTGTACAACGTGAGATTTTCCATTTATGCCCCCATTTTCCATTGGAGCGTGGTCCGCCACCGTGCAAAATTAATCACTAATTAATCACTGCCGTAGCCCCCTGACGTACGAGGCCCAAATACGATCCGGATTTCTCTGTTTTTAAGGGTAAAAAAATACTTATGCTGTGGTGTTGACTGTACATGTTCGTAGAGCTGGCTGCACATGCAGGTAGATGGCTGGTGTGCCTTGAAGTTGGCTCGGGAAATTCTCCCCCGTGCCGTGATCCGCGGGGACTGGCAATCAAGCATGTTGGTCTCGCTAGTGGACGGAGACTGGCGCTGGTCCAGCTCGCCGATGGAAACTGTTTGGAACCCCGATCGGTCCAGCCTGTCTGTATCTGCTGACCCGATCTGGAAACCATGTGGAGGCGCACCGCTGAGTCAGCACTCAGCCCGTGCTGACTGTGATCGCATGGCTCGGCTCCTGTCCTGGGATGTCGTCGTGCAATGCCGTGAACGGCTTCCTTGCTGTGCTTGCCAGAGGCGGGCAGGAAGGAGACCTCCACCCCCGCCGGCGCCGGCGGCGGTCGCTGTCGGCCACCTGCCACCGCGCCAGGAGCCCTCGCTCTCCTGCTCGGCGCGCAAGCAAGCGGTGAGGTGGACCGCCCGAAAGGGTGACGGGAGAGTTGCTAATTTATGCGTGGGGTGGGTCGCCAGATCCGTGGCAAAGTGAGGGGCACGCGACGTGGACGGAAGCGGAATCCTGGACGGATCGAATTGGATCGAATAATGTATGTGCCGATGATATACGGGCAAGATGCTGCGCCGTCAGCATTCCTTCTGTCCCCACGCACGGGCCAGGCCAGTCGCGGGGTAGATGTGCGGTGGCTGTTGACGGTGCAAGCAATTTTTTGCTGGCGATGGTGATGGGGCGTGGCAAACAATTTCCCTGAGCTCGAAAGTAAAGACTGCCCGGTAGGTAGGAACTCAGGCCACTGACATACGGCGTTTAGTGTTCAAATTAAACTAAAAAAATATAGTACGTATAGTACTAGTACCCTTCGATCATTAATACATGAAGTGCTATTAGTTTAAGAAAAATCAAATATCCCCTCTGTTTACAAATACATGGCACAGTTGATTTTGTTTTTAAACTTTGATTATTCATCTTATTTAAAAAATTAATAAGTCATCTTTTATTTTGCTATCATTTGATTTATCACTAAATATTGCTTGAATAAGATTCATATTTTTACATGTTGAACAAAATTTTTGAATAAGAAGAAGGATTAGAGTTATGGAAAAAACTCAACCGCGTCATACATTTGTGAACGGAGATGGTATATAACAAGTTGAAAAATCACAAGTTTTTTTGGAGAGATTTTACCATTTTTGGAACTAACAGCATAACGGTTGCCATCCATCGTGCATGATTTGATGGCTATAAGCATAGATAAACTTATTGAAATGAACCAAAGTGGTGGATCGAAACCTAAAATTGGTGGCCCTGCAACCTAAATTTTGTGGGCTCAGAACTTAAAACAAATGTTTCATGTTATTTATATAGGATAAATCGAAGGTTCCTTCCAAGCACAGTAAGAATTCTCTTTTCTTTTCGGGGGTGGGAAGAATACTTGGCATGTTAGCTTCGCATTGAGTTGTACTCCATTTTTTTTTTCTTATTTGGCATTTTTTAATTCAAAACTGAATTAGTTAGCGGCAAATATTTGAGACCAGATGTATATACTCCATCCTTTCCAAAATACAAGTCATTCTTGATTTCAGTAAAAAGCTTTTATAAATCTTATTTGTTTTTTATGATTATATGTTTGTAATCTTAAGTATTTTTATATAACATATTTTTTTTGAATTTTTAAATAAAACGAATGATTAAGCGTGCATGGAATTCAGAAACTGTGGCATCTTTTGTGGGACTGAGGGAGTATAACGGTAATACTTTTCTTATTCATCTTCGGTAGGCACACCGACCGACTCAGCGAGTTCTATAGTGCAGCAACCACTCCTACCTGGAAGTCAAAAAAACCACTCCTACCTGAACGGGCTGAACCTGACTTTTTTCCCCATTTCCGGTTCAAACCTGGGGAGCAAAACCCGCCGCGCCAAGCTCAATTAACCGCACCCTCCGATCGGATCGTTGCTTCCCGCCAGCCACGGACCACTGACGGGTGGGCACCCCACGTCAGTTGGTCAAGCGGGGGACGATCCTGGCCACGGAGGGCCCATGTGGCAGCGTGACGCCGCGCAAAGAAGCTTCGTGGAAGCTTCCTGGCAGCCACGGCCTCGTCCTCGAGAACAAGTCCCCATTCCCGACCGCAAAAGCGGGGCCGAGGAAGAAGAGAACAAAACGAAACCCGACGCCTTTTGATTCCTCAGGCTCAGGCACGCGCAGAGAGAGAGAGAGAGAGAGAGAGAGAGAGAGAGGCAGCTGGGGGTGAGAGAGCAGGCCCGCCCGCCGGACCTTCTAGAAGTTTCGGAAGCCGAGGTGAGCCGATTGGTTTTTCATTCCGCTGGCACCAGTAAGGCAGCAATCGCGTGCCGGGAGGCCGTCGCGATCTCGCGGTGACTAGGGTGCTCTCGTCTGTGGGGGTGCGCAGGGAGCAGCCGCGCGCGCGCGTCGGCGTCGGTGTTGTCTCTCCTGCGGAGGCTCGGAAGGAAGGTGCCTGGCTGCTGCTGCTTCTACTGCCGCGGCGGTGCTCTGATCGGGGGGCATGGCGCATGAGAGGTCGCCGCCGCCGGAGATCCGCTCGCCGGACGAGCGGGGCGCCGCCGAGGCCGAGGAGGAGGAGGAGGTCTTCGACGACGCGTTCGACATACCGCATAAGAACGCACCGCCGGAACGGTTGCGCCGGTGGAGGGTACGTGATCATCTCGTCCTCAAGTCCCTCCCCTGATCGCGTTATCTCAGAATTTGGATCTTCGGTTGACCGGTTTGGTCGGGGGACCTTTGATTGCGTAATGCCTGTGTTTTCCTCGGATTGGGAATGATGGTTAGTGTGTGTGACGTGTCCTGGTTGTTTGCGTATCCTCGGTGAATAAAATAATCGATCAATGCGGCCTGATCGTGACTGGAGTGTGGAGTGTGGAGCTGTCGTTCCGAGGTTCGAAGCGTGGGCATTTTACGCGGATGTCTGCTCCACATGTAAAAAAAGGGGAATAGCATCTGTGGCCAACAAGCATTTAATTGAAGAAGTATACTGTAGTACATTGAAATGCCTCGATGCATTGCTGATTCTGATTGGGTTTTTGCATATATTGTATTTTTTCCCCTACGTTGCTACAAAGTTAGTGTGGTCACTTTGATGAAAAACACAGTGGCCGATCCCCTCTACAGTGTGCATATTCATGTTGGATGTAGACATTGAGTTTGTTGGAATTGAGTTGGGTGTGAATACCAAATCTAACTAGTATTGAAAATGGGTTCCAATACCAAATTTGTTGTTTGGATGCTGTTGGAATTCAATTCACCCAATACAGAGGGGTAAACCTCGATATTGGGAGAGGCCATATCTTGTTATATGCTAATGCCGAGGAATCGGGGCTGTAATTCCAGCTTTGAATTCCACGCACAGCCAAACAACAGAATTCATGAAACCTGATTCCAATTCTCAATTCCAGACTCCAATGCCTGTATCCAAACGGGCTGTTACAATTTTGGTCAGTGAAAGTGGAATACTGACAGTAGAGGTTTGCCTTGCATCCATCCAAATATTCATCAGCGACTAAATGTTTACGCACAGAAGGATATTACGATAACAAGATGCTACTTGTTTTAACCTAATAGGTCTAAGTTGTTTATGTGAGACCTTGTCATGGTAAAGCTGAAGATGTCTGAAGGGGACTTTTGGGTACAGAAATTTGCTGTGTGTAGTGGATGAACCCAAGCTTATCGACTATTGAGTTCTGAGAAATGATGTCATTCTCTTCATTTCAGCAAGCTGCTCTTGTGCTCAATGCTTCACGGCGTTTTAGATATACTCTAGACCTTAAAAAGGAGGAAGAGAGAGAGATTATAAGAAGGAAGATCCGGTCCCATGCACAAGTTATACGGGTACTGTGTCATTTTCCTGCTGATATATTCTCTCTTTTCACTATTTCATTTTCGTATTCTGAATTCGTATTCTCCAGGCAGCATTTCTTTTCAAAGAAGCTGGCCAAAAAGAGATCAGAGGTACGAATGCTACTTCATATTGTTGTTTTACCCTCTGTTTTAGTGCTCATTTTGCCCAAATGGATTGTTACATCAGTCTAAGGCCGGGTAACTTCCCTTTAGTATTTCATTATGTGGGCTTTGTTGGTGGAATTCATGACAGATGTTTCATATTATTATTATGTCATCTGTTGTCGTTCCATGTACAGGCTAGTGATAAAAAAGGGCGGGGAATTATGTTTCCTTTGTAAATACTTTAGCAGTTTTCTGGTAGCAATGCACCAAAGAGTGCAAATTTATGTGAACAATAATAATGTGATAATGCACTTGGATTACATTAGCAGTCATAATAATTTTTCTCGCTAATTACTCTTTCACCATTTTTCCTCTTCAATTTGTTTTTGTTCTTTAAGTTGTACTCTCATGTTATATCTTCTTGTGCACTAGACAGCCCACTCACACTATCTGAATTTTACTGCTCTCTGTCAATTTATAGTTGTGATGATTAGTTCTTATATGTTCCTTTATGCTTGTTTTACGTACAATTTATTTATATTCTTGTGTTATTTTTAATGTCCTTGCACGAAGCAGAAGCTTATAGTGGTATAAATGTTGCAACGGCCTCTCGCAGTTTTCCAATTGAACTGGAAAAGCTTACCACACTAAACAGGGACCATGACAGTGTTCTTCTTCAAGAAGTTGGAGGAGTAAGTTAATACTGACCTTTATTATTGCTTCTTTTTGCTCAACTTTTCTCATGTTGAACTTCGTTTGTCACTTAACTATGTCCATCTGTTCAGGTTAAAGGCCTGTCAGCTTTATTGAAGAGTAATTTAGAGAAGGGAGTTAGTCCAAATGAGGAGGAGTTGTTACAAAGGAGAGATGTCTATGGAGCAAATACGTATCCACGCAAGAAAAGGAAAAGCATACTGGTACTTATAAGTACACATAATATTCATATATGTTTTCAAGCATTGCAAATGGTCACTTACAGTTGTAACCTCCTACTATTAACACTGTGGGTGCAATTTTCCTACTATTACACATGTTTCTCTTTGTCTTCTCTCATTTTTTAAGCTTTTTTCCTGACATATGTTTTTATACTTTCTCTTCCCAAAATGTGCTGCTTCGGTTGAAGTCTTGTTTCCTTTTTGTCACTGGAGGGAATTTTGGACCACATTTCATTGTGATAGTCAGTGCCAAAAATGACAGAAAAATTGGAAAGGAGATATCAGCAGCAAAAATGACAGAAAAAGATTGGAAAGGAGATATTTTTTAAAGCAACGATTAAAAATGTAAATATTCGTTAAATCACTGTAGTCATATTGTTAAAATGGTAACTTCAAACTAGACATTGGTCCCATCAAAATTTCTACCTTTGTTGCTGTACATGAAACTTATTCCTTCAACATTTTACAATTTCAGAATTTAACTCTGTTATGTTTGATTCACAGCGTTTTATATTTGAAGCATGCCAAGATTTAACTCTTGTCATTCTAATGGTAGCTGCTGCCATATCGCTGACATTGGGTATGACCACAGAGGTATGTTTCACATTTTTCATTTTTATCACTCGTAGTTTTGAACTAAAAATGCTGTTGTCCTTTATGTGCCTATTTCCTTGCCTTTTATTTTCTCTAACATTATTCATTCAGGGTGTTGATGAAGGATGGTATGATGGTGGAAGTATCTTTTTAGCCGTTTTCCTTGTGATACTTGTTACTGGTAATGGACTGGATTATAAATGAACTTGTTTTAGTAGCAATGTGATATTTTCTAATATTTAACATTGCTATGTCTCCAGCAATAAGTGATTATAGACAATCTCTCCAGTTTCGACATCTGAATGAGGAGAAACAGAACATACAAGTGGAGGTGAGTATGGCCACGCCATGTGCGAACTTTCATTTATTGGCTTTATTTCTGATTTTCTATCTCTATTGGTTAGGTTGTTAGAGGTGGTAAAAGATTTGGAGCTTCAATATTTGACCTTGTTGTTGGTGATGTAGTTCCTCTCAAAATTGGTGACCAAGTAAGATGGTATATTATTTTCGACTACTTTTTTATTTTTTATGTAGAATCATTTGCTTATCCATTTTCCACCTTCAGGTTCCTGCTGATGGTGTCCTGATTTCTGGCCATTCTCTTGCAATAGATGAGTCAAGTATGACTGGAGAGTCAAAAGTCGTAAGTCTGTTGAAATAGATCTAGTTTCTTCTCCCAAATTTGCCTTTAAAGGATTTTCATGATACAGTATTATTTTAGGTTAACAAGGATCAAAAGGCACCATTCTTGATGTCTGGTTGCAAGGTTGCAGATGGCTATGGTTCTATGTTGGTGAGTTCGGCAATCTCAAGCATTTAAACAACTGGAATTGAACACTCCTATTTTCCATGTCACTGTGCTCCAGAATATTCTTTTTATTATTATCCATTTTAATATTATCCTTTCCATGGCTAAAATAACTATGAGTTAATCTTCTATATTTTGCTTCTCAATAAAAGGTAACAGGCGTAGGTACCAGTACTGAATGGGGTCAGTTGATGGCTAATCTTTCAGAAGATAATGGTGAAGAAACACCGTTACAGGTTATTCTCTTTGAGGACTGTGGCAATTCTTGAATGGCTGAATATTGACAGTTTTCTTTGGTTTATGTTTTCTTCCTTTCTAGGTTCGCTTGAATGGTGTTGCAACTTTTATTGGTTTGGTAGGCTTGTCAGTAGCTGGTGCAGTACTTGTTGTGCTTTGGATAAGGTATTTTGTTTTTACTAGATATTGCAACTAAAACAAGCATACCTTCCCTCTGACTGATTTTAAACTGAACTACAGATACTTTACTGGACATACCGAGAATCCTGATGGGACTACTCAGTTTGTTGCTGGAACTACTGGTGTGAAGAAAGGATTTATGGGGGCGATTAGAATTTTGACTATTGCTGTATGTAATCTTAATCACATTAATGTTAAACTAGATGAACAATTTTAAAGACTCATTGGTTCTTCTCTTGTTTACCCACAGGTGACCATTGTAGTTGTTGCTGTGCCCGAGGGACTCCCATTGGCAGTAACACTGACGTATGAATCCCTTATGTAAATTCCATTGATTTTTCAGGCGAATGACTATCTGCAATTTTTCAGGCTTGCTTATTCAATGAAAAAGATGATGCGAGACAAAGCACTGGTAAACAAAAACCATTTTGACGCATTTATAAAATACTGTGATAGGAATGAGTATGATTTTTTTTTATTTTTGTCTAAATAGGTGAGGCGGCTTTCGTCATGTGAAACGATGGGATCAGCAACTACAATATGCAGCGATAAGACAGGAACTCTTACCTTGAATAAGGTTTGTCAAGTCATTTATCAGTCCATTTACCATTTAAATTTTCGGTCATGATATATTCCCAAGATGCAGTACTGCTTGTTCAGGGCATCAAATTAATGCTTGAACAAGCATGCTTTCATTTTTACCTGTTACAGCGACATATGATCTGATATTTGTTTAGTTGTGACATTTCATTTGCTAGCATCACAATGCATTTGTAACTTGAATGGAATTGTCGCACAGATGACAGTCGTGGAAGCATATTTTGCTGGAACAAAGTTGGATCCCTGCACTGATGTTAGCCAGATGTCAGACAGTGCAGCATCACTTATTATTGAAGGAATTGCACAGAACACAACAGGAACTGTATTTTTGCCAGAGGTATAGCAAAAGTTTCCTTTTGTTCTAGATTTGATTTATGGAAACGCAGAGTTAAATTTTATGATTGGCTGTCTGCATTGCTCATAGTTCAGAAAATCACGGGTTCAGTGTCCAGAACTGTCAGCTGTTAACATTTTGTCGACTATGTCAATTAAATGAAAAGTTAAAATTGTATTGAGTCTTAATCTCAGGTTTTAACATTGTGAATCTTGGAGGGAACAATGTGATCACTAGTTTCAGATCTGGAACTATCATTCCTGCCCTAGACAAGCTGGAGATCTGAACTAGGAAGACTAGGGGGCCTGTAAAGAAGCAGCCATCGCACTCATCTATATCAATTGCCAGTGTGCCATGTTCGATAAAATTTCATCCATTTTTCTTTATACAGGATGGGGGAGCAGCAGAACTTACAGGTTCGCCAACTGAAAAGGCCATTCTTTCTTGGGGCCTTAAGGTATTATTATACCAATAAAGTTTGCTTTACTCTTCATCATGTCTCTAAACCCTTTTTTGAGTTAATCTGACCTTCCATGTTGCACAGATAGGGATGGATTTCCACGACGTGAGGACGAAATCTCTAGTTATTCATGTTTTTCCATTTAACTCAGAGAAGAAACGTGGCGCTGTTGCTGTACAGGTACTGTGTAAATTTATGTGTAACCTTAATGTGGTGAATGCGTCTAAGAAAAAATTACTACCTCCGTTCTCAAATATTTGTCGCCGGCTAGTTCATTTTTGAACTAAAAAGCGTCAAATTTAAAAAACTGGAGGGAGTACTAAAATTTTACTCATATTTTTATATAATTTTTTATTATTAATTCCTCAAGCCATTACTTATTGCTGGTGAGAGTTGATATCAAGTTTTAACACTTGTAGATTATATGTCCAATCTGACAGTGGGGTGATAATGTTTTTTCTGGGTGGATTGCTTTTGGAATTAGCAAAAACCTGCCAAATGGTTACCACTTACCACCTTGTTTCTAGTTGTAATCAGCTTCTGGATGTGTTTTGGGCATAATTTGAATTGTGATATACTTCTAAATTAGCCAGTTTTGGGGACACCTCCTTGCAGGGGTGACTGCTTACTAGTTAATTACCTCCAGGGTTTTAATCGTTTGGTTCCATTGCCCATATCTTGTCATCCTTGCATCAGTATATTTCTTCGTACTCTTGTCTTTTGGTGTCAAAGATCTGTAACCTGTTTGTCCATTGACTTACTTGTTTGGATGAAAACAGCTTCGCTGTATTGTCTATTATCCCTGATATGTAAGTGTTAATCTTGGTGTCTGGTTCCTGGAATTGCAGTCAGATGATGATGTTCACATTCACTGGAAAGGTGCAGCTGAAATAGTTTTGTCATCTTGCAAAAGCTGGCTTTCTGTTGATGGTTCGGTTCAGCCAATGAGTGCTGAGAAGGTAAATATCCTCTCCTAACTTTTTTATTTTAATCAGAGACTCACTCGAATTTTTAAAATATCAGGTTATCTCAGACTCACTTGGACTTCTAATATTTGCAGCATGATGAATACAAGAGATCAATTGAAATTATGGCAGCGAATTCATTACGCTGTGTTGCTTTTGCGTATTGTGCCTGTGACATTGAAATGATCCCAAAGGAAGACATAGCAAACTGGAAGTTGCCTGAGGATGACCTGACTCTGCTTGGCATCGTAGGAATAAAGGTTGGTTACTGTTTCGTGTTGACTCATTTCAGGTTTGACTGTCTGTGTTTGACATGTATGAGGAAGTCAAGCCCTTTGTTTAGATACTTGTTTCTGCTTGCTTGTGTCATGAACGTGGCTTACCCTTGTTCTAATTGAAGGGGGAAAACAATATGCGTAACTCAGTAACTCAGCACAATTCCATACTGCCATCTATTTATACTTTATTGACCTTCAAATGATTCGTTTCCTATATCTGTGAGCTTGAATAATAACACCGCCTGTTTAGTCACCCCGTCCAACTGTTTTTAAGAGTAATTGATACTAGCATTCAGCATTGACTTGTTTATAAAGAGTTATTCTCCTATAGGACCCTTGTCGCCCAGGAGTAAGGGATGCTGTACGACTGTGCACCACTGCCGGTGTAAAGGTTTGTCTTATTCTTCCTGTACCACATTATTTTCCATTTTAAGGACCACCTATGTTTTTGTTTGTTTCTCAATATTCAGAGGACAAATAAAGTGGCTGTAACAGGAACTAATATTAACTGGAGGAAAAATATCCTACTTTTTTCTCGAATACGCAGGAAAGCTATGTATCATTTATATTAAGAAGAAAATTAAAAATATAGAAGTTGTTGCTTAATCCTTTAGCTTGGTCATGGTATAGGTCATCGTTTTCTTGTTAGAAAGCAAAAGTTTCAGCTGTCTGTGATTGTGTGGTTTTTGTACTTTGGGGGCCCTTTCATTTTCTTAATACAAAGATACACAACTCTCCTGTGTGTTTGAGGGAAAAAAAGTTAGAGGTTGGCAAAAAAAAAAGGACCAAGAAATGTTGTCAGGCCATGTTTGAGCATGAAAAAATTGCTAGCTTTTTTCTTATGGATAGCCATATCAAATCCCTTCCTAAAGGCTCGTCCATTCTTGTATGGTGGCTTACACATCATCAAACGCCACGTAATTGCTCCTTAACCATATTATATTTAATATTCCAGTCATTGATGCATTTTTATGTTATTAGGTGGATAGTATTTCTATTTTTTTCTTTCTTTAACGTATGTTCTTTCTTTGGAAATGGTATTTCTCTTATTCTGAGATTTGATATCTTCTGTGTCTGCAATTCAGGTGCGCATGGTTACAGGAGATAATATTGAAACAGCTAAAGCTATAGCTTTGGAGTGTGGAATACTAGATGCAAATGGTGTTATTTCAGAGCCAGTTGTAATTGAGGGGAAAGTATTCCGTGAGATGTCTGAAAGTGCAAGAGGAGATGCTGCTGACAAGATAATTGTAACTCCCTCCCTCTCCAAGCTGTTTGGTTCTTTCTTTCACTTTGCTAATGCTGTCATTCTGACCTTTGTCCTCAGGAGCCTTTTTTTAAATAGTTTAAATTCTTTTCGGTGTCGTAGAGCTAATTAACTTTGTTTCAGGTGATGGGGCGATCGTCTCCAAATGACAAACTTTTGCTTGTCCAAGCTTTAAAAAGAAAAGGCCACATTGTAGCTGTTACTGGTGATGGCACTAATGATGCCCCTGCATTGCACGAGGTGATATGTTTGGCTCAAAATCGATCAGCCATTACATATTGTCACTCCTTTTGACATTAATGAGCCTATTGTTTCTAATTGCTGGCTTGCCACTTGTTTTTTTATCTAGGCCGATATAGGTCTTTCAATGGGTATTTCAGGGACAGAAGTTGCTAAAGAAAGCTCCGACATTATAATCTTGGATGATGACTTCACTTCAGTTGTCAAGGTTTGTTTAGTAGACAGAATTATACAAGAGGACCTAACTGTGTTCAACACTGAGTTTCTTTCCTTGTAATAAACAATTCCGCTTGTCTGCAGTTGACATCAAGTCTTGAACATAATAGCACACGTGCATAAATCCTTGGGTCTAATGTGCATTTCTATGCAGTGATTCTTGTTGCATAAGTGTTGTTTTTCTTGTGAGATTTAGATCTGAACTCATGGATTTAGCCCTCATCTCTGTCAGGTTGTTCGGTGGGGACGATCTGTTTATGCCAACATTCAGAAATTCATTCAGTTCCAGCTTACTGTTAATGTCGCTGCACTTGTGATTAATGTTGTTGCTGCTGTGTCCTCTGGTGATGTGCCCCTAAATGCTGTTGAGGTTGGGACGGTTTTCTTCTTCTTTTTTCTTTGTGCATTTACTCAACTGCAGCCATTACTTCTTCATCGAAGCAGTTAGTTTTCGTGTTTCATGAAAGATGTGCTCGAAGTTTTAATTTTGTGTCTGAATGTATATGGAAATTTAACTCTTTCTGAATATAGCAATGCAGCATTTTTCCCTAAGACACATGTATATCCAGGCTGTGTCTCATGTACTTTGTCCTTTTAACTTTTCAGCTTCTCTGGGTGAACCTTATCATGGACACACTGGGAGCTCTTGCATTAGCAACCGAACCTCCAACAGATAACCTTATGAAGAGAAATCCTGTTGGTCGAAGGCACGTAAAATGATCTGAATTAATTGTAGATAGCATTGCATCTAATATATTCAATATGTACTCCCTCTGTCCCAAAATGTAAGGGGGTTTGGCCCTCATTTTATCCGTCTTTGTTCATATGGATGTTGATGGATCTAGACATACAAAACACATACATCAAATATTGTATGAATCTATTCAAACCTAGAGCCCCTTACAATTTGGAGCAGATGGAGTATATGCCATGTTTTCTGAATTTGAAATATTTTGCTCATGCTTTTCTACTGCAGGGAACCTCTTGTAACAAATATCATGTGGAGAAATTTGTTTGTTCAGGTTAGTATTCCTTCATTACAAAATTTGGATTCTTTTTAAACTTCTTTTTGTTCTGATACGTTTGAAATTTTGCACAGGCCCTTTACCAAGTAGCAATTCTTCTCATCTTCGATTTTGCTGGAGTAAGGATTCTGCGGCTGCAGAATGAAAGCCGTTATAATTCTGAGAGGATAAAGAACACCTTCATATTTAACACATTTGTCTTTTGCCAGGTGGGTTATTTGGTCTTTGCTAAGTTGCTAACTCAAGAACCAAAACAGAACATTACTGCATACAAATCTTGTCTCACCTTTTAGACAAATTGTACCTA